>CM060964.1:330069012-330091512 GCA_030765045.1 Tenodera sinensis
ATTGCAAATTATTTAAATAAATTAATAGTCGCACTTAAAAAGTCCCTTGCGGCAAAGTTTTCATCCAATCCTAAAATTTTGTAGAGATGCACTTTAAACAAGGATAAATTAGAATTGTATTGGGTTTTTATATCTGGTTATTTGTTTTGCTTACAGAAAAATGTAAATATTTATATTTCATAATTTTTAAAATATATGGAGTAACAGCCTGTTCTGAAGGATAAAAAACACACTAAAATCCATCTGATATCAAAACCCAATACAATTTTTATTTATAGTACATATTACTACATACTGTGCAAGTTTCAAGCCATTCTGATAAGAAATGCTCCGCAAGGCAAAAGAAAATAAACTGACCTCTAAATTGCACTGGTCCATATGTCTCCCCCTCAGACCTCTTGTTTCTTTCTTCAGATGATATTTTCAATTACATTACAAATGGCAGTAGCCAATCAGCAAGTTCCTATTCACCTACTTCAAAATAGGAGTGAAATGGCACAGTAACAGTGCACAATAACATTATATCGTAAAAGTGGGCGTATATGGACATTTAAATACCACGCACATGGAGTTAAAGGATGGCTTCTGTTAGCTTTAAAAATGGCGGAACTGAAAAAATAATGGATGCATATGATAGAGGAAAGATTGTAATATTTTTTAACGCTAAAATAAAAAAATTCAATTTTTTACAAAAAATCGTCAAAACTCAGCCATATGTACCCTAAAGAGTAATGAAGAAGAAGAAGAACTTAAAGGAAATAGTGTGGTTAGATGAAACCTGGGTCAATGCCGGCCACACTGTGGCAAAGGGGTGGACTGAGGGTGTACTTGAAAGTACCACAGAAGGCCCTATAGGAAAAGGTGTCCGCTTTATTACTGGTCATGCTGGTACGTCCCTTGGTTTTGTTGATGGCGCCCTGCCACTCTTCAGATCGAAGAAAACTGGTGATTATCATGAAGACATGGACCATGATTATTTCCACAGGTCGTTCAAGGATCAGCTACTCCCTAACATTCCGCAATCTAGCGTGATTGTTATGGATAACGTCTAATACCACACGGTCCATATAGATAAGGCATCCACTAACAGCAACACCAAAGCGCAAATGTTAGAGTGGCTCACTCTTCATAATGTAGCATGTGACAGTGGTATGAGAAAATGGGAATTGCTGCTGCTAATAAAGCAAAACGAACCCAACCCAAAATATATTATTGACGAACTGGCTAAAGAAGATGGACACTGTGTCTTCAGACTGTCCCCTTATCTTTGTCACTTCAACCCTATTGAGCTAATCTGGGCAGAAGTAAAGGGCTATTTCGCAAGACATAACACATTCACCATGGCTGAAGTGGAACAGCTTACAAGGGAAGCAGTAAAAGAAGTGACTCCTGAGAAGTGGAAAAACTGTGTAACGCACGTGGAAGAGGCCAGTCGACTGGACATCATAGACGATTGTGTGTATGAACTGATTATCCGCCTTGGCAATGGGTCCAGCAGCGATTCCAGTGAGAAGGAAGCGGAACAGCATGATGGCGATGACAGCAGCGAGGAGGTCGATATGGAAGGAATACACCCTCTATAAAGAATTATGTAATCAGGTATGCCTGCTCATAAATGTATTTATTATATATTTTAGTTTCAATGTATAATCATGAGAGAGAGGGGGAGAAAGAGACGGTGACAGAGAGGGGGAGAGAAAGGGAGAAAGAGGGCGAGAGAAGAGGAGAAAGAGGGCGAGAGAGAGGGAGAAAGAGGGCGGGAGAGATGGAGAAAGAGGGCGAGAGAGAGAGGGAGAAAGAGGGCGAGAGAGATGGAGAAAGAGGGCGGGAGAACAGGAGAAAGAGGGCGAGAGAGAGGGAGAAAGAGAGGGAGAGATGGAGAAAGAAGGCGAGAGAAAGGGGAGAAAGAGGGCGAGAGAGAGGCAGAAAGAGGGCGAGAGAAAGGGGGGAAAGAGGGCGAGAGAGAGAGGGAGAAAGAGGGCGGGAGAACAGGAGAAAGAGGGCGAGAGAGAGGGAGAAAGAGGGCGAGAGAAGAGGAGAAAGAGGGCGAGAGAGAGGGAGAAAGAGGGCGGGAGAACAGGAGAAAGAGGGCGAGAGAGATGGAGAAAGAGGGCGAGAGAGAGAGGGAGAAAGAGGGCGAGAGAGATGGAGAAAGAGGGCGAGAGAGAGAGGGAGAAAGAGGGCGGGAGAACAGGAGAAAGAGGGCGAGAGAGAGGGAGAAAGAGAGGGAGAGATGGAGAAAGAAGGCGAGAGAAAGGGGAGAAAGAGGGCGAGAGAGAGGCAGAAAGAGGGCGAGAGAAAGGGGGGAAAGAGGGCGAGAGAAAGGGGAGAAAGGGGGTGTGAGAAAGAGGAGAAAGAGGGCGAGAGAAAGGGGAGAAGGAGGGCGAGAGAGAGGGAGAAAGAGGGCGAGAGAAAGGGGAGAAGGAGGACGAGAGAGAGGGCAGAATGAGGGCGAGAGATGGGAGAGAGGAGAGAAATAGGGATTTAACTGCAAAATAGACACTGAGAATCACACCTGTAAAGACGAAAAAGCACAGTGAATTTAAATTACTTTATTCGTATTGAGAACAAATTACATACCTTTGTTTTAATAGCAGGCTACTAGAGATTACATGTTTGTGTTTTCGCTGCCGTGAGATAAACCCGAACGTTTATTTATATATCTCGAGCATTGAGGGTTATCGCTATCTGCTTATTGACAACACTGCAGCTCTCCACGTGGAGAAGCTGGCATTTGACATGTATTGTATCTTCTTTTAAAAATCAGACTATAGTGTTATGATTTATTATTGTATTATTTTCATCGGTATTACTATCATCAAACGCTACTAATATGCTGACTTCATTCATAGAATAGGTGTTTTAAATGATGCCTTGTTGATTGATATAATGTTCCAACTGTACTCTTCTATCCATATGGACGTTTCTGAGAACTGGGGATGTGAGAGGCACATGTTTCAACGATCCTTTGACGTGAGACCTCTACACTGAGGCGGTCTCTTTCAAACGCAATATTCTGTGACACCTAGGCCGACTCAGCGACCGCGGTACAAAAAGTTGAAATGAACCTTTACAGGTTCATAATAACAAGGTGGTGCACCATCTTGTTGGTAACAGTGCTTTAACATAAGTCGTACCCGAAACTCATCAACAAAATCTTGAAGCTCACCTTGCAGGAATTCCAGATACCTTAGTCCTGTAAGTCTGGCTGGGAGAAAGACAAATTCGATAACACTGACACCACCAAATTCTTTCGTACCCAGTGAGAACTGCGAGGGGCCCAGTAGTGCATGCTGTGACTATTCATAGTAGTATAGTTACTGAAATAGACTTCATCGCTTCAAACAATGCATGTGTTGCACTCACATGACTTTTTCTACTCTTGTACTAACCGTCCTTCTGCCCACCTCGGTAGCGTGATGGTTAGCGTGTCTGCCTCACGTTCAAGAGGTCGCCAGTTCGAATCTCGCTTAGGGTAAGTTATCCGGGTAAGGTTTTTTCCGAGGTTTTCCCTTATCCTGAGAGAGGAATGTCGGGTAACAAAGCTTCATGGACCTCGGGCTCATTTGAGCACCATTTCACCCGCTTCATTCATTCACCGTCCGACATAACATTATGTTGGAGGATGTTAATTTAAAAAAAAAATTAAAAAAAAAACAATTCTTACAAACTCTTATTCCTATATCTTCATGTTAATACAGATAAACATTCGCAGAAATTACCTTATTGGTTATTTCCTTGTAGGTGCAAGGGGAATATGGGAGTACAGAAGCCTTTGAGCGACAGGCAAATCTTTTAAAGCTTTCAAACTCCGTTCTCCTTGCATGGTTAACATATAAAATATGAATAACGATGTTCCATTTGACAGAAGTATGAGTTCTCCAAAACTCGCACAAATAACAAGCAATGACTTCGAAATGTTCCACTCAACATTATTTACACATATGTGTTTTAGCAAGATCTACATTTCTTGTATAGTAAGATTTGGTCTATCTCTTACGGTTTACCAGTTATGCAAACGTCATCCAGAGTAAATACGACTACAGGGACTGTAGTCAGAAAATTCAAGATATGCGTTCCATTTGCCATAAAAATATATCAAACATATAGCATTTTAATCAAAATCGTTAAAGCCATTTTCAAGAAAGTCAACATTTTCGAAAAATTTTCAATGTAAATGGCAATTCAGGGTGGAGGAATTTTTACAAAATCTTCATGTCGCATCCTTGAATGACATTAAACTTAAATACCAAATTTGATTTTAACCGACTTTTCTCTTTTGAGTTGTGCTGTCCACAGACTGACAGACACACAGACATATACACACACATGGACCTTTTTCTAAAAATCTGATGTGTTGCACTCACGTGACTTTCTCTACTCTTGTACTAACCATTCTTACAAACTCTTATACCTCTATCTTCTTCGTGTTAGTTAAGATAAGCATTTGCACAAATTATCTTATTGCTTATTTCCTTGTAGGTGAAAGGGGAATATTAGAATATTAGTACAGTAGGCTATGAGCGACAGTCAAATCTTTTAAAGCTTTGAGATCCCGTTCTCTTTGAACGCTTAACATATAAAAAATGAACAACGATGTTCCATTTCACGAAAGTTTCAAGTTGTCCGAATCTGACACAAATAACAAAGAATATCTCCAAAATGGTTCACTCTACAAAAAAATTTATTTAGACATAAATTGTGTGTTTTAGTGAGATCTACATTTTTTGTATATTAAGAATTTGTCTATCTCTTACGGTTTACGAGTTATTCAAAAGTCATCCAGAGTAAACAGGACTACAAAGACTATAGCCAGAAAATTCAAAATATGCATTTTATTTGTCATACAAATACCTTAAACATATGACATTTTAATCAAAATCGTTTGAGCCATTTTCAAGAAAGTCAACATTTTCGAAACATTTTCCATGTAAAGGATAATTTAGGGTGGAGGAATTTTTACGAAATCTTCGTGTTGCGTCTTTGAAAGACATAAAACTTAAATATCAACTTTGGTTTTTAAGCGACTTTTCGTTTTTGAGTTATACTGTCCACAGACTGACTCTTGGGCGTCGCGAGGGGGGGGGGGCAATAGGGGCCGCGGCCCCCCCTTGGGAAATGGTGAACTTAATGTGCACTCAATTACTGACTATTGAACTATTATTTTAATTTTGATGTAAAGAGCAATTTTTATTTCGCACAAGTTGATACGGTTATCTGCAACAAATATAAATATTGACAGTAAAATAACGAATTAATATCTCTGATTGCAAACTTCCAACATGTGCCGCCCCCCCCCCCCCCCCCCCCCCCCGTCTGGAAAAAAGTCTGTCGACGCTCATGGACTGACAGACAGACTGAAACACACACACGGACCTTTTTCTAAAAATGCTGTTTTTGAGATTCGGGGCCTCAAAACATATATCCGTTGAAATCCCGACATCGGATTTTAGGGTGGAATACAATACTTCTACCTTTCTATGCGTAGTAGAGAAAGTAAAAATGCTTTTTTTTTTATTCAGCGGTCTCAAAACATATTTCCAGCGATGTCTCGACATCGAAATTTTGAGTGGAATACAATACTTCTCTACTTACTAGTAGAGAAAGTAAAAGTCAGTGTCAAAATTTACATCAACAAATTGATATCAGAATGTGAAAATTCGCCACCGAACACTTGTTACCCAACATTCGATACCGAAAACTCGACACCGGAGTTTCGACACTGGAAGCTCAACACCGCAGGTTTGACATCCATACCTCGGTATCTGAAGTTCATTACCTAGAATCGAAAGTTCGACATCGAACATTCGATACCCAAAATTTGACACTGAAAAATCGACACCGGAGTTTCGACACTGGAAGTTCGAGACCGGAGGTTCGACATCAGAGGCTCGACTTGGGAGGTTCGACATCGGAAGTTCCACATCGGAGAGTTTCGACATCGGAGATTCGACGTCGGAAGATCGACATCAGAGGTTCAACGTCGGAAGTTCGACATGGGATGTCCGACAGAGAAAGTCCGACATCGACAATTCGATATTGAAAATTCGATTCCGAAAATTAGATATCTAAATTACGAATCCGAAAGCTCCACACAGGAAATTCGAAACCGAAAATTCTACACCGGTGTTTCGACACCGCAAAGGCGCCATCGTATATTTGATATTTAAAATTCGATATCGAAAATTCGACATTGAAAGCTCGACATAAAAAATACGACACCCAATATTCGACAACGAAAATTCGACACCCGAGATTTGACAGAGGAGGTCGGACATCGGAGGGTCTACATCGGAAGTTCGACATAGGATGTTCAACATCGAAAATTCGTCGTCGAGTATTCGATACTGAAAATTCGATATGGGAAAATCGACACCGTAAATACGAAACCGAAAATTCGGCACCGGAAGTTCGACACCGAGAATTCTACATCGAATATTCGATATGGAAAGTTCGATATCAAAATTCGATTTAGAAAATTCAATATCCAAAATTTGACATCGTAAATGAGGCAACAAAATTTTGACACCGGAGGTTCAACACCCGAGGGCTACACATCGGAAGTTCGACATCGGAGGTTCGACATCGGTACTGTGGCATCCCAATTTCGTCATTACCTCGGCATCGAAAGTTCGATATCCAAAGTTCGAAATCGAAAGTTCGACATCGGAGGCTCGACATCGGAGTTCTGACACGGGAGGTTCGACATCGAAAATTCGACATCGAATATTGGATATTCAGTATCAGTTATCAAAAATTCGACATCGAAAATGACATCGAAAACACGACACAGAAAATTCGACGCCGGAGGTTCAAATATCGAAAATTAGTCAAAGAATGTTCCATATACACAATTCAATATAGAATATTCGATATCGAAATTTCCAATCCAAAGTTCAACACCGAAAATTCCACACCCGAGGTTCGACACAGGCATTTCGGCATCGGAGGTCCCACATCGGTACCTCGGCATCGAAAGTGCGATGTTCAAAGTTCGTCATCGGAGGCTCGACAATGGAAGTTCCACATGGGAGGTTCCACAACGGAGGTTCGACATCGGAGATTCGACATCAGAGGTTCGACATGGGATGTCCGACAGAGAAAATCCGGCATCGTCAATTCGATATTGAAAATTGGATGTTGAAAATTAGATATCTAAATTACGACACCGAAAGCTCGGCACAGGAAATTCGAAACCGAGAATTCTACACATGTGTTTCGACACCGCAAAGGCGACATCGTATATTCGATATTGAAAATTCGATACCGAAAATTCAACATCGATAGCTCGGAATCAAATATACAACACCGAATATTCGACACCGAAAGTTCGACAACGAAGATTCGACACCCTATGTTCGACAGAGGAGTTTGGACATCGAAGGTGCGACATCGGAAGTTCGACTTTGGATTTTCCATATTGAAAATTCGACATTGAGTATTCGATACTAATAATTGGATATCGAAAAATCGAAATCGTAAATACGAAACAGAAAATATGGAAGGTTCGGTATCAAAATTCGACTTTAAAATTCAATATCGAAAATTCGACATCGAAAATGAGGCACCTAAAGTTTGACCCTGATTTTCAACACCAGAGGGTTAGACATCGCAAGTTCAAAATCGGTGGTTCGACATCAGGAGATCGACATCTAAAGGAAGACACCGGTGGTTTGACATCGGTACTGCGGCATCTCAAGTTCGTCTTTACCTGGGCATCGAAGGTTAGATATCAAAAGTTCGACATCGAAAGTTCGACATCGGATGCCCAACATCGGTGTTTCGACATCGGAGGTAGGTTGTGGGATGTTCGACATCCAAAATTCGACATCGAATATTGGATATTAGATATCCGTTACCGAAAATAACATCGAAAATACGACACAGAAAATTCGACGCCCGAGTTTGAAACATCGAAAGTTCGTCAACAAATATTCTATTTTGAAAATTCTATATGGAAAGTTCGATATCGTAAATTTGTATAGTAAATTCTATATCAAATATTCGATATTGAATATTTGACATCGAAAGTTCGATATCTAAATTTCAACAACGGAAATTCCACACCCAAGGTTCGGCACAGGCTGTTCGACATCGTAAGTTCGATATCCAAAGTTCGTCATCGGAGGCTCGACATGGGAGGTCGACATGGGAGGTTCGACATGGAAGGTTCCCCATTGGAGGATCGACATCGGCGGTTCGTAATCGAAGGTTTGACATCGGAGGTCCGACATCGGTAGTTCGTCACCGGAGTTTCGACATGGAAGTTCCTACATCGGTACCTCGGCATCGAAAGTTCGATATCCAAGGTTCGTCATCGGAGGTTCGACATGTGAGATTCAACATGGGAAATTCCACATGGGAGGTTCCACATCGGAGGTTCCACAACAGAGGTTCCACATCGGAGGTTCCACATAGGAGATTCCATATCGGATGTTCCACAACGGAGGTTCCACATCGGAGGTTCCACATCGGAGGTTCCACATCGGAGGTTCCACATCGGAGGTTCCACATCGGAGGTTCCACATCGGAGGTTCCACATCGGATGTTCCACATCGGATGTTCCACATCGGAGGTTCCACATCGGAGGTTCCACATCGGATGTTCCACAACGGAGGTTCCACATCGGAGGTTCCACATCGGAAGTTCAACATCGGAAGTTCTATATCGGAGGTTCGACATCGAAGGTTCAACATCCGACATTCGACGTCGGAGGATCGACATCAGAGGTTCGACGTCGGAAGTTCGACATGGGATGTCCAACAGAGAGAATCCGACAGCAAATATTCGATATTGAAAATTCGATGTCGAAAGTTAGATATCTAAATTACGAGACACCATTATTATTATTATTATTATTATTATTATTATTATTATTATTATTATTATTATTATTATTATTATTATTATTATTATTATTATTATTATTATTATTATTATTATTATTATTATTATTATTATTATTATTATTATTATTATTATTATTATTATTACTATTATTACTATTGTTATTAACAATAACAATAGTAATAGTAATAATTAATTTTTGTGTAAATTAAATTAAAAGAACCCACAATTTGTTGCCTTTTTGTTGTAATAAGTTACAATAATAATAATAATAATAATAATAATAATAATAATAATAATAATAATAATAATAATAATAATAATAATAATAATAATAATAATAATAATAATAATAATAATAATAATAATAACAATACTACTACTACTACTACTACTACTACTACTACTACTAATAATAATAATAATAATAATAATAATAATAATAATAATAATAATAATAATAATAATAATAATAATAATAATAATAGCGGTAGCGGTAAAGGTAACGGTAACAAGAAGAAGAAGAAGGAGGAGGAGGAGGAGGAGGAGGAGGAGGAGAAGAAGAAGAAGAAGAAGAAGAAGAAGAAGAAGAAGGAGAAGAAGGAGAAGAAGAAGAAGAAGAAGAAGAAGAAGAAGAAGAAGAAGAAGAAGAAGAAGAAGAAGAGTACCAATAATAACGTACCAGAATAACATTCATAAGAAGCGAAGAAATGCCAATGAATCATTACGTGCACTCATGCTTGCACTGTACAATCTGCAATTGAAATGTTAGACAATAGCACCGTATACAGGAGTGAGTTTATTTCCTGGAAGATACAGATCCTGGAAGTAAAGTGAGGACCTTTTCGGCTGTTTGTACTGTTATTCTGTATATTATCACATGTTAGTCCAACTGTCTCTCACTGCACGTCTGCTGAAAGGTAGAAACGCCACTGCTGTGTCTTGCGCCGTGGAGCTCGACAACTTGTTTAACGCACGAAGGGTTATCTACTTTCGGCGGGGCCAGCTGCAGTGGGCCACCTGGTATTAGATTGTGACTGTTGCGCGTAGACTAGTATATCTATGTCAACTTTCTTTAGGTTTTCTGAAAGCTCTTGACGAGACCTTTAATATCCTGGCTTGTTTGTTGAAATTGGTCCATTAACAGAGAAATTATGACCAAGATAACGTTTCGGCTAATTATGACTGTGACACGTAGACTAATATAATTAAGTCAAGTTTCTTTAGATTTTCTGAAAGCTCTTGATGAGGCCTTTAATATCCTGACTTGTTTGTTCAAATTGGCCCATTAACAGAGAAATTTTGGCCAAAATAAGGTTTAATTGTGACTGTTACGCGTAAAATCGCGTTTTTTTTCAGGAATGACACCTATAAAGATAAACTTAATACGCAAAACCCTGTCTGAATACAAAATTTGACCGAAATTGTTAGACCCGCTCCTAAGTTGTGCGGAATGCGTATATATACACATGAATTGCTCGTTTAAAATAAGATAAGAAGCGATCGTAGCGCTCGGCAGTCAAGGTCAATACGCATCGTCGCTTTGCTGTAGTACGTTGCTGCTCCGTGAACGAAACAAGCTTCGTATCACGTGACGCGGGGAGTTACCGGAATGCAAGGGTGGGAAAAATGGCTTCCTCAAGCAGAACGGGATGAGCTTTAGGTGTGGTGATTTATTAGAAATGTTTAATGAATCACCGTCCGATCTTTCGGATTTCAGTCACAGCGAAAACGATGAGAAGCAATTTAGGAATGTGCAGCTGTTGATAGTAGTGGCAGTGAAAGTGAAGAAAGGGATCCCAAGCAAACAAAGAGAGAACTCCTGATCCTTTGTTCCAGTGGCACCGGGGTGACTTCAGCCCACATTTGCACTACTTCACTACTTCAGGGGTCAAAATTTAGCTTTTTTTGGCAAACATAAATGCTGGCTGCACTATATTCTATGTTTTTCAACTATTTTTACTTTCTCTACTGGTAAGTAGAGTAAGTATTGTATTCCACCCAAAACTTCGATGTCGAGATTTCACCGGAAATGTATGTTTTGAGGCTCTCTGAATTAAAAAAGGATTTTTAGAAAAAGGTCCGTGTGTGTGTGTGTGTATGTGTGTGTGTGTATGTGTGTGTGTGTGTGTGTGTGCGTGTGCGTGTGCGTGTGTGTGTGTTCCAGTCTGTGTTTCAGTCTGTGAACAGCATAACTCACAAACGCAAATTCGGTTAAAAACCAAAGTTCGTAGTTAAGCTTAATGTCTTTCAAGGATGCGACACAAGATGTTGAAGAAAAGAGCCCCACACTAAACTACCCTTTACATGGAAAATTTTTCGAACATTTTGATTTTCTTGAAAATGACTAACGATTTTGATTAAAGTGCCATATGTTTGAGATATTTTTATGACAAATGCAATTTATATTTTGAATTTTCTGGCTATAGCCTATGTAGTCCTGTTTGATCTGGATGGCTTTTGAATAACTCGTAAACCGTAAGAGATAGACAAAATGTTTCTGTACAAAAAATGTAGATCTCGCTAAAACATACAATATATGTCTGAACAATATATGAGTGAACCATTTCGGAGATATTCCTTCTTATGTGTGTCAGTTTCGGAAAACTTAAAACTCGTGAAATGGAACATCGTTGTTCATTTTTGTATATGTTAAGCGTGCAAAGAGAACGGAATCTCAAAACTTTAAAAATTTGACTATCGCTCAGAACCTACTGTATTCCCATATTCCCCTTGCACCTACAAGGAAATAAGCAATAACAAATTTCGGTAAATGTTTATCTCAACTAACACGAAGAGGATATAAGAATAAGAGTTTGCAGCAATGGTTAGTACAAGAGTAGAGAAAGGCATGTGAGTGTAACACATCAGATTTCTTCCATTTCATATCATGCAGCACATAGCAGATGAAACCAATAAATATTACATAGTCCTGTGTCAGAAACTACAACCTTCCCAAAACTCTTGTTTGCAAGCTTGGAATAATACCACCCCAGGGGAATTGTACGTCATTTTTGAAACCACTTTGCTCATGACCAGAGTAAAAAAGAATGCAATTAGCATGGTCAGAAGATCTTACTGCAACATTACAATTCTCAGACTATACCAGTGAGTCAGCCGCCCCTTATTTTTTTGGAAGGTAGGCCACCCATCAAACGCCATGTGCGCTTTAGTCCAGTTACGCGCTTACTAAAACGCATTGCTTGACGTTCTTAGACAGACGGATAATCAAAATTCAGAGGAACAGCGGTTTAAGGGACAGAACTTACTCCACGCTAAAGTACACCTGAAAAACACACGACTCGTTTACTGAGAGCGGAGTCCGGGTCTCCAGCCGATTTTACAAACCTTTTATTAGAGTATATACTCTAATGTATATACATAACAGTGTACATAACAGTGCAATTCAGTAAACGCCTTTAAAAACCGGACCTATCATATGAGTACATCAACAATATCAGGTAAAAAGAAAATGGAGGATTCTTGTACTTAGCCGGGTTGGCTGCAAACAATGACAGACATGCCTTATCCACCATGTATCCGTACGGTCAAAACGCACAAACTATTTAATAACTGATAATTTAAATTTTGGTGTAAACTACCTGCCGTACAGCACAAATAACATACATAATAGAATTTGACATTTAAGTAATAATATTAAAACGCCCAGCAAATGTTTAAAACTGTCTTGAAGGGCTAAATTTCGCTGGAAAAGTCGCGAAGTGGCAATAGCTTAGCACCTGGAGTACTGCCTCTAGGGTTGGAACCAAGGCCATCTTGATATCTAAACAGGCCTGTATACGGAAAGAGATTACGCTAATGATGTCATCACGGGAGGCTTATGTTTATCACTTGTTTATTACGGGAATGGAACAAACTGGAACAAACACATCAGTGCGTGGTTGGAATGCTAAGAAGTTGCGTGTGTCTTACAACGTGTAAGTGAACAATAATTAAGTGAGCGAAAAATCGAATTACAAAGTGGTGTGGTTTTCAATACAAAATGCCTAGGAAGTGTTGTGTGCCGGGTTGTACCTCTAACTATGAAACAAGTGTAGAAAAGTATGTTACAGTGTTTTCGTTTCCAAAGGATCCACACAGAAGACAGCAGTGGGTATGTGCTATTCATAGGGATAATTATGAACCAGGTGTCGCTGCAGTGGTATGTATTAAACATTTTTCTGAACAGCACATAGTGAAGGAATTTACTGCTACGCGAAATGATGGAAGCGTTCTTGTAGTACCCAGAACAATTCCTAAACTTACTGAAGATGCATGCCCCGCACTTTTTCCTAATTTACCATCCTACCTGACATCCGAAGTAGCACCCAGAAGAAAGGGATCCAGAAGAAAGAAGAGGGGAAATGTTGGAAAGGGATGCAGCAGCATTTCGTAAATGGCTCGAAGATGACAAAATTGTTAATTTTCAGAGCTTTAAAAATAGAATTAGTGACATGAAATTAGAGGGATTCACCGTCATCATAAAAGAAAACGATGTAATTTTTGTGAAAATTGATACTGAAGAAATTCCTAAAATTGTAGCAGCATTGAAAATTAATTCCAGTTTTATTATTCAGGTTCTACAGGGTAAAACTGTAATACCCAACAGTAAGTTTAAATGGATTCTCGGTAAACAAATGATATTGGATAAATGGTCTAAATTTGATTCTCTTTTAAGTCATGT
Source organism: Tenodera sinensis (assembly GCA_030765045.1). NCBI lineage: Eukaryota > Metazoa > Arthropoda > Insecta > Mantodea > Mantidae > Tenodera > Tenodera sinensis. The sequence continues at coordinate 330,082,544 of CM060964.1, forward strand.
GAATGGTTTCACGATAGCAAGTGAACAAACAGAACATAAACTACTTCAGGCCGCCAACATTTTAAAGGAATGTTGGGAGGACATGAATGAAGATTCCACAGAATATCTAAATTCCTAGAAGAGCAGGTAAAATTGGTCAGTCAGAAGCCAATTAAATATACGCCCGATACCCTGTTACGGGCGTGCTCAATTTATTTTTCTCACTCAGCAGCTTATAGACAGTTACGTGATTCCAATGTTCTTTCTTTACCCCATCCTGATTACCTCAGACAACTTTCTCAAACCCTCAGTCCTGATAGAAACTGGAAATCATTGCATTTAAAATATTTATCAGAGAAGGTGAAAATGCTTAGTGATCACGAGAAAGTAGTAAATTTATTATTAGATGAAATTTATGTAAAACCAGCAATTTCTTATAAAGGAGGTAACATACAGGGTCTTTCAAATACACAAGAACCTGCAAAAACAGTGCAAACCTTTATGATAACATCTTTAACATCCAGGAATAAAGATGTTGTAGCTCTGTATCCAGTGAAAAATTTAACAGCACAAAAGCTGCATGAGCAGATTCTCGCTGTAATTAAAGCTTTGACTGGGTTTGGATTTAGGGTATTGACCTTGATATCAGATAACAACACAGTTAATAGAAACGCTTTTGAGAAGCTGTGCAATGGTTCTTTAAAATGCTGCTTTAAAAACCCAGTGAAGCCAGATGAAGATATCTTCATACTATTTGATACAGTGCACCTAATTAAGTCCATTAGAAATAATTGGTTAAATCAAAAGGACAGTGAACAAACATTCCACATACCAATTCCAGCCTTATATTTTCCTTCTTCAACAGAAATGTCATCAGAGTTAGTTCCAGCACTGCTAGATGTTCCCCCTCCTGCTCCTCCAGCACAATATTTAAAGGCAGCTATTGGAGTTTTGAAAAAAATGCATGCAAATGAAAAAGGAAGTGTTGTGAAACTAGCACCTTCACTTTCTGCTAAGGTTTTATACCCATCATCAATTGAAAGACAAAACGTGGCATATGCACTGAAACGTTTTGATGAAAAGAACATTGCAGCACTTAAAGTAATAAAAACTCTGGATGCAAGAGGGACAGTTAAATTTTTGGAAACAATTTTGTTCTGGTGGAAATGTGTAAATGTGAAACATCCACTCAAAGGAAAGCACTTAAGAGATAAACTTTCTGATCCAGTCAGAAGCCCAGAATGCCCATCAGTAAATTTCCAAAAAATTTCACAAGGTGGTTAGAGGAGTGGGACAGGATCAGCATTTATCAGCGTGGGGATAAACGACATGGCAAGCTATCATCTGAAACTCATACAGCACTTCTTCATACCACTAACACTCTGGTCAAACTCACAAAATTCTTATTGGAAGAAATGAAATTCGAATATGTGCTTCTAGGAAAATTTCAGACAGATCACCTTGAAGCTCGTTTTGGTCAATACAGGCAAATGAGCGGAGGAAATTACAATGTTTCAGTAATGCAAATTTTGGAGTCAGAAAGAAAGTTGAAGCTTATGAGTCTTGTGAAGCTACATTCCTCAAAAGGTGGCGAATTTAAAATTAAAGATATCACGCATGACACTTCAACAGAAAGTCATATGGAAGAGGAAAATGTTTTTGATACATTTGAAAACATAATTAATGAATATAGGAACGTCTACATAAGTGAGCAGAATAAAATGACCCTAATATATATTGCAGGATATGCAGCTAACAGTGTTGTGCGTAATTTGAAGTGTGAAAACTGTAGGAACAATTTATGCTCTGAACGCAGAATGGATTTTGATGTTCAAAATTCTGAAGTTAGTGCTTATTTAAGGGTAATCGATAGGGGAGGGCTGAAGTGGCCATCACAGTTCACCTATGATATAACGGCATGCATCTTCAGTATATTTCAGTGCTTAATTTCTGAGACATATGAACAAGAATTTCTTAAAGTAGAAAACCAGAGAAACTTAATTCTACATTTAGGTGCTGAGACATGTGACATTAATAATATCAGTGTTGACTGTAATGCTAGTGATTGCGAGTTACCGGGTGCTATTTTGACGAGGAAAATAACAAAAGTAATAACCAACATCCTCTTGAAAAACTACTGCATTATTAAACAAGACAGTTTGGTATTATCTACAGGCAAAAAAAGGAAACTGGAGATATATTCGCATTGAGAAGGTAAGAAGCATGTTCTGCCATTAACTATGCAAAGCATGTTTTCCACTAATATACTAAGACACAATAACTTTTAGTACGAAATGTGAAAATATAAATGAATGCAAGCTTCTTCCAGCGCAGAAATGCTGTAAAACATGTGATTATTCCGTATGAATTGCTTGGAACGTCAGCCTCGCGTTGTGACGTCACGAATCACATATCCGGGCCTTGTTGGAACTCGAAGTATGCTTTCAGTCAAGCCTCCAAATAGATGAATAGAATCGTGAATGTATTCTGTGCGCTAACCCTCGGGACACGGGTTCGTGTCTCGGCATTGTACAATTTTTTTTCTGTCCATGAAAACTTGGAAACCGAATTCACAATAATCTAATTTTAAAGTGTCAGGGTTTAGGATATAATTTAAAACGTTTTTGTTTGTCTGCAGTTTGTAATAGAATGGGTATAATGACTTCTGCCCCATTGGACTGACATGATGTAAAGCGCGTCTCACCCTTAAAAGACAGTGCACGTTAAATGGAGCGCAGTGTTGCAACATGTACTAGTTGCGAATCTTTCTCCGCGAGCGACTCGAGGTGGCCTGAGTCCTGTACTTAGTCCTTCAATTGCTGCTTGACGAGACGGCCACTTTTAACTTTGGTATTCCTCCATGCCTTTGTTACTGTATGACCTAAATTTACAAATGACTCGTCTGTATAAACAATTTATTTCCCTGGTCCCTAAACCTTTTACGTCTTTTAGATATTTATGTCGCTATCTGATGATATCGATATCGTCTCTTTCTATTAATATGCACTTGTTACCCTTTCTTTCATATTCGAACCCCAAATCAGAGTGGCCCTTGAGAAATTTGGTAGGGTCTCATCACTGTTGAACTGTAACAAAATTATATTCAGCGTGGGTGGAATATTTGCAAACAGTAAAGCGAGGGTAGAAAAGGACGCGGCTAATGGCAACTTGTATGCGCTAGATAGAGACAGAGATGTCCCATTTAACTCCATACTGTCTTCTAAGAGTGAAACGCCATATAGTGTGTTATTATGCCGACTCCATTCTCCATGTGTGTGCTGTCGCACGATATTTTGTGCCATTCCTTCAACATGTATTCGACAACCCCTTTTACAGCACATGGATTACTAACGAATCGTGTGCTTGTTTCAACTGAGCTACCTCGTAACTTCAGAGATAACTGAAGACAAAGACATCCGTGTAGAATAATTGGTTGGAACCTAGCATAGGGGCCGATGTTTTCATGTTAGGGTATAAAATGCGGATTGCATAAAACTGGAAAACAAGGGGCAGCTGACTCACCTGGTAGGTATTTCCAGGGAGATACCTTTACTTTTCAGACTATTGCATTTCGATGGCAATGAGACTTAAATATAGGGGGAAAGGCTACATAAATTGAAACCAATAATTGAACACCTAAGGAGAGCTTTTAGGGAAGTGTTATGTCATTTTTAAGACGTTTGTATAAATGAAAGTCGTATGCGTTTCAGGGGCCGACTGCAATTTTTACAATATATCCCATCTAAGGGACATAGGGTTGGTGTGAAGGTGTTTTTGCTCTGTGGTGGTGAATTAGGATACATACTTGTTGTCATTATACCAGGCGAGTCAGTTACACCTTATTTTCTAGTTTTCTGCAATTCGCATTTTATACTCTAACATGAAAACATCGGCTCCTACTACCCAAGTATTTAACATGGATGTCTTTGGTTATAGACTAGAGGCCTGCACGGGCCGACTTTCTTAGACCTGGCCCGGCCCGGCCCGGCCCGAGAATAGTCTATAGGCCATGGCCCGAGCCCGATTGTGCAATTTTCTTTTAAACAAAATTATCCTGCAGTTATTGACATCATCATCATCATCATCATTATTATTATTATTATTATTATTATTATTATTATTATTATTATTATTATTATTATTATTATTATTATTATTATTATTATTATTATTATTATTATTATTATTATTATTATTATTATTATTATTATTATTATTATTATTATTATTCATTAATGATATTTGCTAAAATACAATTTTCGTCCAAATACGCTAGCGAATGTTGGGCACCTGCATAAATAACGTTAGTAGGTACATTAATATTGTTTTAAGATCATGATATTGTGTCACCAAAGTCTTAGAATTAACCTTTTTTTTCAAGTTTGAAGAAAAGGTTATTGGCGTGATACTACCTTTTCTACAAAAAGTCCCTTCAATGTCTTTGGTTACCAGTATCAAGTGCTGACGATATATATATATATATATATATATATAATGTTTTTTTACATATAACTTGGTTGTAACAGACAGAAGGGCAATGAAAAATGAAACTGTCACAGCAGTATGTTGCAATTTGACGATGTTGACTGATGGGCAATGACCCTGATGTATGATATATGTACACGTAAATTTCTTTGTGATAATAGACATTTCAATTGTCCTGATTTCGCTTCTTCGTCACATACTTCTATCACTTTTCTAATTACCTCCCTTGCTTCACTGTGAATACTGCGTCCCTTCTTTCGAACTGCAGCCATATCTAAACATTAAGCCTAGAATAAAACTAACAAAATACGAGTATATAACTGTAGTGCCGTAGCGCGTGTTAGCAGCGAGAGCCAAATAATGCATAATAGTAAAAAATCTCTGCACCTGTAATATGCAAAGCGCATTAGATCTGGCAACGTGGGTGACTCATATGCATTCTCATGCACTCATTTCCTAGTAAACAGATACGCTACCGGAGCAGATATACAATTGAAGCTCCCTCTGCCCTTCATTCCCCTCTAGCCTTCTTGTCGTGGGCATACAGTAGTGGTTCATCTCATGATAATAATAAAATAAACGTTTCAATTTGGAGAAATGCTGAACAATAATGTTTCAGTTACTACAGCGTCAGCCACAAAACAAACTGTATTGTATCAGTATAAACATCGATGCTGTGTTAGCACTTTACAAAGCAGGAGGAAACACGCGTCACTAGCAGTATAAAAGAATCAAATACGCCTTGGGTTCGAGATAAGAGTGTAAAATTTTATACGTGGAGTGAGTGAACGGATTGAATTGCAGCCGAGTAGTGAGAAATAATTAGTTGCAAACGTGTTGCAAACCATCTCATTCTGTGCCTTGACTAGCATCAGTAGCAGCATTTGAAACGTGTCAGCAGAATAATCATTTAGAATTCCTAGTAAAGAAATGCTGCAGTAATTGTGCTATTCTCGACATTTCAACATTGGTGACCAAGAAATACCATACATTTTTTTTTTGCCTCCTAAGTGAATGTACCACTGAAATTTAGCACAAATTTCGCAAAAGTTTACATTTGTATTCCATGATTTTAAAAATACTAGGGACCTTAAATTCAAAATGTGTTTTGACTTTTTATATTACAAATACTTGTAGTTGCATAATGCACCCTAAAAATGCAGAATAACAATGTTTTTCATTTTAAAATTTAAGCTTTTTGAAAATTATTTTTTCACCATATTCACTTTTTGAAAATGTAACACGATGCAGTTTTTATGTAATTCTTCGTATCATTTCCAAAATACAAACAAGTAAATTTGTCATATACTTTTTTTTTCTTTTGAACGGTTTTAAGTTACTAAAGAAACTTATAAAACTTTATACCTACTAGAAATTTCAAGCGACAAAATTTAAAAATTATTGTCTTTTGAGCTGGTGCTAATAAAACAAATTTGTACGACAGATTTGCACATTATAATCAGATAAATACAATAGAACCTTAAAAATAAGCATTTAAAAAAAAAATTCGTCGTGTAGAGCATTTGACATAACATTATAAAATCCGGATTCAACATTTCATAATTCGGAAACTGAAGGATATATAGGTATATATATATCACTAAAATTCAAAGCCCTCTAATGCTGGTATAACACAGCATTGAAAATAAATTTTCAGCTAACTTGGCCGAAAAATTTTAAAAATCCATTTTCAGGTGTTCATTCCCTCAATTTTCAAACCCGAGCCCGTCCCTATCCCAGTCCGAGCCCGACTAGCATTTTTCAAACTAGGCCCGAGGGCTTGGCCCGAGCCCGTGCAGACCTGTACCGTGGTGCTGGAGATGTTTGTGGTCGTGCAGGTTATAGTAGCGCTGGTGGTGGTGGTTGTTGGTTGGGTTAGGTTAGGTTAGGGTAGTCTTAGAAGGAATGTAGGTAACGTTTGACTTGTTACCATTAGAACATACAGAACTATGCAAAAGAATCGTTAAATGAGATTAACATGTATAGCATACTGGAGCAGTATGCTCATTAAAAGTATCAAACATGCTAAAGACGTGAGAACACCGAAAAATCAGGATAAGCCTTCAAAAAATTCGTAAAAATCCCCAGAATGCCGCAAAAGTGGCTAAAATACCTACAAAACTCCTAAATAGCATTAACATACCGTGAAATGTTTAGAAAATGCATAGGGTTCGCACGTCAGAGGTCTAATAGCTTTAAAGTATCTAAAGTTGTTGAAGAAACATCTGCTAAAGAAAGTGAAATATCTAAGCCTGAAACAGCGTGGTGCAAAGGTCAGAATAGGTTATAGTAGAATAGAATGCTCGAGTAAAATGGGGTCAGATAGGTTAGGTTGAGTCAGGTTAAAATATTTCAATAAATATGAGGGTTTGTGCTCGCTTAGGTTAAGTAATGTTAGGTTAGTTTAAACGAGTAGAAGTATGAGTCTTAGGTTAGGTTAGGTTAGGTTAGGTTAGACGAGTACAAGTAAGGGACTTAGATTAAGTTAAATTATGAAAGTTCAAATTATGGGAGATAGGTTTGGTGAGCTTAGGTTAGGCGAGTACAAGTATGGGGCTTAGGTTAGGTTAAATTATGAAAGACCAGGGTAAAAAGAGTGGAAGCTAGGTTAGGTTAGCTTAGATTGGGTTAGGTTAAGTACAAGTATGGGGCTTAGCTTAGGTTAAATTATGAAAGTTCAGAGTAAAAAGAGTGGGAGCTAGGTTAGGTGAGCTTAGGTTAGGTTGGTGAGGCGATGTGGGGTGGGGTGTCATTATGTTAGGATAATATAGTTAATCAAGATAGAAAGCTGTTGCATTAGGTAGCATACATCGATATAGTGAAGAACGTACTCAAGTATCATGAACGTGTATAAAGACATACATGCGCTGCTATACACCTTAAACATTATCCCTAGAGTCAGCCTCAAACACCTACATCCTGCGCCCCTCTACCCTCCTACCTAATAATCCTTAGGCTGCGTATGGCAGCCATCTTGCCCATAAAAAGTGCGCCAGCTCTCTCCTAATCTCCCAACTACGATAGCATATGTTTAAGATATTTTCAGGACAAGTGAAATGTATATGTTGAATTTCCAGTGAGTAATCTCTGAAATGCTCTTTATTCTTTAGTGACTTTTGTGAAACTGGCTAGTTGCAAGAGATGCACGAAATGTTACTGCACAAAAAGTGTATGTCTCGTTAAAATACACAATTAATATAAAATATTTGTTATTGTAGAGTTATCTGTTTCCCCGCTATTCAATTTATTGGTTTGCGTTATATTTATTTCCGGTGAAAACTTGGTACTAAATTTTTGGTTGAAATAAAGCACTTCTACCTATTACTTATTGAATCATAAAATTATTATGAAGTCCCGGCACATGAACAATGAGAATTCGCTGGGTACCATTACTATACTTGAATTCCAGATTGGGGAAAAGAAAAAGTGCCGGCGCATGCGTAATGGCTAACGGCGTGGAAGGCAATGGAAGATTGAGACTAATATTTTTGAAAGTATTGTTCATTATCAATCTGTGATGGGTTTTTACTATTAAACTATTATTTTAATTTTGATGTAAAGAACAATTATTTAGCACAAATTAATACGGTTATCTGCCACAAATTATAAATTTTGACAATAAAATAATGATTTATTATTATCTGATTGCAAACTTCCAACATGTGCCCCCCTGAAAGAAAGTCTGCCGTCACTCTGTGTAGTAAGGTTAGAGGAGGAGCAACCATTTTGAATGAGGCACAACCTTTTAGCTCGGCATACGAAAGAAAGGCACAAGGTCTTCATATTTCCGGATGTATATCATAAATAGCCAATACCGGTGATGGAATGGAATCTTTTCAGGCAAACTTGTAAGTGCCGAAAATTGTGTCTTGGATTGTATACAATCAATATGAGAAACAATGAGAATTACGCCGAGCAGTGATGCCAACGTCTGAAGCTCAAACGTCCCATGCGAGTACTCAAAATGTCCCTTTTCTGCATAAAGTGTCCCACGTTAAGAAAAACATGTTTCCATAGCTTTAAACTATGGAGGGGGAAAAAAGCACATGCAGAGCGATTGAGTGTACATCTACAATGTTCACTAGCATCCTTGCAATACTAGGTTAGATATGTACATATAATGTAAAATCAGGACTTACGATTATTGATTGGGCGTTGAAAGCTGACTGAATTATTAGAACTTCCTATTATGAAAGGCACAATAATACGTATATGCTACCCAACAGCGCTATCAAATGCCTATCTCAAGTTTGACAACTACATTCAACAATAGTGTAAGTTAGTAACATGATATAAATTTATGTGGGCATCTTATTTAGAATTTGTTATTGTAGTATTATGTCTGATTTCATAAGATCATAATTATTTAATACTCGTACTTTCCTTATTCAAATGATCTTTGAAAATGTAATATAAATATATCTACTTTATTTACTTAACCTAATTAAGCATTAAGGTTCTATCGAAAAATTCGTCCAATTAAGTCCTAACGTAAAATTAGGTCG
>CM060964.1:330096512-330266512 GCA_030765045.1 Tenodera sinensis
GCAATAGGCGAAACGTGAATCAAAATTCTTTAATATACCAAGTATTTAAAGTTATCCTTGCAGCTCAAGGCACATGTACGTAATCTTTCGAGGTATAAGGCATACCAGTAGCGGATTTATATAGGCATCGTGACTTTCCGCAGTTAAATAAGATTCACGGAAGTTATTTTAAAAGTTCGATTCTCGGCTAGAATTTGGAAATTTTTTAGCATTATTTCCGAGCTTCCCCCAAGTATGGATGTGTGCATGCGTGTGCGTGTTTGCGCGCGCGAACGTATATGTGTGCGTGTGTGTGAATTTAGTGTAATAACCCAGTATAATTCAAATCCATCGGTTCACTCACTAAACGAGTGAACAGCATTCCTATTGAGCAATTGTTCCATAGGTAAAAAGCTGCTAATATGACCTTAGATTAATCAAGGCTTCGCGGATCATCAGGCGTCTCAAGTTTATGAAGGTCTAGCTTTCGGCCATTACTTCATGCTGATCACCCATGAAGCTTTGATTAATAACGCGCGCCATGAAGCTTCAAAACTTACGTGACCGTAAATGTTAATGGCGACATGTATACATATGGAACTTAAAAAAGTTAACATGTTAATTATTATTTATTTATGCCAACAAACTTACTGTTGGTTCAAATCCCAGTTGTGGCATTGAATTTTTAAGTTCCAGTTCTACCTCTTAAACTTTGCCCACACACGGCTTGTGTGTTTAAAAACACCAACAGTAAGTTTGTTGGCATAAATAAATAATAATTACCATGTGAAGGTTATTTAATCCTGGGATACAAAGTACTTGCAATAGTAAGTCACCATTGGGGTAATTGTCTCTGATGTGAGACTGCCTTTGTGGTTTACCAGGAAAAAATACGAACTAACTTGAGAATTTAATGCCATTCTGGCAGTTTGTCACAATAGCTCAGTGGTAGAGCGTCCGCCCGGCAAGCGGAAGGTCTGTGGTTCAAATCCCAGTTGTGGCATTGAATTTTTAAGTTCCAGTTCTACCTCTTAAGTTAACATGTGTTCATTTCACATGGAAATGATGCTTTCTCTGTCCCCCTGCAATGGTGATCAATTTGGGTCCGGGCCAACTTAACCTGAAGTCAGTTCCCCCATCTGTATTTCCTTACCCAGTTCAGCAAACTTAAAAAATAACAGGTGTTCATTGCACGTGGAAATTACCCACTCCAACCCTCTGATCAAGGTCACTGCTGGTTCTAATGGCATGAATACAATAGGAAAGATCTTCTCTACTACACTTTGCCACTGTGCGTATTAGTTGAACGAAATTGGAATTGAGATTAGCCTCTGTTGGAAAAGGCAAAGATAGTCAAAAGAGGGTAAAGTTAAAAAAAAGTAAATAAGTCTTCTAAATGAAACAAAAAGGCTAAAGAAGGACATTTAAACAAAAATTGTCCCCTCCCCCAAAAGCGGAAAGGGACAAATAAAGTCTAGATTTTCTAGTCTATAATGACCTGTAATGAGCATATGTTTATGTTGGGCCTTGTATTTAGATGCTAGAATAAAAAAGGATTTTCCCCCCAACTCCCTAGTCCTAAGCATGACTTGCCTCTGTTCCCAGCAACTAACCAGACTTGAAACAGTTTGATAGTCCATAGTGATGATACACTGATTGTAAAGTACACCACAAGCAGACTTTCTATCTGTCAGAGGAAATGGATAATTAAACTTTACAAATAATTTGTACCTACAAGTATTTCACCTCTTATGTGAGTGTGTTTCTAGGACCATCTTCTTTGTTATCAGTTGAGAAACAGTTGATAATGAAGACAAATTAGGTATATAAAAGTTTAAGAGGTAGAACCGGAACTTAAAAATGCAATGCCACAACTGGGATTTGAACCACAGACCTTCCGCTTGCCGGGCGGACGCTCTACCACTGAGCTATTGTGACAAACTGCCAGAATGGCATTAAATTCTCAAGCCAGTTCGTATTTTTCCTGGTAAACCACAAAGGCAGTCTCACATCAGAGACAATTACCCCAATGGTGACTTACTATTGCAAGTACTTTATATCCCAGGATTAAATAACCTTCACATGGTAATTATTATTTATTTATGCCAACAAACTTACTGTTGGTGTTTTTAAACACACAAGCCGTGTGTGGGCAAAGTTTAAGAGGTAGAACCGGAACTTAAAAATTCAATGCCACAACTGGGATTTGAACCACAGACCTTCCGCATGTGAAGGTTATTTAATCCTGGGATATAAAGTACTTGCAATAGTAAGTCACCATTGGGGTAATTGTCTCTGATGTGAGACTGCCTTTGTGGTTTACCAGGAAAAATACGAACTGGGTTGAGAATTTAATGCCATTCTGCAGTTTGTCACAATAGCTCAGTGGTAGAGCGTCCGCCCGGCAAGCGGAAGGTCTGTGGTTCAAATCCCAGTTGTGGCATTGAATTTTTAAGTTCCGGTTCTACCTCTTAAACTTTGCCCACACACGGCTTGTGTGTTTAAAAACACCAACAGTAAGTTTGTTGGCATAAATAAATAATAATTACCATGTGAAGGTTATTTAATCCTGGGATATAAAGTACTTGCAATAGTAAGTCACCATTGGGGTAATTGTCTCTGATGTGAGACTGCCTTTGTGGTTTACCAGGAAAAATACGAACTGGCTTGAGAATTTAATGCCATTCTGGCAGTTTGTCACAATAGCTCAGTGGTAGAGCGTCCGCCCGGCAAGCGGAAGGTCTGTGGTTCAAATCCCAGTTGTGGCATTGAATTTTTAAGTTCCGGTTCTACCTCTTAAACTTTGCCCACACACGGCTTGTGTGTTTAAAAACACCAACAGTAAGTTTGTTGGCATAAATAAATAATAATTACCATGTGAAGGTTATTTAATCCTGGGATATAAAGTACTTGCAATAGTAAGTCACCATTGGGGTAATTGTCTCTGATGTGAGACTGCCTTTGTGGTTTACCAGGAAAAATACGAACTGGCTTGAGAATTTAATGCCATTCTGGCAGTTTGTCACAATAGCTCAGTGGTAGAGCGTCCGCCCGGCAAGCGGAAGGTCTGTGGTTCAAATCCCAGTTGTGGCATTGAATTTTTAAGTTCCGGTTCTACCTCTTAAACTTTGCCCACACACGGCTTGTGTGTTTAAAAACACCAACAGTAAGTTTGTTGGCATAAATAAATAATATAAAAGTTTGTTCAAATGCTTTCTTTTGCTATATGTCGGTCTGGGTGGCTCAGTTGGAGAAACTGGCCTACTGATCCCAAGGTCGTGGGTTCAAATCTGGCCCAGACAGATGGTTTTTAAGTGTGCTTAAAAACGACAGCCCCATATCAATAGATTTACTGGTATATTAAAGAACTCCTACAGGACAGAATTCCAGCACACCAGCGACGCTGATGTGATCCTGGCAATTGACAGCATCGTTAAACAACAAAATAATTTAATTTTAAATTTCTTTTGTTATACAATAACATGTGCTTTGTATAGAAGTTCCATAAAATGGTATAGTACTACATGGCTAAATTAGTAATTTTTGAGCTAAAGGAAGTTAATTTCATGGAGAAATGCTATGCAAATGGAAAACTAAAGCAATGTCTGCATTTGTAATTTTCACTTTTTCTGTTTTGTGGTAGACAGGAAATGAGTACTTCAATGGAAAACAACGAGAAAATGGAGTATGATGTGCAAGAATCCAGTCAAATGGAGGATGACGGTTTGTTACTTTGCATTATTTTCCCTATGAACATGGTTGGACTCCAGGGCTGAATTAAGTAATAGAGAATATACTTGTGTTTTTAAACATTTAAGCTGTTTGTTCTTGTCAGTTGAAGTAGCAAATATGTTACCAATTCATTTGGGCAACATGAAGTGCTTTTTTTTAAAAAAATTACATTGAATAAAAACTGAATTAATCTATATAAATTAAAATGAATGGCTAAATGTGTTGTTAAGTGCAAAACTTGAGAATGGCTGGACCAATTTGGCTAACTTTTTTTTTCAAATATTCGTTGATGTATGAGGAAGGTTCCTATGAAGAGAAAAATAGGAAAAATTGCACGGAAAAACATAAAAACCTCATTGCTTTTCCTCATTAAAACTGTTGTTCAAAATTGCAGAGATTTTTTTGGTTCAGCTAACGAGCTATGTTGGCTGCCAGAAACATGGATGTAAATGAATTAAATTTCAAAATTCAAAAAGAAATTGCTGGTAAATTGAGGATATACAAATCAGTTGATTCCGCTACTAACCAAGATGTCAACTATCCACTTGAATTTTTAAACTGGCTGGATTTGCAAGGATTGCAGCCTCACAATCTTCAATTAAAGGTCAGATTGGTGATCATAATGTTGCGAAATATCAACCAACCAGGTCTTTCTAATGGGCACATGGCTAGTGGGAAAAAATTACTGAATGTGATTGAAGGATCCATTCTAAAAGAAAGTATAAAGGAGAAGACGTTTGAATACCACACATCCCAATGACATACCATTTGAATTTAAACAACTACAGCTTCCAGTGTGGCTATGATCATAAATAAATCCCAGGGGCAGTCATTGAGTGCTTGGGGTATTACTCTTGAAAACCCATGTTTCTTGCAGGTATGGGTATCGGCAGACTTTTTTTCAGGGAAAGGCTGCATGTTGGAAGTTTGCAATAAAACAATAGTAATTCATTATTCTGGTGTCGAAATTTATATTATTTGTTGCAGACAACAGTATTAATTTGTGCTAAATAAAAATTGTTCTTTACATCAAAATTAAAACAGTAGTCTTAATATTCAGTAATTGACTGCACATTAAATTCATTCATTTCCTAGGAGGGGTTGTGGCCCCCGTCTCTCCTTTGTAAGGCCCATGCTTGCATGGCCAATTGTATGTTGCCTCCTCCCGCATTGGAAAACCATCAGCTTTGTTTGTTTAGGTGTCAGGTAATCAAACAAAAAATATTGTGCACCATAAAGCATTACAATGAAAATATAATTTAAGGTAATGTTAGTAAAGCATTGCAGTGTACAAAATAGAAAACTGAATTTTTTAAGTAGTTGTTTATGATTATGGCATTAAAAATACATTGAAAAGTATATTAACATTAGGTTAATATAGTAGGAATTATTTGATAGTCAATAAATAAAGTGGTGGATTAGATTAGCAGTAATAGTAACCGCTTTTTAGAGTACCATAATTTTATGTTTTGGTGCTTACATCGCTCTCTCATAACCCCCAGAATGTCCGGAGGACCACACCTGTCATTGGTTTACAGGTCTCACCGACCTGACTGGGAGAATTATCAAAGTAAATTCACCGACCATATCCTCTGATTACCAATCAGAGGATGTATTACATGCCATGACAGGTCAGCATGTTAGGGGTTAAGGTTACCATTTTATGCATCTAAAAGATCAGTCAACTCTGAATTCAAAAAAATTATTGCAAAATATTACTATGAAAAATAAAAAATAAAAGATGGGAACTTAAAAAAAAAAAGCCCCCTAGCCTGCGCAAACTATTCCAAACTATTTGCGCATCTTTATTGGTTCCTCAGTTACAATGCTACAATAATTTATATGACAGTAAGGAATGAAAATACTAATACATAATGTCTACACATAACCTAATTAAATGTTATCTCCCCAGTTAATTTCATGTTTATTCCACGATATCAGTGCTACATACAGTTTTAAATATGCAATCTAATTACATTTACATGTCATCACCAATTTGGGAACTACCAAACATTCAAACAGTAAGTCCTGAGTATCCTCGAAAAACGGCAGTTGCAACCTTCAGATTGATTATTACAGGACATGATTGTCTGGCAAAACATTTAAACAGAATTGGGATATATTCTTCACCACTCTATCCTCTATGTGATCTGCAAGAGGAAATGGACTGAGACCACCTTCAAACATGCCCGGCCATTTCTAACACCCCATACATCAGTGAAAAATATTGGAGAGCAAGAGGATTAATGACTTCATTGTCAGAAATCCAGCATTAGCTAACAACAACAAATAAATAAAGGGGTCACTCTCAAATATGTTTATATTCAATTTTTCGTTTAAATTACACATTTATGACTGTATAATCACAAACTTATTTTCTGGTGAGCATAACTGAAAACTAAAGATGTCATCACAACATTTTTTGTTATTTGTCAATTTTGAGGCATTCTTAAATGGTAGCTTGTTCATTTTTTTATCTCTTGGTCATGCAAAGGGAGTAGAATTTCAAAGTAATCATATGGTGACCATTCTTTAAACATTTGACTATCACTTAAAGCACACTGTATTCTCCTTTTACATACAAGAAAATGCTATAAGATGGTTTGTACAAATGTTTATCTGTATTAACATAAAGTAGATAGAGGAGTAAGTACTTGTGAGAATAGTTTGTGCAAGAGTAGAGAAAGTCATATGAGTGGGACACTGACACTGGCCCACAGTTGCGGCAACAGAACAAGGATGGTCAGGGGCAGGCTGCCCCACCACTGTCACTCGAGGTCAAGCTTCTCCACATTTTCAGCATCTACTTACTGTAGGACCTCTCAGGGTGCATCGCACAGTGTAAAATGCAAGTACGAAAAGTTTAGCTCAGTGCAAACCTCCACTCACTCATGTGTTATGCTTGATTTGCTGCATTTGCCATGTCCCCCCTCCTCACTTTCAGTGCTGTTTATGTGCTGTAGCTGTTTTAATGATCTAGAAAACGCTGCTACAAACCTCATTTTTTAATAAAGAATGCTCCTCCAGTACCACTGCCGCCGCCACAGCCACCATCACCATCATCAGTGTTGCCAGGTTTTTGGTAGAGAAAATCCTGCTCTGCATGTTCAAAATCCCTCAAAAGCAAAATAATTCCCTTTCTGCTCATTAAACCAAACTTTTATTGAAACACCATGAAACACCATGGAAACCCAGTTATTGTTCGGTTGATAATGGAGGAAAATTAACCTTCGAAACGCGTTCTGGAAAATTATGTTGTAAGTGTTGTTCAGTGTTATTAATTGACTCACCTTTTAAATTAAATTTTATTGACTTACTCTCATATAAGACTATAACTCTTCTAGAATACTTTGTCATTTTGGACTTCTTGAAAAGTATGAAAAAAATAGATGTAACAGTAACTTCAACATTTTGGGAAGACATTCTGTTGCAGCACTAGCAACCAAATTAAGAGTTTGGCAAATACAACGAAAAGGAACAATTTCATCATTCTCCTTTAGAAAACGAAATACAAAAGAATTGTGTTCACTTATCTTGACATTGACGTTAGTGCCACAGTAACCAACAAAGTTTTCAATATACAGACCATTATGAGATAGTGTTTGAACACACAAAGACGATACTCAGCAGTAGCCTCTTTAGTTTGAACATATTCCAGGAGAAGACTGCTACATGAAAGGCCATTATTGATAATAGACTTTGTGACAATGCATAAATTTTTAGCACTTCCTAAATCTGTACTTTCAACAAGCAAAATTGAAAATACTTTTTCTTTCAAAGATTCCATATTCTTTTTCTCTACAGCCTTGCTGATCACATTTGTAATTAGACTCTTAATTTTTGTATGTTTGAGTTTCATATCATGTGCAATGGTGGAATCTGGTAATGCACTCTGATGTAATTCACTGAAGTGATTCATGGAATTGAAGCTCCTATCATTCAGAAGTGGATAGGTAAATGAATTGGAATTCTTGAATTTCAAAACGTCTCTTGAAAAATCCCTCAACCTAGCAACAGTGACCATCACTGTCCCTTGAGAAGAATATTGTACAATTATTTAAACATTTATCTGAAGTGTAATAATGATGTTATTTCTGTTGTAAAAGGATAGAGTGACTGAACAATTCAAATGCTGGCTATGGCATTGAATTTTTCAGTCTTGCTCTACCTTGCCTTAGGTCAATGTTCTAGTGTGGATGAATATTGATTAACCTTATGTTTGTTTACAGTCGCTGCACAGAATACTTCCCAGGATTTACTTGAAATGGCTTGTGGTCCACTCGTAGCAAATCTGGAGGCTGTTTCTATCAGTAGCGACCAACATAGTACAGAAGAATGTGGAGAAGTTAAAGTAAGTAATAAAAGATGCAGTTGGTTCATTAGTCCACCAAAAATAAAACATAAACAGGTTTTGCTAATCCTCAATTCAATACAATTGTTTTAAGTGATAAAATATACAGCAAGTTTACTGCAGAACTTGGCCAGTTGGGGCATGGCCCATCTCCTGGACATGTACTGCACAATTTGGCAGACCGTCACACGGCCTCTCTCCTGGACATGTACTGCATGATTTGGCAGACAGTTGCATGGCCCGTCTCCCAGTCGTAAATGCATGGACGTCAAATCAAACCTCAAATCACATTAACAATTACCAGAATAAACACAAAACAGGCTTATAACAGGAAATGTTGGAAATGCCGTCCATCTGTATCAATACACCTGCAGCATCTTCTGAGGAAACATTTATTCACACATATTAGGTCAGCTTCAGAAATTGCGTTAATTTCTCTCGTGATATTTTGTTTTAATTTTGTCTTGTGCAGGATTCCTAAGAGATTTTCAAGGTGGCCGTTCTAGCCTTTCTCTGATTTTATCTCATTTCTGCTTGGTAAGCACATACTGTTTTACCTTTCTTTTCCTATCACGAATTGATCCCGTCTCCCTGAATTTATTTACAAGGTGTCTCTACTCTGAACAAACCATTTAATTTCAAATTGCCTTACAACTTCCCTACAAGATGATGCAAGCACATATGTATTGTACATAAACACTCTTTGTTATAATTTATACTGTCATCAACTCATTTTGAAAACACTTCAAGCAAAACTAAACAGTTCTAAACACATTAATTAAGGAAAATGAAGCTATTAACAGTGAAGCAACAAGATTGTAAAGTAAGAACAAATTAGAAACCAAAAACTTCACTTGCAATTTTACTAAGATAAGTGAAGTTTTTAGTTTCTAATTTGTTCTTACTTTAGTTCTAAGCACTCCTAATGTTATCTTCTTTCTTGGAAGTTTGAAAACTGTTGTAATAATCAATTTAAACCAAAAAGGTGAGTCGACTAATGACACTACACAACACTTATAATTTACCGGAACATGTTTTGTAGGCTGACTTTCCTCCATTATCAACCAGGCATCTACTGGTTCTCCCTGGTGTGGATGAAATGTTTCCTTTGAGGTCCCCTCTGGTGGTGGTTCAAGGAACTTGCTGAACTCAACTGAACTCAAAACATCAAAGATGCCATTCCACCCAATAAAAAATCTGGCATATACCAAATTGAATGCAATGATTGTAATGAAGTGTATATAGGAAAAACCAAAAGAACTTTAGAAATAAGAAAGAATCAATAGTTGATAATGGAGGAAAGTCAGCCTCTGAAACATGTTCTGGTAAAGTGAGTGAGTGGTGTTTAAGGGCCCGTCGACAGCTAGGTCATTTGGGCCCCAAGTCATATTTGAGGCTATAACGCTCACAAACTTCTGGTTAAAAACCAAGCTAAAACACAAAACTAAAAAGCGTTAAGCTATTAAAACACCACAGTTAATGTTAAAAACAGTTAAAATTTTAAAAAGTGAACGATAAAACTGAAGGTTTAAAACTAAACCGTAAACCAAGACAAATCTGGTTCCAGATTTGTGAAACTTAAAATTAAAAACCAGATACTAAAAAAGAAGTTAGACTTGTTTGGCAAATCCAATTTCAGTGACGAACTGCAGCACCATATCTACGGAGACTGGGCCATCACCAGAATGGACTGCAGACTAAAAGTCAGACCAAGGGACTGGCGCACTGGAGCATATAGTGGATGTTCCGGTAAATTATAAGTATGTGTAGTGTAAATAAGGAAATAATGAAGCTATTAACAGTGAAGCAACAAGAATCTAAAGCAAAAACAAATTAGAAACTAAAAGCTTCAGTTATCTTAGTAATATTCCAAGTTGTTTGGTGCTAACAAGCTTAGCTTTGAGAATGAGTTGGAGTCAACTCGAAACTTGTTGGCACCAAACAACTTGGAATATTACTAAGATAAGTGAAGCTTTTAGCTTCTAATTTGTTTTTACTTTAGATGTGTAGTGTAATTAATCGACTCACCTTTTTGGTTTAAACTCCTAATGTTATTCACATGTGAACAGGACTAGAACACCACAAGACACCTACCTAATAGAAGCGAGACTTGACACACATGTGACGATCAGCATGTGTGCACATGAAAATGTAGTGAAGGTCACATAGGCCATGCACCTGCTCGCCAAGTTTTGTAGTGAACATACTGTATTTGATTAAAAGTTACTAGCTACAGTCTAATTTAGATTAATGAGCTGAACAGTTGAATGCTGTAGCAGGCTTCATTTTATGAATGTGTTAGAGCCTGTTGATCTAGCCACACATTGAGGCAACAATTATATAGCAGTTCAGTGCCTTGCCGCTCACTCTGATTCATTAGGTCATTATGTTATATTGGCGTATAGGTGCAGAGGAATAAATAGACTAATATGCACTTTGTTTGCTCTACAATTATTGGATGTTAAATAATAAAGTACCATTTAAGAGGTAGAACCGGAACTTAAAAATTCAATGCCACAACTGGGTTCAAATCCCAGTTGTGGCATTGAATTTTTAAGTTCTGGTTCTACCTCTTAAACTTTGCCCACACACGGCTTGTGTGTTTAAAAAACACCAACAGTAAGTTTGTTGGCATAAATAAATAATAATAAAGTACCATGCTTTTAAGCACCTCCTTTATATCTTTTCTAAACAATAATTCAGTTTTAGGATAATTAAAAGCTCTGTCCTTTTTAACCCTCATTCTTCCAAAAATTGAAATTATGAATGGTTCTTCTAGTCAAGAAAATTATTTGTCATTTTCTCATAATTATGATAACAAAGAACAACTTCCCATGCCTCTGTATTTTGCATGTAGTTTTGAGGGCTTAAAAAGGAAGTTGCTTCAATGTAAAATAATGAAATAAAGAATTTTATATGCTGAGGTTCACATTTCCATGTTAATGTTGATGTTGTGAAGAGGCTACTTAAATCTACTAATATAACATATTTAAAGACTAGCCGATACTTATGTTTTATATATGGTATACGTTGTGTATTACACCATGTACAACTTATAAGTGAAGCCTAGTGTCTAACTTTTTTAAGTGTTCCATTTATATCCTGCCTTTAACTGCAGAGGTCATATCTGCAGCCTTACCTATTGGCAATGGTGTTACTCGTTTAACAGTGGGTTTTTCGTCTTTGGAGTTTTTATATGTTGAATTCACACATACATTCACACTTTCATTCATACTTCCAGACTCAGGGAAAGATGAGGAATAATCTTGGCTGGAGAAAAATTCCTACCCCCCCTGCTGGGAATCGAACCCAGCACCCCTTGCATCTAAATGTTTGTTTTATTAGTAGATTTAATTTATTCACTGTTAATAGTGTCAGTTTTTCATTGAATACCACCAGAGGCTACTGTTTCATTTTGAAAATGTGTTAACACTAGCTTTTGTTTTGGTTCATTTTCTGAAGCAAATGTTGGAAATAGTTATTACAACTTCATTCCATGCAGATGTTTATTCATTAATCTCTCTCTTTCTTTTATTAATGTCCTCCAAGGTGATGTCATATTGGATGATGAATGAAATGATATTCAAATGAGCCTGAGGTTCATAGAGCTTAAAGTTACCCAACACTCGTCTTCTCAGGATAAGGGAAAACCTCGGAAAAAAAGAAAAACTTATCCAGATATTATAAGATGAAATATCTTTTGCCGTGGTCTACTGGAGATTGGTGTTCCAGATGCTTCGTCTATAGCAGCGGTAGACATCCTCAGTGGTGCTATCGAAGTCTCCTTGGAGAACATATCGCCGTGTCTGATCCGTTAACTGTGTTGTTCTATTTAAACTATGTGTGTTATCCTCTGATTGACCAGGGGTGGGTGGGGGCATGATGCCTGGTGGCCAGGGTTCTATCTCCTGTGCTGCTGTTGTCTTTTAATTGGCTTGCTCTTTTTTCCTGTTTCTTATGACGTTCTTTGCTTTCGATGACTGGATGCCAATTGTTGTTTAGTCTTGAGGCCTCTTCCTTAAAAAGTGTTACGATGTTTATAGATTTCAATAGCCTCTCACTGTAGTTGGACATGGTAGTGTGTAGTTGATACAAGGATGTGTGTATCCTGGAACTTAAGTATATGTTCACCGATTGCCTCAGTTGTGTGTTCAGTGACCATGGACTTAAATGTTTGGCCCAGACTGTAGCTCCGTGAGCCTGGTCTTAATGCTACGCTGAGTAGTTCCAATGTAAACTGAGCCACAACAACAAGGAATACTGTATACCCCAGCTGATGACAGAGCTTCCCTGGAATCCTTGGCTGATCATAGTAGACTGCTTAATTATCTGGTGGGGTTCAAAACTGTCTTGATACTATGGTGCTGTAGTATGTGGTTGACTCGATTGGTGACATTTTTCAAGTATGGTATGGCATGCTTCTGGTTTGGTCTAGCTTCCAGGTGACAGGTCAGTCTTAGGAGGCTGGTAGCTCTTCTTACTTCTTGGAATGAATAGTCATTAGAAAGTAATGCTTTTCTAAATGGCCAAGTTGCAGTAAGTGTAACTTGCAGATGTGAAAGCATGATTTGTGAGTGTCTTGATCATTGCACACTTTTGTTTGGGGTGATTAGAGTGCTTGTTCAAGTAGTGGTCAGTGTGGGTAGGCTTGCAATAGATAGTGTGTCCAAGTATCCCATCGGTCTTCTTGATGACCAAGACATCTAGAAATGCTAGTTGACTATCCTTTTCTTTCTCACCCTAACTGAGATTTGAACTTGGAACCTCCTGAATATGAGGTATGTCCTGGCATAGAGAAATGAAAGAGAATGAAATTTCAAAGCCACCACATAGCAACCAGCTCTTAAAAGATTTGACTATCACTGAAAGTCTACCGTATTCTCCTGTAGTACAAATGTGCATGTATTTTTTTTAGAAAAGGCATTTGAGATTAGAGCGTTATGAGGATCTGTTAGATGGGAGGAGGTGGGAGAGCTTTATCAAAGAGCTTATAGATGGTGCATCTAACAGATCAAAGACACCTTTCATCCTCTCGTACATTGATGATCTGAGTATATTTTAATATGGTAATAGTCTACGAAATTTATAGAGATACTCTTGAATGTGAATGTTTAAAGGGAAATATTCATTTCAGAAGGAATGTTTCACAATTGAGGTAGGCATGTTCCCTGCTTCATTTTCAGCAATTGCAATTAATATCTTATGAAGCATTCAGTTGGAAAATTTTAATCGTACTGTAGCATTTATAAGATGGTGAAAAAAGTTACAACTGTGCATGGAATAAAGATACCTAAAGGAGGAGCTTTATGAGAAATAGATTCCATTAGGTTGTATAATTTTATATTTCACATGGGTTATATAAATAATAATGTTCCTGTTAAGAAAGAAAAAAAAAAAAGGGGAAATAAAAATAAGTATGTTAAGTGGGATTTGAACTCATGTCAGCCCACACTGTTCCTTTGAAAGAACATGCTCAGCTATAGTGAATATACAGATTTGGTCTGCTCACGTTTTGTAAGTCGAGCACCAACACTGGAATCATTTTAGTTCTAGTCCACAACTTAATAGAAACACAATAAGAACATATGTTCTGCAAGTGCACTGAAGTTGAATCTGCAATTTTTGCCTGTTAATTTAGAAGGATTGCTGAAATATTGCTTTTCCAAACTGCGAGGTGATGTGAATTGCAAGGTGACATGGCTGCCATGTCCTCCGAACAGTAAGGGAAGCATATGACTAATTTAATTCTCATACCAACTATGCAAGTACGCCTGAGAATTAGGTGACCCTTCGCACAGGTCTCACTGAAGATGGGTATTTACTTTTGTGAAAGATAGTACATAGTATAGAATATAACATTATATTGTGCAATATTACACTTTATACCTTATCGCTAGTCACAGAAAATTGAGTTCTCTTATTTTGAGCATCATGTGGTCAACTACTAGTTGTAGTCATCAACCATAGTGTCTGTTGCCTCAGTGCCATCCTAGCGTGCAAATGGAAGCCACATTGAGTACAAGCGCTTTTGTTAAACATGTGCTAGGAAAGCCTTTAAGAAGCGGTGAAAAAGTGATTATAATGAATGTGTTCCATAAGTTTTCTGAGAAGTTACCTACCATAGCTGTAATGAATGTGTTCCATAAGTTTTCTGAGAAGTTACCTACCATAGCTGTAAATGACCTGGTCAAGCTAACATCAAAATTTACTGGAGTGTCGATGTTGGCAGTTTACAGCGCACAGAAAGAGCAAGCATCTTCAGGGAGAGTAACAGCACCAGGGAAGAAACAGAAAAGTGAGCAGCCAGTGTTAGGACAGCGTGATGAATTTGTGAAGGCATCTGTGAGGCGTAAAGTGCGTGAATTTTTTTCAAAAATGAATCCCCTACTATAAATAAAGTGTTGCTTGCAGTGAATAGTGACAGTGATTTGTCTATCTTTATGAGGTCAACTTATAGTCTCTTCTTAAGGAGATAGGCTTTGAATTTATTAGCCGCAATAAAAAGAGTGTAATAGTTGATAGGGGATATAGCAATGTGGTGTAGGCGGTATTTGCAGGGTATACTGCAATTCAGGAGGGAGGGGCATCCTCTATATTACCTAGATGAAACATGGGTTAATGAGGGCCCCGTGCCCTACAAAGTATGGAGTGACAGCACTGTTAAAAGCAAAAAAGATGCATATTTGTGCGATTTGAGCATGGGATTGATTAATTATCCTGCAAATCAGCAGTAAGAATTGGCTTTGTGGATGATGGTGAACTTGTGTTTAAGTCAGGTGATTATCACAACGAAATGACCGGGGATGTGTTGAGGAACTGGTTTGTGAATGTGCTTCCCAAACTCAGGCCTGGAGAATGCCCCTTACCATTTGGTAAGAACGGAGCGCATTCCAAATAATGAATGGAAAAAAGCTGATGTGTTATCCTGGCTGAGATCTAAGAATATTACCTGTGATGAGTTGATGTCAAAAATTGACCTGCTAGGACTGGTTAAGTGACTGAGTGATTATGGTTTAAGGGCCCGTCGACAGCTAGGTCATTAGAGCCCCAGGACTGATTAAGGGGTGTAGAAATGTGTATGAACAATATGTAATTGATACCCTTGCAGAAAATGCCAGACATACAGTACCCAGACTGCCTCCCTATCACTGTAAGCTTAACCCAATAGAACTTATTTGGAATCAAGTTGAGGGTTATGTAACATGAAACAACACAATGTTCAGGCTAGCTGAGGCTTATGATTTAATGGTTATTTAAGGTTATATGGTTTATGCCTCTAAAATGCAATTTTGTATTTGTTTATAAATGTATATTTATGAAATATCTTCCCATTTAAGGTTATTTATGTACTGCACAAATGCATGAGCTTGTGATTTCATAGTTATTTGAGGTTATATGGTTTATGTCTCTGCAATGCAACAGTATATTTCTTTCATAAGCATATATTTCTGAAATATGTATATTTCCATTTAAGGTTATCTACCTGTTGCACAACTGCATGAGCTTATGATTTCATAGGTATTTCAGGTTATGTGATTCATTAATTAATTTGTTTTATCCTAATATGAAATGATACATGTGCAAGTTACCCAAATTCGCCATTTTGAATGAGAATAGTTTCCAACCTGATTCATCATCACAACCACGTATTACCAGAAGTTATCATCATTCTGATGTGATACACATTGCCAACTACATAATTCCAATGTCCTGCAACGTATGTGCTACTACTGCTGGCAACTTTCATTTCCCATGCATTGGCGTGGTCCCTAAGCCCATACTCGGCCACTTTGCCATAGAATGTAGCAACAATGTTTTTTCTTTTGTTTTTCTCATAATTTATACTCATGATCAATGTTGGCCATGACCCATATTATTGTACCGAATAGCTTCAGACTGCACTACCAAAATTAACGGAGTAAAATGTAGCACTTCTATAAAAAAAACTTGATGTTTTGTACTCACATGACTACTCACTGTTGTACTAAGTATTCTTACAAACTCTTATTCCTCTAGCCACTTCATGTTAATACAGATAAACATTTGTAAAAATTATCTTATTGCTAATTTTCTTATAGGTGCATGAGGAATACAACAGGCTTTAAGTGGTAGTCAAATGTTAGGGTTTTGAAATTCTGTTCTCTCTACATGGCCAAGAGATGGAACAGTGAATAACGACCTTCCATTTGAGAAAATTTGAAGTGTTACAAAACTCACAAATATCAAGGGATATCTCCGGAATGGTTCACTCCATAAAAAAATGCATTTGGACATAACTTGTGTTTTTAACAAGATCTACATTTTTGTGTGGTAAGATTTGGTCTATCTCTTACGGTTTACCAGTTATGCAAAAGTCATCTAGAGTAAACAGGACTCCATAGGCTAGCAATGTTCAACGTGGTGCCTGTGATGTATTTTTCTGGTGCCCTTCATAAGCAAATTTTTACTCCAATTTTTAATATTCAAATTTCAAGACAAAACTATTTCCTTCCAAATATCTTTCCAGTACACACCCATGAAGTATGTTTTTGTACACCTAAAGCTGTGTTCATTACTTCCCTAACCAGTGTTTTCCTGTTTTCCTCTCAAAAGAAGAGTACTTGCCCTAACAGTGGTTGTGATGACACCCGCGCTTCCTCAGTTGTGAGTTAAATGTGCCCGAGCACATCAGAAGGTTGTACAGCACTGACATAGGCTATAGCCAGAAAATTCAAAATATAGTTTCATTTGCCGTAAAAATATGTTAAACATATGGCATTTTAATAAAAATAGTTTGAGCCATTTTTGAGAAAGTCAAAATTTTAGACAAATTTTCCATGTAAAGTGTAATTTAGGGTGGAGGAATTTTCTTCAAAATCTTTGTATCACTTCCTTGAAAGTTATTAAACTTAAATAGCAATCTTGGTCTTCAAATGACTTTTTGTTTTTGAGTTATGTGTTTCCACATACAGACACAAGAACCTTTCTCTATAGCGCGTGTCAACCTTAGAAGACAGTAATCGTTAAATGGGGTGTAACATTGCAACATGTACTATATGTATACCTTCTTTCATATTTGAACCCCAAATCATGTAAGAACCAATGCAGAGTGACCCTTGAGAAATTTGGTAGGGTATCATCACCATGATGATACCGTGTCAAAATTATATTCAATGTGGGTGAAATATTTTCAAAACAGTAAAGAATTAAAAATTTGCTGCACTCTGCTTTGCACTGTTGCATCATTTTGTGTTAACCTAGCATTTTTTCTGTGTTGTTGTCCCACCCTTTTTGCTTTCTTTTTCGTGGCGTTCTTATTGGTCCTTTCATTAGTTCCTTTTTCATCCTATACACTGCTGCTTCTGAACATCTGACAGCTTTAGCTGTTTCTTTTACTGCCTTATTAATACTCATTTGACTTGAAAAATAAATTGACCAATATATTCTCTCTTCCTAGCACCCCCCGCCCCTGCCATAACTACAAATATTTACGGAAAATGTTAAATAAATAACACGACACTTCACAGGTTCCACAAAGCGTAAGCACACATGCTTCTTTATGAACTGATGTTAACTGTTACTGCTGCCTTCTGTGTCACGCTTGTTGCCTTTTAGCTGAATGGGTGAATACCTTTTGTTTGCCTTACACGATGAAAGCAAGAGGTTACAGGCTTCTGGTTTACTTTAAAAACTGTCTCTAACCCTCAACATTTGCTCTCGCTTGGTCCTCGATGTAAACTCCTGTTACGCCTCCTTTTGCGCTTTACTTTCACCTACTACCTTTCTTTTTTCTAATAATGTATTCTGCAGGATCGAGACAGGATACTACCAAGTAACACAACAAACTACAGCATAACATAACATTTATTATAAATGAACACTGTTAAATATTAACAAGCAATTATTAAAAGGAAACAACAAATTTGAAAATGGACTCTGTTAAATATTAACATGTAAATATTAAAATGAAACAACAAATTTGAAAATGGACTCTGTTAAATATTAACATGAAAATATTAGAAGAAATCAATAAATTTTCCTATAATTTGAAATTAAGAAAAAAAAAAAGGAGAAAATGCAATCTAACTAGAAAATCTTGCTTCATATACTCGGGTACTGCAATTCTGTCCTCATCCACAAGTTATCACCACTTAACACCCCTTCCACCTATATAAATCTTGCTTACAGTCTGTTACAATCTCCACATATACCAAGTTGCTCTCCGATTTACTGATTAAAGGGCCTCATATAGTGCAATCCCCCCCTTGTTAACTGTTCCTCTGGAGCTTTCCCACTTCCACAATTGGTGCTCATCCCGATGTCGGCACTCGAAGCTATAGGATGCACGGTGAACTTCCAGCCTGGAAGAGCCACGCCCTGGTCAGCAGTGTACAACTGGCTCCTCTGGTTTCACAGCCACTCATCGAATTCTCCTTTCCACACAAGTGATGTCTCTTACCAGAATTAACTGGCCCATTCAAATCAGAAGTCCATACCGCTCCTTTCCCAAAGGAACCACATTCACCAAGTTGAATTACATGTAACTAGCAGGGTTAGGCTTATACGCCTGTCCTGCATTCACAATGGCTCAGCGCCGTCCAAACCACTTGCAATGGTCCCCTGGTTCTACTTCCTGTTGCTCAGGGCTGACCCACTCCAGGTCACATCTCACGGTAGACTCCTACACACACTCACTCCACGCAGTTGAATCACCTTTTGTCTCTGACGTCACTTCAAGCTGTTCCATCTTTTTGCCGGCCACCCTCTCTTTTGGCTCTTTGAACGGCCCTTCGTGCCCCCACCAAATTAATCTGCTACACTCCATAATAAAAAAGTTTCCCACTGTGTAACTTTTGCAGTGCACAGATATAAAATTTTCCAAAAATATTTAATTTAAAAAATTAAAACACTTGACTGAATAAACATAGAGAACTCAAAGTAGGTAGGTTATAGCACCATAGTTCACTCTAGCTAAGACAAATATATAAACATATTCTAGCGGTTAGTCTATTACTGCATGATGAATATAGAAACAGCAAATATCAGACTTTTACTGAAAAGAATGTTTTCTGTAACAATTTGGGCCTATAGGAATGTATAATGACTCTAAAAAGGATATAACCTGATAGAGAAAAAAAGTCTGCATAGGATAATGTGTTCAAACCTGAAATTTATAACAACTGAATATTTACATCATGCTATTAGGAACCTGGCAACAGCAAGAGAGTAGAAAAGGACGAAGCTAATGGCAACTTATATGTGCTAGATAGAGACAGATATATCCCATTTAACTCTTGTCATCTAAGTGTAAAACAAGCTATAAAAATGCTTTATATTGTGTTCAGGGGGCCTCAAAACATATTTCCAGTGAAGTCTTGACATCAAAATTTTGGGTGGAATACAATGCCACTACTTACTATATGTAGTAGAGAAAGTAAAACTTGATATAACATTGGTGGACATAAAATACAGACAGTATATACCACATGAATAGTCTATTGCTGTTTTATGTCCTGGGCTTACAATTTCCCCTACAGTGTATAAAATGGGTAGAGAATACCATGTGAGTGTATGACATACTGTGGTTTGTTTTCAGGGCAGAGTGAACACAGTATACTTTTGTTGACAGGTAAATGCTAGTAGCCAAGAAGAGGATGACACCAAGGAACGTGTCGAACACCTGATGAACATAATATTGGCAGAATATATGAAGAATGGGAACCAGGCCATATGCTTCTATTCATTGTTATTGGACCCAGACTCCTTCGCCACAACCGTAGAAAACATATATCATTTAGCTTTCTTAGTGCAAGATCGCAAGGTGTATTTAGTTTCAGGTATCTCCCTACACACATGTTCATTATTGAATAATTATGCTTCTTTCTAAGTCACTATTGATTTTAATAAACTTTTTTCGTTACACACAAAATTACTTCACACATTATTTAGGCAGGTCTACTTTTGCAGGAACTTTCCTACATCATTGTTTGCTGTTGGCTATTGGGTATAAAAATTTAAGTTCAGGATTTTTCCAGTAAATCAACCAAATGACCTAGCTGTCGATGGGCCCTTAAACTCCTCTCCACTCCAGTAAATAAAAAACAGGAATATACAGAATAGACTGCAATAATTGTAGCATGGCAGAACAAAAAGAAGCATAGGCACCATCATTTAGGAGCATTTTAGTCATTTTGTTAAGTAAACCGATTGAAAATCCACAGTTGCAGACCATTTGTGGAAGATGGACCATAACATCATCTTTACCTGATTACCAACTTCTTAACATCCATCTTTTAAAGTATGTGCAATAGGCAAGAGATCTCAACACTTGGGAGAAAATTTATATGAGAAAGTTCCAAACACACCTAATAAATTTTGATCTTCCATTTAAAGAAAACCCATTCATGAAGTTTGTCCATTCTACACCAGAGGGAAAACTGAAGTGAAGGATCGGCTATAGAGGAAACAGCTTAATGGAATACCCCAAAAACTAACTGTGACATTCCCCCCCCCCCCCCTCCCCCCCATTATGGCACCATCTGGCTATATTCAGTGATGTTCCATCATTAGGTGGCATTTGTACTGCCAACTGTTTGTACAATATGACCATGGTAAAGCTACGACCACAGTTGGCGTTATTGCATCTGTTATGTTGCCACAGAAGTCCTTGTTTTTGAACCTGTTGCAGAGAAGCCAACTGATAGATTGTAAAACAGGATTCTGTTTGGTTGCTGTTGTATTGCTCGTGTGTGCATGGTTTTGTCTGGAATTGTTTTAAAGCAGTATATGAAGTTACAGTAACTGTTATTTTTGTGTTTGCAACACAGTAGTGCATTAAATATATATTACGATATTTAGCATTTGGAAGTGATTTTATCCAAAAGTGTTATTGCAGAACAAGATTTGCCATAGGTGTGTAGGTTCATCATGTGTTGTGTGGTAAAGATGTTAAGTATTATTATTGTTTGAAAGCATGTTACTTTAACCCTGTTAGAAATAATGCTTTTATTATATAGGTTGTTAGTACTGCTTTTTGGTGTAATGTTGGCCATATTGAATTCTTGGGAACTGCTCCATAATTATACTCTCCGATAGTCAAGAGCAGCTGATATAGGAAATTTCTTTTGAAACTAGTCCTGTGTAAAGAGGTTTGTGTGAAGCAATTTTGTGTTTATTTAACTATAAAGTTTATGAAAATATTGAGCTTCACACTGTACTACCAGTTCATAAATTAAGTGTATTGGTTTTTACTTCATGATAATAATAATAATAATCTTTATTAGCTTATAGACTTTGTTACAAGTTTCAAGCCTCGTCAGAGATAAACAAGCAAGATTTACAATCTATATACAAGCAGTTTTATACAATCTAGTATTTCATTTACAAATTATTTACAGTTCATCTATTCTATACAAGCATTTTTTAATTAAGTATGTTTTAAGCTCTTTTTGAAATACATTACCACTTAGCACTTTTAATTCATTTGGTAGTTTATTGTACAAGATTTTACCCATTATTAAGGGATCCTTCTCTGTGGCTTTTTTATTTACATTTCCTCTGTAATAATTGTGTTGTATTCTAGTACCATACTTATGACTGTCTTTTATTTGTAGAGGATTCTTATTTGCTACAAACATTATTACCTTATAGACATACAGTGACACTACAGTTTGTATTCTGGCTTTTACAAAACTATCTTTACACGATTCTCTATTCTGTAGATTGAATATACATCTTATACATCTCTTCTGCAATTTCAATACTCTATTTACATTTGTGATACTTGAGTTACCCCAGACCTCGATTCCATATTGCAAATGTGGATGAATTAGACCATAATAAACTGATTTTAAGTAGTCTGGATTTAGATATTTTGATAGATTTCTTAGTATATATAAATAGGAACTAATTTTATTGCAGATATAATCTATGTGCATTTTGAATGTCATATTTTCGTCCAAGATTATTCCCAAAAATTTGGTGCTTTCTATTTGTTGAATGCTTTCATTGTTTATCATTACACTGAGAACATTATTGGACCTATTATTTCGGTGTTTGAACATGATTATATTGGTTTTTTGAGGATTTACTTTCAGCTTGTTGCATTTTAGGTAATTACAAATATTATTTGTTTCAACATTTATTACTGTGTTTAAATTATTTGTGTCTTTATTGGCAAATACAACTGAGGTATCATCTGCGTATGTTATTATTTTGTAATTTGTAGATTTTGGAAGGTCATTTACATATAGTATAAATAAGAGAGGCCCGAGTACTGATCCTTGAGGGATGCCTACTTTCATTTGTTCATAACATGATCATGTGAAGAGCATGAAATTTAAAAGTCATTACACAGCAACTTGCTTTTTAAGTATTTGACAATCACTTTAGCCTCAACTCAAGGAAAAATGGGCAGCAGGCAGGGTCAGCATGCTCTGTGCTAGCAAGGGTCACAGTATTATTTGCTTCTTTGAGAGCAGTAGCTTGTGAAGTATAGGAATGTTAAATTCTCAGAGTGTTGCTACTTCATCTATCTCTTGTCCATATACTTTTCTCTCTGTTTGTGAAGAGCAGTACGCAGTAACAATTCGTTTATATGTTTTACGGGGGACCAAAGGAAAAAAAATGTATAACTGTGAAAAACGCATAAATGAAAGTCAGCAAATAAAAATTTGAACAGCATATGGGTTAGAACTGAGCAACAAGAACTAATATGATTGTTTAACTATAATCTGCAATATGAAACAATAAAAACACAAGAGAAATACACCAAATAAAAATAAATAGAAAAAAGTTGAGTCACTTTAAGAAGTAGTCGATTATCTTGACTTGTTTTTTTTTTTGTTGGTGGCAGCCACCTGAGCACGAATGGTACCATTTGGCCATTATTTCCTCAGAAACGTTATTACACGTCACAAAATGTTTGTATTTTCTGCCCTGAATGTGGGTCTACTAATTTGTAGAAACATCTAACACATGCATGCATTCTTCAATTTCCACGCCTTAGCTACAATTGTATTTAAGTCAGACAGAGCATTCTCTAGTATCTTAGCAATTTCTGTGCATTTCATGGTGCCTCTTTCCTTCATGACGATCAAAACGTGTAATTTTTCAGCAATCATAATGCACTTCCTTTTCCTTTCACCCATGTTCACAAACAAGGTCACAACTGAAGCACACAGCACAAATGACGGAAGCAAGTAGGGTTTGGTAGTTCTCAAGTTTGCTTGAAAATACCTCCAAGGTCACTCTCACTTCTGTACTGTGGGATGTTTTCTGAGAAATGTACTACCTGACAAACCCATGAGGCACATTGGAAAGAATGTGAAACTGCTGAGTTGCTTACATGAGCTTATTGCACATACAGTCTGCTCAGAAGCAATCATGTCTCCAGGAAAGCAACATCTCATATATCAGTAGGTGCAAGAGGTCATCCTTTGTGTTGCATTACTGACTGTACGTCAAGGTCAAGTCACTAGTATTTCATCATTCTAGTACACAAATAAGTGATCAGAGCACTCTGATAACCAAGGTCAATACGCCTGGATGCTTTGCCAGGTAGTAGTGTGAGCATAAGTTTTGGATTCAAATATTTCTTGAGATTTTAAAGAAGGAAACATCATAAATGTATAAATGGTGCATTTTGCTTGCCGGGACTGCTGAAAAGAAATGTATATGTGGGAAATTTATAAAAGAAGGTAATTATTATTTATTCATGCCAACAAACTTATTGTTGGTGTTTTTAAACACACAAGCAGCGTGGGGGCAATATTAGAGAGGTAGAAATGGAACTGAAAATTTCAGTGCCACAGCTGGGATTTGAACCACAGACACTCCACTTACCAGGCAGGTGCTCTAACCATTAAGCTAGTATGACATTGAAATCTCCAACCAATTTGTATTTCTCCTGGATGGAATTTTTCAGTTGCGTATAAAATAGGTTTTTCTGTATATTTACAGAAATCATTAGTGTTGTTAAATAGTGGTGATATGACACTATGATTACAATACAGCCAATGGATCTTCGGCTCTGACGTTTCTTGAGACCTGGTAATGCGGTGTTGCCAGTTCTTCAGCAGGAATTTTAAACTGCATATTTTAAGCATTTCACACATTTGCAGATCTTATTGCTACTTTGAAAATTTACGTGGACAATATCTATATATAAATGATCACAGAACATTAGAATATGAAGTTAATTATATCATTTACCGGAAAAAGCCAACAATATTGTATTATGAGACGTAGAACTGGAACTTAAAAATTCAATGCCAGTAAGTTTGTTGGCATAAATAAATAATGTTGTATTATATTTATTGAAATTGGCTATTAACCCTTAAATGGTAATATCCATCTCTCAGACACATATCAAAATTTTCAATACACAGTGGGCACATATGCAATGTTTGATCTAATATTTCAGATATGCTTCAGTTGAGAGTTGAGCTTTGAATTGTGTAGACATCACTATTTTAGTTCCACAATAGTATTGTTTTATAAGTATAGACACATTAGAAGTCTGCACGGGCTTTTGCCAAGCCCTCAGGCTTAGGTCCAGGCCGGCCCAGCCCGCAGCCCGAGTTCGGGCCTAATTTGAAAAATGTTTGTCGGGCTTGGGCCGGGCCCAGGCTTGAAAATTAAGAGGCACAAAGTAATGTATTATATATTTGTCCGAGAATAGCACAATTATCACAGCATTCCTTTACTAGGAATTCTATATGATTATTCTGCAGAAAGGTTTCAAATAATAATAATAATAGTAATAATAGTAATAATAGTAATAATAGTAATAACAGTAATAATAGTAATAATAGTAATAATAGTAATAATAGTAATAATAGTAATACTAGCAATACTAGTAATAGCAGTAATAGCAGTAATAGTAGGAATACTAGTAATAGTAGTAATAACAGTAATAACAGTAATAACAGTAATAACGGTAACAACGATAACAACGATCATGATGATGATAATAATAGTCATCATCATAATAATAAAATTAAATAATCGGGCCGGGCCAGGCTTGGGCCCCTGCACTATAACCTCTTCTCGGGCTCGGTCTTGGTTGAGTCCGGGCCGGGCTGAACCTAAGAATGTCAGCCTGTGCAGGCCTATAAGACACGTAAACCACACCGTCTCACAGGGTACTGTAAAGGTATCTAACATGCTAATATTTGATTTTGTAAATTTTTGCATAATTTTGTGTAACATATGATGTAAATGGAATCACAATATTAGTATTAATAATTCATCAAGCTTTTAAGTTGTTGGATTCACTAAATAGGACATAAAATGCAAACTTTTGTCATCTAAAGTCTCTCAGATGGATGTTACTGTTAGCATCATTTTCTCATGAAGGCTAATAATTTTGTAATTTCTACATAATTGATTGTAATATATATCAAAATATTGGTATTAATAATTCATTAAGCTTTTAAATTGTTATATTCACTAAGGTAGACATAAAATGCAAGATTCTGTAATCTTAGTCTCCCAGATGGACGTTACTGTTAACGCCATGTTTTCATATGTTTCCATTCAAGGGTTAAAGTTTTGTGAACACTTAGGTTGGTTTTACTGTCATCGAATAAGCCAGCTTCTTTCACAGAACACAGCAGCTTCTCACAAGCAGCAAATTCCTTCCTTGTATAATAAAGATACACATGGTGAGTTATTGCATCCTTTTGAAATGCATCAACTGAAGTTTTAGGGCCGTCTCGTGGCCTTGGTTTTCTGCGACAATGCAGAATTGCAGAGGGCATATTAAAATCAACTGGACACTTTTCCTTGGTCACACATTTCACTGGGGTTTTTCCCATGTTCAATGCATCACAAACTCTTGCCTTGTAAAAGCTAGAAGGGGTTCACCATTGTCCCGCTCCTTCTAAAGTACTTGCGAAGCTTGGATATAAATTTGTGGCTTTGGCTCTTAAAAAGCTCATTTTTTCTTCAATTTGGGCAAACCAGTAGCCATGTTATTACAATAACAATTATAATAACAACATGAGAAACACTAGCATTAGATGGTAATTATTATTTTATTTATGCCAACAAACTTACTGTTGGTGTTTTTAAACACACAAGCCGTGTGTGGGCAAAGTTTAAGAGGTAGAACTGGAACTTAAAAATCCAATGTCACAACTGGGATTTGAACCACAGGCCTTCCGCTTACCGGGAGGCTGCTCTACCACTGAGCTATTGTGGTAAACTGCCAGAATGGCATTAAATTCTCAAACCAGTTCGTATTTTCATTGAATTTTTAAGTTCCAGTTCTACCTCTTAAACTTTGCCCACACACGGCTTGTGTGTTTAAAAACACCAACAGTAAGTTTGTTGGCTTAAATAAAATAATAATTACCATCTGAAGGTTATTTAATCCTGGGATATAAAGTACTTACAATAGTAAGTCACCATTGGGGTAATTTGTCTCTGATGTGAGACTACCTTTGTGGTTTACCAGGAGAAATACGAACTGGTTTGAGAATTTAATGCCATTCTGGCAGTTTGCCACAATAGCTCAGTGGTAGAGCAGCTGCCCGGTAAGCGGAAGGTCTGTGGTTCAAAT
Organism: Tenodera sinensis; assembly: GCA_030765045.1. Taxonomy (NCBI): domain Eukaryota; kingdom Metazoa; phylum Arthropoda; class Insecta; order Mantodea; family Mantidae; genus Tenodera; species Tenodera sinensis. The sequence continues at coordinate 330,123,119 of CM060964.1, forward strand.
CCCAGTTGTGACATTGAATTTTTAAGTTCCAGTTCTACCTCTTAAACTATAATTAGAGTTCATGCACACAAAATAGCTGAGCAACTTCACCTGCACAAACACCAAAGGAAGTGAAACCACATGATCCTTATAAAACGAAGTTGGCAACACGGTGCTAGATTTGGAATCTACGCCCAGCAGTGAGACCACTGATTGGTGCTAACAGAAAGTTAACATCCAGTGTGTTAGTCACTTCCACTATTGCCAATAGTAACAGAACTACCCATAACATGTTGAAGTAATATTCAACAGAACAGTGTTGTAACGAAGATACTGCATGAAAATAAAATTAGAAACCTAGATTTCAGTATCTTGAACTTAATATACAGTAAAACCTTGTTCATCCAGACTACCTGGGACCAAAGGCAATCCAGAAAAATTGAAAATATTGATAATCCGGTTTACTGTGTAATAAGCAAAACAAAATCCTTAAATAAGCAGACTTGCCATTTGTGAGGATAGAAAAACAATATATTTAACAAAATGAGGTACAGTACATAGTATGTATTGTTTATAAGATATTAAAAAATATAAAAATCTTAATTGCATAAAATCACATCATTTCTTAACAAAGAATTGATCCACAGTCTTCTGTTTTACATACACATGGTATTAGAACGAGGTTTGAATTATAGTCCCAAACACTTTTGATAAGAGACAAAAACAGTCAGGTTGAAACACACACGATGAATTTAATGACATGTGCTGTTTGAAAACAGTAGGAAAACTGAGGAGATTGAGGGAGGTGTAGTGATCAAGGTGAATGCTTTCTTCCGGTGTGACACAATGCTAAATCTTTCTTAAACTCAACAGTACAGTAGTATTATCCTAATTTATTGTACAATTTATGCAGGAACAGTGCATTGAATCAAAGTAAAAATCAAATATTTGGCATTCTCATACTTATGTAAATTTATTATCTAGTGTGTACATTGCAATGATAAGTTTCTAAATAGGGTACCAACATCCAAGATGACTCACGTTGATGTGATAATTTGCAACAAATAAATGTTTATGGGGGGGAGGAGGTAGGTGTCCACACATTGATGTGCCCACTAACTTTATCGCTGCTGGGCTAGACCAGTGATGAGCATTTTTGTTATTCTGTTTGTATCTCGGGCGCAGTATGGGTCAATATATAGGTAAATCAATTACTTATATAGATTCACTTTATAGTGCTGTTTTTATTTGAAGGTTTAAACAAATGTATTCAACATTATAACACAAATCACATAATCAAATGGCTTGACATCACTTCGAATCATGCTACGGGTCCACAGCTCCACGTACACAGACTATAAATTTTCATAAGTCCATATTTTTCTCTGTATTTCGTGCCGGTTTGCAGAATATACATTTATTCAATACATCGTCACTTTGTCTTCCTCCACCACTATAAATGTTCATCTGAAAAACACTTTATACGGATAAATCACTTAATTCTCACAGACACTATCTTTTCCGATGCGGTGCCAGACCAATCCATGGAAAAAAAACAATTGAATTCTGACCTTACCAACTATATGCACAATTCTTGATTTAAGGGGGCTTTTCTGCCACCTCTATAACTTCAGTTTAAATTACTTTAGAGGGCTTACATAGAAATATTGCCTCAACATTAAATTTAAAACAAATCTACAAATCTGATCTGGATAATCCAGAGATTCTGATAAACGAGGTGTTACTGTACATTGCATAGTTTCATTTATAAGATCATTTTGAGAATGTATTTTCTGAAACTTACGACTATACATTGGCAATATTAACCTTCCCCCTCCAATTCAATGCAACTAATGTACACTGGCTGTACTATACTGAAAATGAGTTATGTGGTACAAACAATTGATCTTTCATTCACAATCAGCAGACATAGAATATTTTATGTTGACACCACAGTCATTCTAAGTGGTTCAAATATTGAAAATTTAAAAGCAAACCTTGATCAAGCTGTAAGACAACTGGAAACATGATTCACACACAATGGCTTGAAATTAATTAAAACTAAAAGTGGAAGTAATAAAATTTAAAACCTCAACTGAAAATAATACACAGATAAGTTTGTCAGCATCCTCAAATGCAAAACAAGCAAAAAATGTATTAGTATTTATAGATGGATCTCTTAAATGGACTAGCCAATTAAACTATATAGAAAAAAAGCTGAATACTGCTTGCTTTAATGTTTCCTCATTAGCACAAGTTTCAAACAAGAAAAATTATATACTAAAGTTAGTTTCACTCAATATTTTCATATGGGATAACTATATGGGGAAACGCAATGCAATGTGATAGAATTTTTTGAATGCAAAAGAAAATAATACGAATAATGACCCACTCAAGTTTCAGTTTCTTGCAGGCCACTGTCCAAAACATAAAAACTCCTGACCTAACCTTGTCTGTATATGTATAATGTAGTAATATATGTCCACAATAACTATGACAGCTTTCATCACATTGGTGCTGTTTTTATAAAGAAGTTTGGCTTCGTGTTGGGCAATGAGACTATTATTTCTCTCCGGACGTGGTACTAGGTGGAATGAATAAACACGCAACATAACTTCACTATATTTAACACTTTATTAGCACCTTTCTCATCTCTTTTTACACTTGTTATAATTGATTAACTTTTGTTACACCTTTTTGTATTATTTTGATTGTCTTTACACTTTTACACAGTTTTTTAGATCCACATCCACACGCGTTACAAAAATACTTCTTCACATCTCAAACATACAGATGCTATTAACAATTTTAGCACTACTTTACGTGATGCTATCTTTCTTTTTGTATACATCCGCATATGCATTCATTTTATATTTTTCACCATTAAATAGTTCCGGTATTGTTAGGAAAGCGATCTTTAGCTCTTCTCCCTTCACTTTTAATATTAAATATATATGATTCTTTTATTTATACATATTAAATTTAAATGTGAAACTTAACATTTATGACATTTTTAAACAACTTTCTTTTCTTAACAATGGAAAATAGCAACACGTTTTCATTACTCAACTAATTCGTATCAACACCAAAAATAAATTACATTTGCAATAAATATTTACATAAATGATTTCCTTTTGGGGTCTTACAATATATTCTGTCTCAGCATGAATACAACACGAGATGGAAAACCCCACACACAAGCTAGTAATGCTTCCTCAGTGTATAGGGATTAAAATATGTAATAAGTTGCCACAGAGTTTTAGGGAAATGCATAATCAAAATACCTTCAAACTATCTGTAAAAATGTACTTGTCAGCAATGCATATTATTTAATTAAGGACTATATGGAAGATAAATGGGATCTCATAATTTTGACTGAAGTAACATATGAAAAACTTTGTATGTAGATGAACTATTTTTATATTTATTCTGTTTTGTAGTTTTTAGTAGAAATTTTTTAATATGTATCCTTTAAACTATACATTTTGTAGTTTTTAATGGAAATTTCATTGTTAAATGTTTGATGAATCAACTTACGAGTGCATGCTCAAGAATGTAAGTGTTATGTGATGAATAAACTATTATTATTTATAATTGTAATAGTAACTTAGAACAGTGCTGTCCAACACGGTGCCCCTGATGTATTTTTCTGGCTCCCTTCATAAGCAAAATTTTACTCTGACAATTTCTAATATTAATTCAAATTTCAAGACAAAACTATTTCCTTCTGAATATCTTCCCAATACACACCCATGAAGTATGTTTTTGTACACCTAAGGCTGTATTCATTACTTCCCTAACAATTGCTTTCACCTTTTCCTCTCAAAAGAAGGGTACTTGCCCTAATGGTGGTTGTGATGGCGCCCGTGCCTCCTTAGGCATGAGTTTTTTGTACACCTAAGGCTGTATTCATTACTTCCCTAGCAATTGCTTTTACCTTTTCCTCAAAAGAAGGGTACTTGCCCTAATGGTGGTTGTGATGGCACCTGTGCCTCCTTAGGCATGAGTTAAATGTGCCCGAGAACATGAGAGCACCAACTTGGAGACTACAAGCTTCACTTATCTTAATATCTGCAGCAATTTCTTGAAATCAAAGACCCTTAAGTGTACCTTGTAGTCTCTAAGTTATAACCAGGGAAAGGAATTATATGGACTAAAAATGTATGGAATATGTAAATGTATATGCAGTTATTTTTACCAAAATATGGAATTAAATATGAACTTATAATTATAAAACAAATGACTATCTATGCTAAATATTGATATATTTTAATAAAACTAACCAAAGAATATAATAATGGACATACCTTGTCTTTAAATTATTATGTGAACTTCAAACAAAACACAATTTCTATTGTCTGTTATAATAGCAATGGGTAACAAATATTTCTTTCAAGTTCTGAAAAATGAATCATCTTCTATTGTCTCTGAGGACAGATTTATACTGACTGAAACAGCATTCAACATCAGCAGAAGTAACCGATGCATTCTTCAATTTCACGATGCCTGCTGGGGATAAGTCCAAGTTTACCTTCACTGTTGAATCACCACTCATCACAGCAACAACCTTTCATAGCTCTTCATATCCAGGGTTTTTTGAAAGTGCAGTGTCCACCTTAGCTCTTACTGCATGTGCAACTTCACCTTTACCATGATTCAATTGCACCATAGTGCTTTTTTTTTAAAAAAAATTAACGTCCTCCAACATTATGTCATATCGGACGAATGAATGAAATGAAAATGGGTGAAATGATGCTCTGAAGGTTATTTAATCCTGGGACATAAAGTACTTACAATAGTAAGTCACCATTGGGGTAATTGTCTCTGATGTGATAGTACCTTTGTCGTTTACCAGGAGAAATACGAACTGGTTTGAGAATTCAATGTCATTCTGGCAGGTTGTCACAGCGGATTCAGACACTGAGACTGATAGTGATTGCTACTCTCTTCATGACTCCAGTGATGATGTGAATTTTGCCACATTTACAGAAGAAATGAGTAATGAAGAAGATAAGGAAGAGCATTATGATAAAGAGTGTTATAAGGGAGAGAAGGACATAGATACCCAATTGAATATCCAACCATGTGTTAATGACTTTGTGGTGGTTAGGCTCACTTATGATGAAGGCACCAAGAAGCAGAAAGAAAGTTTTTGGTGCAAGTTCTTTGTGTAGGAAGTGACAAACTTATCAATGTAAATTTTTGCAAAAATTTCAAGGAAAACAATATCTTTGAATTTCCATCTATTGATTATGTTGAGAAGGTCAGGTAAAGTCAGATGATAAAAGTTGTTAAACCTCTTCAAATCAGCAGAGGCAGTTATTTTTTCCATGTGTAATTTTTGTTACTGATGTGTAATTTTTTTCTTAAATACAGCTATCAACTTGGTAATGATATTTATACTTTTTTTTTTTGAATTAACGTCCTCCAACATTGTGTCATATCGGATGAATGAATGAAATGGTGAAATGATGCTCAAATGAGACCGAGGTCCATGGAGCTTTAAGTTACCCGACATTCGTCTTCTCAGGGTAGGGAAAACCTCGGAAAAAAACCTTACCTGGATAACTTACCTAAGCGAGATTCGAACTCGCGACCTCTTGAACGTGAGGCAGACATGCTATCACACTACCGAGGCAGGCAATATTTATACTTCATAATTTTGTCCTATCTTACATAAACATTGGCAAATTTGGGACATTAAATGAAAATGTACTGAATACAGTGAAAAATATACATCTGTTCCAATTAACCCCAAACCCAGTGTAACTTGGGAGAGCACTAAAATTGTTTTTTTATGCAATTGTTGAAGGTTTGCAGAATGTAAGTGATGTGTATATATTTGCTAGAGATGGCCACCCAAGATATGACATACTTACCACGTTTTTACAGGAACATTTTATATTCAAGATGCTCTTGGGCTTTGAAGATCCAACACCTAGTGAGGCTGGTAAAGGACAAACTGCACCTTGATGTACCAGGGGTATACCGTATCCTCTGTGAATGTGGGACGCCGTACATAGGCAAACCGGCAGGACCATTTCCACCAGAGTCAAGGAGCACGAACGGTCCATACGATTAATGCAGCCTGAAAAGTCAGGGCTGGCAGAGCACTGCTTTGAAAAGACCACAGAGCTAACTTCAAAGAAACAACCATCGTGGCAAAATGTAGCGGTTTATGGGAACGGAGGGTTAAGGAGGCTCTGGCCATCTCCTCCGAGAAGAGTACACTGAACCGGGATGCTGGATTGCAGTTTAGTCCATCTTGGAAACCAGCCTTAAAATTGGAAATCGACCGACTCAGAAAACACAGATTCCAAAGGAGCGGTGAACCACCTCCACACTAGACTGGGTGTTTTCTATTTGGTACATACTGGTTGACAGTACTGGTCCCTTCACTCTTGCTAGTCATTCATCCTGAAGATGGGAGAGATGTACACTCCCGAAACGTCGATGTCTTTTCATCACTACACCTGGCTCGAAGCCTGAGAGCATGTTGAATATGTTCGTCGCCAGGAAAGCTTCAAATCATATTTTAGGAACATTTTGTTGCAGTCATTTGAATCTTAAAAGTATCCCAAGTAACCCCATTTGACCCAGTAATTGTTGACTCTCAAAATTTATTATTTTTAGTGGTTTTTTTCTTAGTGGAAAGATTTGATAGTTTGATTTTGTTGTATCAACAGTCATTAAATTTTTTTTGATCCACTTCTGTAGGTTGGTTAAGGATTGTTGCATGGTTTTTTCTATATATTCAAGATGTTCTCAGGCCTCGAGCCAGGTGTAGTGATGAAGAGCTATCGACGTTTCGGCAGTGTACATCTCTCCCATCATCAGGATGATGAGTGACTAGCAAGAGTGAAGGTACCAGTATATGTACTGTCTGCTAGTACGTACCGAGTAGAAAACACCAGGGCTAATGAGGAGGTGGTTCACCGCTCCGTTGGAATCTGTGTTTTCTGAGCCAGTCAATTTCCAACTTTAAGGCTGGTTTCCAGGAGGGACTAAACTGCAATCCAGTGTCCTGGTTCAGTGTGCTCTTCTTGGATGAGATGGACATCGTGAATATCGGTAGAACACCAACGCATAATAAGACGCGAAAAACGAATGCGGGTGAGATCAAATGGATCATTAAACACCTGCCCTCTAGGAAGGTCCCAGGGCCAGACCAAATTCCAAATATAGTACTAAAACATCTGCCAGCCAAAGCACTGAAGCTACTGGCAGATATATTTAACTATACAATTGAAAAAGGCAGATTCCCTCCACAGTGGAAAGAGGCCAAAATTCTCATGTTCCCTAAACCGAGAAAGAGCCAATCACAGCCTGAAAACTATAGGCCAATCAGCCTCCTCAGCACTATGAGCAAGGTTTTAGAGAAAATAATACTCAAAAGACTTACGAACCACATAATAAAAAATAACCTAGTAATTAACGAACAATTCGGATTCCGGGCACAACACTCGACAACACTACAACTATTGCGAATGACGGAATCCATCACGCGAGGATTCAACGAAAACCGATCCACAGGGGCCATCTTCTTGGATATTGAACGGGCCTTTGATCGCGTGTGGCACGCTGGTCTACTCAGAAAGCTCATATCACTGGAATTCGCGGACTCTATGATAGCCATAATAAAGGACTATCTATCTCACCGAACGTTCCGCACGGCAGTCGAAACAGAGACATCAACGCGACGGCCAATCAGGGCAGGGGTCCCACAAGGAAGTTTATTGGGGCCCACCCTCTTTAATATTTACATAAATGATTTACCAGAGACGATAAGAGTAGACCGATATCTATATGCGGATGACACAGCGCTTGTCACACAATCAACCATGCCGAGGATTATACGCACCAGGCTACAAAATGCTCTAAATGACTTAGAGCCATGGCTCACGAAATGGCGCATAAAGGTAAATACCAGAAAAAGCCAGGCAATTGTATTCACCAAGCGAATTAAGCACCGTCATGGTAAACACGGCCTTCAGCCATTAACGCTTGGACAAGAGCCAATCCAATGGAACAGCAAAACCATCACCTACTTAGGGGTAACAATGGACCAGGGCCTTACGTGGAAACAGCACGTAGACACAGTAAGAGCCAAAGCCAATGCACAACTCAATAAGCTATACCCAATAATCAACACAAACAGTACTCTAAAGTTAGAGATGGGCACTACACTTTATAAAACACTAATCCGGCCCATCCTAACATACGCTGCACCCGTATGGGGACATGCAGCAAAAACACACATAAAGAGACTGCAAACGATGCAGAATAGAGTACTCTGAATAATCGCGAGACTACCCGAAGTAGATCCAACGCTCCAATTACACGAGGAGCTAAAAGTACATTCCATTGAACAGTTCATAAAAAGGCTCACCTGTAACTTACTTGACAAGAAAAACAAAAACCACAACGAACTAATTCAAAACCTAGGAAATTATGATATAACGCACGACAAACATGCAAGGCCACTATCTCTATTCCAGAGAACTATTGGTCTCGGGGAGCCAGATGTTGACATGCAACAATATCTGGACAACCTAGTTAACTACCCCGATGTTATCCATATGTGAACTGTGCATCACTCTCACTCTCTCTCTCTCTCTCTCTCTCTCTCTCTCTCACACACACACACATTCATACCTACAGTTTCTCTTCAGATAACCCTCAAGTCCTTATTTATAAGGCGGACCCAGGGGGATGAGGGCCCCCTCGGGAGTGGTACTGGCTCGCACCTGCATTTCAGGCAGACTGCCCGCCAAGTGTGCACTCCAGACGAACAGGCGATACAACGGACATGCACTCACCCAATTGACGATGCCGGATGGTATATCAACAACCTTAATTATGAATTGCAAACGACGCCATACGGCGGAACGTGACAATTATAATTACACTAGATTGACGACGCCACAAGCGCACAAATTACCACTAACCTAGGGGACTAATTGTACGCACTTCCTTTGTTCTTAGTGTATGTACATGTATATTTAGATTGTTTCAGGGATCCAGCATGCAGGGTATCGACACGCTCCCAGACTTCTGAGGCGCACGAACAGACGCGGCGAATTCACGCCAAGATTCATAGCACCCTGATTCCTGACAGCAATCACAAATGACTCCTACCAAACCATCCATGACTCCGCTAGGGGGCAAGCTGGGCTTCGGTCAAGCTCGTCTCCAAGCTCCTAACCTTCTCCGTCTGGTTACGCTATGCGAACCAGCTCTATCTTCACCACTGAATGCGCGGGTGCTACAGGCGGTACCGCAGCAGGCTTTCACCTTCCTAATCCGGTGGATGGGGTTTTTTAGTGGGTATGGCCATCTTCAATGGCGACTCCCACAGTACCATGGGGTCTCGAAACAAGATTTTTCCCCTCCACCTAAAAAAAAAAAAAAAAAAAAAAAAAAAAATCACTCTTGCTAGTCATTCATCATCCTGATGATGGGAGAGATGTACACTGCCGAAACATCGATGACTATGCATCACTACACCTGGCTAGAAGCCCAAGAACATCTTGAATATGTTCGTCGCCAGGAAAGCTTCAAATCATATTTTTGAAATCTTACTTTCAATATATGGCGTTTGTGACAAACCTATCATTTTACAGCTGCTTCTATTACATTGAAATTATCATTTTTACATAAAAAATGGTTTTGGAGTTTGAAAATAGATTTGGTTAAAATGAATTTAATTACATTTTGTGAACATTCATTTTGATTAATAAGGTAAATTGACCTTGCAGACTTAGAAATAAAAAAATATTCAATGTTGTTTCAGTGAAACTCGAGGAATTAGGGCATAACCACAAAATGTGTTTTAGTGAAATTCGAGGAACCTATCTTTCATGTAAATAAAAGACATTAAATTCATTTGAATAGCAAAGGAGTTTCATTTAATAACCAAACAAAACCGAAACTGTACACGATGTGTCTAATATTACCAATCTCAATGAATTGGAGTTAGAAGGTTGATTAGGGTTGATATCATTTATTAAGAGTTACAATCAAACAATTTTAGGTAGTACAGAGTTCACTGGGTCATTTAGAGTTTAGTATATTTTCATGCTGTAAGTTGAATTTTCTATGAATAGCCTGTGAAGACATTTTTTTCTGTACATAAAATGTAGATCTTATGTAAAATAAATCTTAATGTTTTAACTGACAAGCATTTATAAGAATAGTGAGTAGAGAAAGTGTATATGAGATATAAGTTTAACAATAAAATACTTGCAGGTAAAGAAGGTGACCTGTGTGTAGTACCTGTCCTTGAGGAATGTAGTTCAGACAATGAAGTAATTGAGCAAGTAATAATATCCATCACAATACCGCAGTGGGAGGTAGGTAACCACTTGCTATTACTTCCCTTTTTTTTGTACAATACGCTCGTAGATCGGCTGGGCTGGTGTGACCTCCACTAGAGTAATGCATAAACGACTGGCAAGTCGTAAGTATGGAACCCTAACTACTGTACTAACTTACATTAGGGTTACCTGTGTCACAACAGATGTTAAAATTGATAGCCTTCAACATGAGCACATTCTCTATATTCCTGAAAAAAATTCTGGTTTACTCACAAAAGTTCCATGTTAAATGATTGTATTTCTCTCGTGATCTTGTCCTTCAATTCTTATATCATGTGCAAATATTTATGCTTACACTTGAAACAGAATATATGGTTTGTCCCCAAAATATGTTAAGTACATTATGAGTTTGACTTATTTTCTGTTTGTAGTTAACTTTGTGTTACATCGTTCTTCAATTGTTGGGAATGTTGTTTGTTTATCATTGTCATAATTTTATTCTTAACTATCATATTTTGATTTAATGTATAAAATTTTAAGGGTTATTTTAAATATAATGCCAAAAATGTTAGGAAGCTAGAGTAAGATAGTATTCTTAGCGTTTTCAGGATTAGGGAAATATACAGAAAATGACCTCATAGGGGACACTACTAAAATGCACATATTTGCGGATGGATGCTTACGCATAACTAAAATAGTACGGCAAGATCAGTCCTTCTCTTTGCAAGTAGCATCGATTGAAAATAGATGCATTTTGATATGTGCACGCTATAAGATAGTAAAAGTGAAACAAGTGAAATATTGATTAACCATAATACGTTAATCAACGCAAAGCTCAAAATGATGGAAAACGCATTTAGCGAAATATTGCCAAATAACTCATACATTATATGGTGGCGATGTTAAGAAAGTCAATTCACTAACAAAAAGGACTTACTCTTGTGATACATATTTAAAATACTGTGAACAAAGTGCAAACAAAATAATTCATAAAGACTTAATACCTGAGTCCACAGTTATTTCACCCTGTACCATGGCCCAAGATTGTAAGGAATTGAAAGCTCTACAACCCACCATATTTAAAACTGCACCACACTTTATTCTTTAACAATCTCCATATAATACAGGTATCCCAAAAAACACTGACAATGCTGTGTGGGATGGCAAAATGATCGGTTTTCACATACAAACCCCTGTCCGGAAATGCATGTTTGGACCTTGTAGCACATCAAAGTGTGAGTTGGGTGTACATTCACATTTTGTCAATAAACCCAAAATTGAGCTGTCTACATTACAAACAGACTTTGAACTGCGTATCTCCTATGTCATTGCAGAGACTATATCGGCAGTGGTGAGCCTCATGCACATGACCCAATATGTGCGACTGTCTTGAAGATTTTGAATTCCTCTGTGAACTTGAGCAATAAGGTCCTCTGCTGATATTACAGGAGTGCCATACTCTTTATACAACTCCACAGAAAATAGTTGAGAGGTGTCAGATCTGGCAACCGTACTGGCCATGGAACTGGTCCACCTCTACCAATCCATATGTGACATTGAGGTGATTCCGCACATTTAAGTCAAAGTGTGCTGAAGCTCATGTCAGCCATTTCAGCAGCTGTGTACTGGTATGTGTCACACTTCTGTTAAAAAAATGTTACTGTGCTGGAAACTATGCAAGTAATGCAGTAGGATGCACATGAGTCATTCCACTTCAAATCGCACAAAATATGGTAAACAATTGACTTTAATAGCTCAGATTTTCTTGAAACTTTTTTCGGTGTTTTGGAACAAAATACATTTGACCCTGTTTCTTCGTTTTATATAAAAAAAAATTATTTTGGCAGATATTAATTTTTGAAATGTCCCAAAAATCGTGCGCTCCTCACCCTTCGATCAATCATACCTCCAATTGTAATCAAGTAAATTACTTGATCTTTGGCTCAAATTAAAGATAAATCACAGTATTTCATGAGGTTATTAGAAAATCTTATTAATTATTATTAATATTATATTTTATTCGATTAAATGGTCAAAGTTAGATAATAAAACAAACTCGACCATTTAAAAATCTGAAAAAAAACAAACTAAAAATACACTGGAGTTTATTCAATATTCTCAGAAAAAATCAGAATGGAGTCTTTAATAGTTCAGTTGTAATTAACTTACAAATCAGTGCAGCAGACTCATGTGGCAGTGGTGACGGCTACCTTAACCTTGCACAATTGCCACCTTCCATTACAGCAACTGTTCACTGCTTGAGGTTCCATGAACATTACAACAGTACAGCAAGGAGAACACTATTAGCTGACACTATTATTATATGTACACTTTTAGTATCATCAAATTGTTTTTAAAATATGCATTTTAAACTGTTTCCATACAACACAAAACTTTAAATTTCTACTCATCTACCTCTTTCTTTGAAAGAAAATTGTTTCACTAAAGCTTCAGTTTTTGACAAAGGAATGAAGGAGTGTAATTTTAAAGCATAGCTTGACCCATCGTTCTTGGTCCCTGACCTTTTTCTGCATGGACTGTACTGCCTTAGTAAGAAGAAGTTATGTGAGTAGCATATGAAGCTGATGCACCAGTTCGCATGCTGTGTGCTGTCACCTGGCTTGGTACTCGCTTTCAAGCTTTACATTTACTTCCCCCAGGGGCCAAGAATGGCGAATCCAGCTGTACAGGGGTAACTGTGATAAAGAAAATATAATTTTTAAAATTCAAAAACGAGTAATCAGAATAATAATGGGAAAGAAACATAGGGATTCTTGTATCAATTTATTCAAATCACTGCATATATTGCCACTTCCTTGTCTATATATACTAGAAGTCGTGATGTTTGTTAGAAAACACTTGGTTTATTTTCATACAAACTCTGAAAAACATAATTATCTCACTAGAAATAGGCATAAACTGAGCACGGTTACACATAATACTTCACTATTCAGCAAAAAGTGTAAGACACTCTGGAATTACCTTATATAACAAGTTACCTGATAATATTAAACTTACCACCTCAGAAACTGCATTTAAGCGCAAGGTGAAACATCTGCTATTGCAACATTGTTTTTACTCAGTTGAAGAGTTTGTAAATACTTTTCCGTGAACCCCTTCTGAGTGTGTAATTTATTATACTTGTTAAAATACTTAAGAGATGATGTTAATATTTTGTATATTTTGATATATCCAATATCTTGTATTTGATCTAAGGATGAATAAATTTATGTACTTCATGTCGTCCGTGAGTGCTTCCAGGCCTCCAGAAAAAAAATTGCAGCAAATGCACTCACGTTCACTACATAGTTTTTAATGTCTTATTTTATAGATAAAATGTCAGGAAATATGTGTGTATTTCTTTTAGATTTTTAACATATTGATTTAAATTCTATTTTAGGTTTTACAAAATTAGCATCAAAAAACAGTCCCAAATTTGTGTGTAATAATGATTGGTCAAAAGTTGTTAAAAGTGTTGTATTTAACCTTTCCAGTGCGCCAAACCCCAACTCTCAACTCTATATGGCCTTAAAATAACAAGTAATTTTATATTACGGTGCATGCAGAAATTACTTAATTTCTAATAGCCATAACTAAGCAAATAATTTTAAAATATGGAAATAAAAAAATACGGGTCACCTTATTTGATGCCTATTATTCATAAAAAAATTTGAACCTCCTTCGAAAAAGTCGTGTTTTATGGCTGTGCGATTTGACGTGGAATGACCCACATGAAGGACTTTATGGAGGAATTTAGTGCAGGTGCAGGAGTGTTATTATGCTCAGGTCGTTCATCCCAGTACACAGATGGCTAAAGGGTTGTATACCTTCCGTATTAAGATAACAAAATGAATGTTAACAAATTGTCAACCGTTCGTTCTCAAACATCAATGCTTTCCATCGTCCGAACTGTACATTTCCGGACAGGAGTTCCTCTTTGAAAAGCGATCAGTTTGCCATTCCACACAACATACTAAGCATCTCGCTTAGGGTAAGTTATCCGGGTAAGGTTTTTTTCCGAGGTTTTCCCTACCCTGAGAAGACGAATGTTGGGTAACTTAAAGCTCCATGGACCTCGGACTCATTTGAGCATCATTTCACCCATTTCATTTCATTCATTCATCCAATATGACACAATGATGGAGGACGTTCATTCAAAAAAAAGAAAAAAATTGTCCGTTTTTTTTTTGGGACACTCAGGGGAATGGGGTGGTCACAATCCTTGACTTCCAAATTCATGCATGGAATTTGCATCAGTGAGCACTATAGCTGAATCTGTGTCTGTAAGTTTGTCCTGTTAATTGAATTGACAAGATCACTCCATTCATTTGGTAGTAATACTTTCACTCCATTTCCGTGGGGAATTCAAATCGATTTGAGTTCTCATTCCGGATTGAATACTGCATGGAAACATGGATTCAAATCAAACTTAATCCTTGGATCTGATCCTCTTAGAAGTGTGATTGGATTGAAATTTTCTTGCATGAAATCATGTACGGTATTTAAATTATTTGAATCCGCCAAAGATGCTAACTTCTACTACACTCGTAACACACTGCACGCTTGTGAGATTTTTTCCTTGGTGAAAGCGACGTAATAAACACAACAAAGCCATTTTTATTGTTTTTGTAATTTTTTTTTAAACAGCATTCAGTAATCTCAAAACAAATTTAAAATATGCAGGAAACCTATTCTGTACTGGTTTACCAACAGCAACCAAGTGCTCAACATACAAGCTTGAATTGTTTCTGCTTGAGACTTGTGCATCCAAATTGATCTCATTCCAGATTGAGTTCAACATGGAAAAAAGGATCATATTGAGAATGGGATTGGACTCATTGATTTGAATTCCTCATGGAAACGTAGTGTTTCATAAATACGTTATAAACATAATTTCTTTTTATGACTTGAGCAAATTCCTGTTACATAAATCAGAATGTTTCCCTTCCAGGAGCTGAAAGAAAAATTCAATATTAAAACAGCAATGATCACCCCCAAAGGTGGCTCAAACAGCAAAGGGAATTAAGCAAGTAGGTAGATTTATTCACTGTTAATATGATGAAATATACATGGTTTCCTCAGACTACATTAATATAAAATTACCCTTATATAAATTTAACTACAATGTTTATCAGATTAAATATATTTAAATATATCAATAGTGAAGGCAACATTCATGAAGAAGATTCAGTGTCTATCGAAGTATCTAACTTTCAGATTGACATATGAAATGTGCAGAGACAATGTTAATAGAAGAACTTTGACTACAAATACTGTTACCAGCAACAGAAGTGTACACGCAAACAGTGAAGGAACACCAAATGAAAAATCTGATCTGTTGCACTCACATGACTTTCTCTACTCTTGCACTAACCATTCTTACAAACTCTTATTCCTATATCTTTTACTTGTTAAGATAAACATTTCTACAAATTATCTTACTGCTTATTTCCTTGTAGGTGCAAGGGGAATATTAGAATACAGTAGGCTTTGCGCGATAGTAAAATCTTTTAAAGCTTTGAGATTCCATTCTCTTTGCATGCTTAACATATAAAAAAATGAACAACGTATGTTCCGTTTCAGAAAGCTTGTAAGTTTTCTGAAACTTACACACATAACAAGGAATATCTCCGAAATGGTTCACCCTACAAGAAAATTTATTGGGACATAAATTGTGTATTTTAGCAAGATCTACATTTTTTGTATAGTATGGTTTGGTCTATCTCTAATGGTTTACCAGTTATGCAAAGGTCTTCCAGAGTAAATACGACTATAGGAGCTATAGCCAGAAAATTCAAAATATACATTTCATTTGCTGTCAAAATATCTGAAACATATGACATTTTAATAAAAATCGTTAGAGCCATTTTCAAGAAAATCAAAATTTTTGAAAAATGTTCCATGTAAAGGGTAGTTTATGGTGGGGCTATTTTCTTCAAAATCTTTGTATCGCATCCTTGAAAGACATTAAACTTAAATACCAACTTTGGTTTTTAACCAACTTTTCGTTTTTGAGTTATGCTGTCCACAGACACATACACAGACCTTTTTCTAAAAATGCTTTTTGTGGATTCGGGGGGTCTCAAAACATATATTTGCGGTGAAATCTTGATATTGAATTTTTGGGTGGAATACAATACTTCCCCTACTTACCAGTAGAGAAAGTAAAAAAACTGAAATATGGTTTTTACATTACAGATGCAATGACCAAGGAAGACTGGAAGGGCCCAAACTATGAACTAACGCATTTTGTAACAAGGTTTGCAGCACATGGTTTCCACCACTTGATATGTAAGGAAAAAATACACCACGAGCCAGGCGAGAATTGTGGAAGAAGCCCTTTATATTATGCAGAAGCTTCAGGGCATTCTGATGTAGTGATGTATTTAAGAGAAAAACAAATTGAATTGCCTTCCGAATTGCACTATGCAGCTACAATCAATTTGTTAAGTGATGAGTTTATATATATGAAATCTGTTTTAAGAATTAAAAATCTCTTTCCCTATTTTTTCTAGACTTAAAACCAAACCTAAATAATGAAAATATCTATGATCTTGACTGTCTGTATGGTGCCGCCGTTATAAAAGTGGAGCCTCCTAAGCCCAAAAGATTTGTGATTCAGTGTATGAAATGCCAGCAATACAGTCACAGTAAAAATTATTGCTAAATGTGTTAAATGTGTTGTCATCCATGCAACAGCAAATTGCACAAAGCCCTTAAACTTGCCACCTGTGTGTGTTGCACTGCTAATTACAGAGGCTGCCCTGTGCACAAAACCATACAAAATTCCATCAGATCAAAGAAAGAAAATGTAAACCATACAGAAAACTGCGGAAGTTCCACAGAACCCCTTTAACGAATATATTTTTACTACACACCAAACAAATCTTTTTCTCAAGTAGTTGCGGATAAGCAAGAAATAGATTATAACAACGCAGCAGTTGGCTCATCTAATACATCTAATACTAACAACAGCATGTTATATAAACTCGATAAGATAGACTCTCTTTTGTCTATTCTAAAACTTAATACATACCTTACAGCAAGTGCTTCCACTAATTCTCAACAAAAAATGAATCACACAGTTAAAAGAAGATCCTTTAAAGTATGCACTTGGAATTCCAGATGAATGTATAACAAATACTCAGAATTAAAGATATCTCTAAACAGCTATACAATAGATATACTCCTAATAACAGAAATAAAACTTGCACCTCATGTAATTTTTGTCATGCCAGATTACAAAATTTATCGAGCAGATCACCTTGCTAATACCAGAAAGGGTGGATCTGCAACTTTCATCAAAAGTAATATTCAGCACAATAACTGTTACCAATTAGAGAAAAGGAATTCCAGCACTCCAGAATTAGCATAAGCTTGAACAATAGCATCATTCTATTCAGCTCCTGAAAATAAGTTAACTGCTGCAAACTGGTGGGATCTAATACATGTTATGGGCACAAATTATTTAATTGGTGGAGACTTCAACTGCAAACATTCACAATGGGGCTCCAACTTAGCCAATCCTAGAGGTAGATTGCTTCTTGATGTGGCGTTAAAGTTCTCTTTGGAATTTATACATCCAATAGAACCTACTTACTGCTCAGATGCTGGTCATTCACGTGGTGTACTAGACTTTTTCCTTGGAAAAAACTATTCATCACTGTTCCATACCCATGGTACAGTATGACTTAAGCTCTGATCATCTCCCAGTAACCCTTAGTTTGAATGTGGCCACTGTGCACAACATTTCTCCTTCTTTAATTAGACATCCTTTTGATTGGAAATGCTACACAGAAACAGTGTAACAGATCTGAAGATACCATTAACATCTTCTAAGGACCTTGATATAGCAGTAGCTACTCTTACCCACAACATCCAGCATGCTACCAGTCTTACTTCACAACAATGCAATGTACATTCACTTAGGCATTTTCCCATTATTCCAACAGTCGCACAACTACTAGAAGTAAAGAATGTCGTAGGCTGTGGCTATGGATGCGGTACCAACTGCATAAAGCAGCATATAATAGAGCAACCCGCCATCTTCGCGAAGCACTGCAAAAAGAAAGAAATGCAGCTAATCATGCTGCACTGTCTAATCTCAATTGCAAGGATGGTTGGTTCTCTTTGGAGGAAACTAAAAACTTGAACGAAATAGAACAATGGTATTCCACCTTAAAATATTGACGGCACCGACTCTTCAAAACCATTTCCTAAGACTCATAACAAATGCACATCATACATCCGCAATACAACCATCCACCAGAATCTTCAGATACCACTAGTAGCTACTGTCCTTCAAGACTGCTATACCAGGCTCTACAACAAGTTCACCACCCACTCCAATCTACTACTCAACACGACTCCTCAACACCTACAAGCAGCTCAAAGAGACAGAAGATTAAAAAGAAAGCATCATTCAGATCTGATAGTATAATTAAATAAGGCCTATTATTGGATAAGGTCCTTACCATGTTTCAAGTCATGTAATTTCGTGTTTAGGAGCATAACTGTAAAGCACTAAGTGTACAGTAAAGTTATCAGCTAAAAAAAAAAAGAACAATTTGTACAAGAGTGAGTAGAGAAGGTGTACACATGTGTGGGTGCACACATCAAATTATTACTTTGTCTACTACAGGCGTGCTCAACCTTTTTGGAAAAGGGCCAATGTCGTTAAAGTGAATTGGTTTGCGGGCCACATGACTAAATTTTTTTACCGTGTTAATTAGGACCAAAATTCTAAGATGAACCAATTCATTTAAAAAATAGCTAATATAATGAGATGTAATTTTTATTAAAATATTAATCATACATTAGTTATTTTAAGTGATAATTAGTTACTGCTTCTAAGTGTAGTGGCAAGAAAAGATTAGTTCAAATAAGGTGTATTTCCACTGAATATTGAATTTTTGGATGGGATATGAGGGGTATAGGTGCAAATCCAGACTTTGCCGCTTCTGATGGTTTTCAGTAAACCAAGAAAAACATTCTCGCAAAGGATGCCATTTGCATGTAAAACGCACTTTACATGTGTGAATCACATTGTCTAAATGTCACTTTTTGCACTGTTACAGTAATATTAGTAGAAGAATGCCAGACATTTTATCCAATACGATTATCTCAATTGTTTTAAAAAGTGGAAAAGTCTGGATTTGCATTATACCCCTCATATATACTTTTCAATCTACTTATAAAAATCTGATGTGTTGCACTCACATGACTTTCTCTACTCTTGTACTAACCATTCTTACAAACTCTTATTTCTGTATCTTCTTTGTGTTAAGATAAACATTTGTACAAATTATCTTATTGGTCATTTCCTTGTAGGTGCAAGAAGAATATTAGAATACAGTAGGCTTTGTGTGATAGTTATGCAAAAGTCGTCCAGAATAAATACAGCTACAGGGGCTATAGCCAGAAAATTCAAGATATTTATTTCATTTGTCATAAGAATATCTCAAACATATGACAATTTAAACAAAATCGTTAGTGGCATTTTCAAGAAAATAAAAAATTTTCCATGTAAAGGGTAGTTTAAGGAGGGGCTATTTTCTCCAAAATCTTCCTGTCACATCCTTGAAAGACATTAAATTTAAATACCAGCTTTGGTTTTTAACCGACTTTTCGTTTTTGAGTTATGCTGTCCTCAGACTGACACAGAGACTGACACACACACACACACACACACACACACACACACACACACACACCTTTTTCTAAAAATGCTTTTTAGGATTCAGGGGGTCTCAAAACATATATTTCTGGTAAAATCTTGACATCAAATTTTTGGGTGGATTACAATAGTTCCCCTACTTACCAGTAGAAAAAGTAAAAATCACAGAGTTAATTACATACACCTATTCTCCAAACCTCTCACTAATACTGACATTACAGTGTGACCAAACAACTGCAAACTAACTTGAAATTTCTACGAAATGTAATGATAATAAAACATCTGGCGCACACTCTCCTTTGAAAGTAGCAACATTACCACGTGGTCAACAAAGCATAGGGACTTCTTTAGAGATGCACGGTAGATAGGATCATAAATAAAAATCTCGGCTGAGTATTTGTTACATTGGATGTGATTTCTCCATATTTTCAGTGAGAGGATGGAAACTAAAAAAGTCTTGCACTTTCAAGGTTATCTTATTCCAAATAGAATTACTTATTTCATAAGTAATATTACAACTGCACCATGGGGCCTTGGAGCAATTGTAAAAGGGCTAAGGAATTTATAGGAAAGGACCCTGCTGTTGAAGGTAACCGGCAGAACCAATTCTGGCAAAGATTTGCCCCCCTTCTTTCTTTATCAGGTATACATCCAAATGTCTGACTAACTGCATTTAATTAGTAAAGCATTACAAATGATCACCCTTGCAAAGTAACAAATGATACATTAGGTTAAATTACTTGAGTACGGTGCCATGATGTTAACTGAAATATGAATTCAAACAAAATACAACACTTGCCCTTCAGGCATCATACATTACAAGTTAAAAAGGTTCTCCAATTCAATTTAATATTTACATTTACATTAACATTTGTAAATCGAAAAAGAAAGTGAAAGGTTGATAACATGAATCAGTAATACACATAATGCGTCCTTTAAACAAGATGAATGGTGAAATGCCACTGAATTACAGGCTTACCCCATACAAATTCACACAAGTTGAGAAGTTGGGCACGTGTTCCAGCCTATTTAAAAAACCTTGGTTACTCATGTACATATGTTACAAATTCCCGATAATTATTTCCCAAAACAATTAACATATTCCACACTGGAAGCACAACCCAGGCAAATTCACAGTCAGAAAGGCCATTTTACAAAATACAATCCTGTGCTTTAAGGCCAAACAATTACTGCATCACCTACCTCCGCACTGCGGACAGAGGACCACTTGTGAGATCTGCTAGTTAAGCCCATGGCCAAAATCCTCTGGCTGATACGCACTCCCATGTAAAAATTGGGAATCGCGAAACAAATGAAATGCAAAAACCTGAACAAAGGAAGTACAATCAGCACATAACTTACAAATATCACTGCAGGTTGCATGTGATGGGTTTGAGGGTCGCAGGTTGGACACACCTGCTCTACTGTGTATAGTAAGTAGGGGAAGTATTGTATTCCACCCAAAATTTTGCCAAATTTTCACAGGGAGCTTTGAAGCTCCCTGACTGGGGGAAGGGGAAAAAAACCGCTTTTAAAAATATTTCTGTGTGCATAAATAAAAAATGAAAATATTATTTATTTATGCCAACAAACTTACTGTTGGTGTTTTTAAACACACAAGCCGTGTGTGGGCAAAGTTTAAGAGGTAGAACCGGAACTTAAAAATTCAATGCCACAACTGGGATTTGAACCACAGACCTTCCGCTTGCCAGTTGTGGCATTGAATTTTTAAGTTCCGGTTCTACCTCTTAAACTTTGCCCACACACGGCTTGTGTGTTTAAAAACACCAACAGTAAGTTTGTTGGCATAAATAAATAATATTTACCATGTGAAGGTTATTTAATCCTGGGATATAAAGTACTTGCAATAGTAAGTCACCATTGGGGTAATTGTCTCTGATGTGAGACTGCCTTTGTGGTTTACCAGGAAAAATACGAACTGGCTTGAGAATTTAATGCCATTCTGGCAGTTTGTCACAATAGCTCAGTGGTAGAGCGTCCGCCCGGCAAGCGGAAGGTCTGTGGTTCAAATCCCAGTTGTGGCATTGAATTTTTAAGTTCCGGTTCTACCTCTTAAAAAATGAAAAGTTTATTAAAAACCAAAGTGGGTAGTTCAGTTTAATATGTTTCAAGGATATGGCAAAAAGATTTTGAAGAAAATTCTGCAACCCTAAACTACCCTTTACATGGAACATTTTGATTTTCTCAGTAATTGCTCTAACGATTTTTATTAAAAGTCACATTTAAGATATTTTAAGACAAATGCAATGTATATTTTATAATTTTCTGGCTATAGTCCATAGTACTATTAACCCTTGATGACTTTTGCATAACTGGTAAACTGTAAGAGATAGACCAAATTTTACTATACAAAAAATGTAGTTCTAGTCAGAACACACGTTACATCCAAATGCATTTTTTTGTGGAGTGAACCATTCTAGAGATCAGTGGCGTGGTGCTAATGTTGCCTCTATTGCTGCTGGCAACAGCTAATAAATTGAAGAAAGTGTATCCAAATTTTACATTATTTTTTGTTCAAAGAATAGTGGAGAGTCCAAGTGGTTTCACTTTCAGATTTCAATTGCATTAATTTGTGACTGATCTGCCGAGACCGGTCATCTAGCATCCTCCAGTTCTAAATAACTTATTATTTTGCCAGTGGTGCTCACTGGTAAACTCAGAGCACACAGACTCGCGTGGCATGTCTTTGACCCAGTGAGGCTTTAGTTACTTGTTTATAGCATGACTGTTGCCAGTGCAGTGAAAAGACAAACCTTGAGTTTTAGTGTTAATTCTTCACGTATAACAGTAATGTGGTGAATGATTCAATCTCATAAAAGTACAATAAGAAGAATGGCATTACAATTTGTAAGTAAAAGTGACTCTGTGGGATCGAAAACCTTTTAAATCGATCCTTGAGTTCACATTCTTTTGGTCAAAAACATCACATAATTTCAACAGGAAGGCTAACTTTGGATCTTAAACCTTTAAAAACTAAACCACACGGGGGTTTCGAAAGGCATCTTAGTAGCTCTTGGTATAACAAGTTTCCTTGGCTGTGTGGTTGTGACAAATTATTGAAACTATTTTGTTGGCTATGTCTGCTTTTTTATAATGGAAAGGATGCGTAGACAAAAGATGGCATCAGTAACATGGATATTTTTCGCACCTTGAGGGTTCGTCATGAAAATTCAAAATTTCATACTGCTTCCATTGTAATGTTAGTAAAGTTTGGAAAAACAAGAATTGACGCTTTGAGTGATGCGCTTAAGAATTTAGTTGAAAAGTATAATGAAGGTGTGAAAATAAATAGGTATATAATGGGGCGATTAATAAATGTTTGCTATTTAGCTCAGCAAGAACTCCTATTCAGAGGTAGTGACGAGTCCGAAACTTTGGATAACAGAGGTAACTATGTAGAGCTCTTACACCTAATTTCTCAAACAGATGTTAAGTTAGAGGAACATCTTCGAACTGCGACTGTGTTTTCAGTAATATCAAGTGACATTCAGAATGACATTATTGAGTGCGTTTCTTGTGTTTTGATTAATGAAATAAAGAATGAAGTGAGTGGGACAAGTTTTATATCAGTAATCATGGATGAAACCACTGATATATCAAATAAATCTCAACTATCAACTGTTATTTGTTATGTCACACCAGAGGAATGGGTTGAAGAAAGATTTGTAGGGTTTTGTGATGTCAGTACTGACCACACAGCAGTTAGGTTGTCCAAGCATTTGTTTGATCTCTGGAACATTTTTTTATATGTGGACAGGAGCAGGAAGAGGTGGGAGTTCCACAATCGCAATGATTCTTTAAATATTGGTCCATTTGCCCTGCGTAAGCACCATTCTGTAGCTATGAAACTAAAATATTTTTTCATAAACTTTCTCGATGTATCTCAGGGTGCGGTACGGATCAACACTTTACAAGAATGATTAAATTACGTTTCCTCGTTAAAAACTTGTTTATTGTCCTTTTATATCACAAATAAATAACACAAATATTCTGGATTGGCGTCCTTTCTCTAAAGCGCTATGGGGTTCACACTACCCGAACACGGACTATGTATATTTGTGAGTTCGTAATCTTCTTCTATTTTTACCCCACCTCACAATCTACATGTTTGTTCTCTGCGTTGTTAATCCAGTTACTTTTACAACACAATGTTCTTCCAATAAAACACTATATGCCGGTAACTTTTCAAATTATACGTGGATTTCGCGATTTCCACATGACGCCAATCCAAGCTGTTGAACAAGCAGACAAAATAATAAGATAATTTGTACAAATGTTTATTTTGAGAAACATGAAGAAAAAGGAATAAGAGTTGTAAGAACAGTATAAGGGTAGAGAAAGTCATGTGAGTGCAACACATCAAATTTTTAAAAACCTATTGCTGTCATGTCTCATGTACTATATTGTTCTGATACTGTTATAAGCTTTGGTAAGAGAAGTGAGTAGAGAAAGCACTATAAGCTAGAATGTGTTGTTGCAGATGCGGTCTCCAGAGGAATACGTGTAGAACATCGCATCTACATATTGTGGGCTCACATTTCAGCATAGTATTCCAAATGTTGATTTTATGCAAAGATATTAATGTTCTGTGTAAACTGAAATTTTAAAGCTGTAATAAGTTTTAGAAACTTATGGTTGCAGCAGCGTTGCCATGTGCTCATTTCATTATTTTTTGTATTCTTTAAAGTCCTATGACACCAATGTTAGATCTATTAAACTCATGTCCCACTAAAAATTTTAATTAAAACCAGTGGCATGTGGTGAAGGTATTGTATTCCTTAAAGTCCTATGACACCAATGTTAGATCTATTAAACTCATGTCCCACTAAAATTTTTAATTAAAACCAGTGGCATGTGGTGAAGGTATCGGCCAGGGTAAGCAATCTCATTGTGAAAGGTTAAATGAAAGTATGCTGATGTAATTAAGAGCAATAGTATCACTGTTATCCTTTGTAACAGAATATTGATGATTTACTTTGTCTTATTTGAAGCAGAGTTGGATTCTCCTCCATTTCTTGGCAAAATCGTCAACCACAAGATCATAGAATTTGGGATCCTGTTGTAGATTTACCAGAAGCTCCTTCTCTAGTGCTTTCAAAGATAAGTTTGAAAGTCTTTCCTGTCCCTGAGTGTTGCGTGCATAATTTTTTATGGTTTTTAGCTTAGAAAAACTATGTTCAACTGCAGCACTATTTGCTGGAATAGTTAACACTAACTCACACAGTTTTATCACTTCACTATATGCCCTGTTCAATTCACTTTTTTTTTCAAAGGCTAGAAGATCATTCACAGATTTATGATGCATATCTAGTGACAAGTAAGTGACAGAGTTGTGACCTCAACACAACACAAAGACTGTCCCATAGGACTCTTTCAGTGATTGTAAAGATAATTGTAAAGAATTTGTATTTGTTGAAGTTCTTAGAATTTAACAATTCCAGAAAATACAGAGACACAGTAGTACCAAATCTTTCTCTGAAACGGAGTAGAAGCGCATCCAGAACCTCACAATACAAACGTTTGTAGTGCATTTTCTACTCAAACCATCACTGCTGGTATGACGTTTCGTAGGTGGTGGATCACCAATGGCTTCTTGAACACTGTCTCATACTTCAATGAAGGAATTGCGCTTCTCTTCTAAGGCCCTCTGAAATTCCATAACTTACAATAAGCAATATCCAATATCAGATGACTTCGCTTGGAGAATATCATACAGAGTGTCCATGATGGGGAATATTATAGTGAACATCTCTAATATAATTATTATTTATTTATGCCAACAAACTTACTGTTGGTGTTTTTAAACACACAAGCCGTGTGTGGGCAAAGTTTGTCACAATAGCTCAGTGGTAGAGCAGCCGCCCATTAAGCGGAAGGTCTGTGGTTCAAATCCCAGTTGTGGCATTGAATTTTTAAGTTCCAGTTCTACCTCTCAATCTCTAATATAAATTTGAAGGTGAAATCCTCCATTGTGCTTACAAAACCACGTGCAGCAGTATAAGCATCTTGATCCCATTTCTCATCTGCATTTGCAATAGTTTCAAACAATGAAAAAGGTTCTTTTCTGTATTTATATATTCTTTCCACCAAATGAGAGCTGTAGCTCCAGCGCGTTTGTGAAACACCCGGCAACCTTTTGTGTATCTCATTATCCAGGGCCTCAGTTCTCTTAGAAGACTCGGAAAAAAATTCTGCTATTCCATTAACAGTCATGAAGAATATCCTACATTCTCAAATGTGTGAAACTGCCTGTGACAGAACTAGATTTAGTCTATGTATGAAACATTGCACAAATAGAGCTTGGGGAAACGATCCTCGTACTTTTGCTTGAAGTCCATTTAAATGTCCGCCATAACAGTCACACCATCATACGTCTGAGCATCTAGCTTTTCCCCAGGGTCAAATTCATCCATGAGTTCCTTTACAATTTTGTATAATGAATCAGCTGACCAATCATCTGAAATATTCATAAAATGGAGAAATCTTTCTTGAATGTCACC
Organism: Tenodera sinensis; assembly: GCA_030765045.1. NCBI lineage: Eukaryota > Metazoa > Arthropoda > Insecta > Mantodea > Mantidae > Tenodera > Tenodera sinensis. Next base: position 330,149,611 of record CM060964.1, read on the forward strand.
TTCAGCTCCAACGAATCTCATTATTGCAGAAAGTTGGGATAAATTTGCAACATCTGTACTTTCATCCAAACTAATGGCAACAAAACTGATCTCTTTGATTTCTCTCTTTATCTTCATTGTTAGAACATTACTTATTGACTCAATTAAGTCGTTCTGGATCAGATTTGATAGCCCAGTAAACATTGTCTCCTGTTCCATGAAAGTTAACCTGTCGTTGTACAAAGCAGGTTTACAAGTTCTACATAATTCCCCTTGCTGCTGGATTCTGATGACTCATCGTGACACCTAAATGCTAATTCCTGTTTCCCCAAAAAACAAACAATATCAATGAGGCATTTCATTTCTTCTCTAATTTTTCTTACAAGTTCGTTGTGCTGATTTTCCCTCACTTTCTTCTGAGTATCCAGTAAATGGTCAATTCTGGGTTTGCAGAATGTTTTCAGTAGAATGATGGTTTGGAGATAAGTGCTAGACAAACTGTGTTTTTTAATTGCTTTATGTATATTCCCTATGTCACTGAAACTGCCACTAGACCATGCATTTTTTTCATTTGCAAACAGGAGACAACACAACAATAAAGCTTTTGTTTGTGTGGACAACCAGTAAGCCATTCATTAGCAATGTATAGCTGTGAATTGAATTTTCTTACACAGCTTTTCATTGGAGTAGTAATGTTTAGGTCAGGCACTGGTCTTGCTTCCTGCACAACTTTAATCTTTTCTTCATAATTTCTAGAAGAAAAACTTTGTGAGATAATATTGCATACAATGCAACCATCTGCATCTGCAGTTCTGCTCTCCAAAGAAAGCAAAGATTCCATGTTTCCTCCGCTGTCCAAGATTTTAGGTCCAAGCTGCAAGCACTGGTGTACACACACTTTGAAAATACTTACCTTGCAGAGGATAATTTTGCTCTAGCACAGCACGTGGTAAAATATATGCAAATCTATCATAAATAAACTTAATAATATGTCAGTGATATTGCACTTGACATCAAATAATAAAGCTAAACTCACAGCAAAAAGTCACTCATTACTCATGTACTCACTTAAAATACACTTGTTAAACTGCAGCAATGCTGGAAGGCAGTGGCAGCTCATGAATTTTTAACCTGGAGGGACTCAGGGAGTCTACATTAAAATGAAGACTTGTTATGCTAAGAATGTCAAATCATGCCTAAGAAACATACTGATGCAATTACCTTTCATTTAAACTAGAACTCCATACGACGGCTCTTCTCGCAGAGTTTCCCGATTACGAGCTTGTTGAAGTCAGGGATTTCGGACACCAACACTTTCTCTATCAATAACATGCCTAATGCAGTTAATCTGTCCTCATTCATGCGGTTCCTAAAGAATTTTTTATTAGTTTTAATTTTGAGAAGCATCTTTCAGTTTTGGAGGTAGTCATGGGCAGTGTAATTAGTATTTTAAGTACTTTAGATGACCATACGTATGAGCTACAGAATACAAATGGCAAGTTGGTAGGAAGATATCATAAAAATAAATTAAAACCATACAAAGAAAGGACCAAATAGTCTTTGCCAACAAACATGTAAGGCAGGAATAGTAGAGATGATGGAAAATAATAATTTTTAATGGGTTACTTATAGAAGATTATGTTCAGATTGGAAAATACAACAAGAAAGAAAATCAACATAGTCATTGGCTATATTGACCACAAAGAGCATTGTCAACAAAGACAGATGAGGACACTGATTGTCATTAAAGAAGTGAATTATAGCGACAGAAAATAATGGGTTTTTGACATAAGGACATCAGGGACAAAAATAAAAAAAAAAGAATCAATTGTGATGACAAAGATAAAATATTTTTGACACAAAGGTGTCAAGGGTGAATTGAGAAGAAAAATAATACAATTGCAGAATAATTATAAGTATAGAAGTTTTCTCTTATAGAGATAAGAGATAAAGAGGTGACAATTAGTGAAGTAAGAAAAACCATAGTCAGAAAAGCAATGTCCATGAATTAAGATGGATATAGCCAATGCTAAGCTTGAAGAAATGTCGAACTAAACAATAATGAATAAGAACCCAATTAAAAAAAAAATAGTACCATTAGTAACATCAGAGTTTAAGAATTGACTCAACGACCTGCCTATACCTAATAAGCTTACAAGACAAAGAACTGAATAAAATATTGCCATAAATATGATCATAATCATTAGCTCAAGATTTGTATTCTGTTTTTCTCTCCTCACAACAAGGAACATAAGTTAAAAGGCACACAATAAACCATGATACACTTAAATTATATTTGTGTCAATGTCAAATGTATAATAACTGAATGTGTTGTATAATAACTGAATATGTGTTATATAATATCTGAACATGTGTTGTATAATAACTGAACATGTGTTGTATAATAACTGAATATGTGTTGTGTAATAACTGAATATGTGTTGCATAATAACTGAATAAGTGAAATTTATAAAGACATGCTGTGTCATGCCAAAACAAAAGACAAAAACATACAGCGAAGAAGACTGTAAAGAAAAAAAAAAAAGTATTGTACGAAGTGATTGTATCAGAGGAATAGGGAGAAATGTTGTATTGTGTTTCAAGATTGTAAATATAGGTGACAACTTGAAAAACAAAACAAGGGGCACGTGAGACAGAATATTAGAAGACCCCAAAAGAAAATCCTCACCATTTTGGACTTTCCTCTGACCAGTTTGAAAGTGCTTTCATCAGAAAACATTACTTTACGCCAGTCCTCTGATGTCCAGTGCTGATATGTCTTGCAAAAATTAATCCTTTTCTGCTTCATAGCTTCAGTCAGAAGAGGCTTCTTGGCTGCACACCGACTTGGTAAACCTAAGTCTTTTTTAAGTCGATGCTGAATGGTTCTTATTGCAACATTGTTGAGAAGGTCTGGGTGTTTTTTCTTTAACCCTGCCGCTGTAATCCATGGATCAGCCATCACTTCACATTTTAGCAGGTCATCAGTTCTTGTTGAAGTCTTTCTTTTACCACCTGAGCCGATTTTTCGTCTTGGTGTGTTGCCAGGTGGAAAAGATGCTGCTGCTGTTTTTAGGTCATAAATAGCTTGTCTTGAAACCTTTAGATCGGCAGCTACACGAATCACAGAGGTACCTACTTCCAATAGAGTTAAAGCACGAGTCTTCTCCTCAGAAGTGAGCTTCTTGCACCCCATTATTTGTATTATAATGAGAAATACACAACTTTAAAAATAGCACTCAGGTTAAAAATTTAATTACGATGACAAACTGGAAACAAAACACTCTGTACAAATACCAGAGACTGACTGAGACCTGGCCTGCTAATAGAAGCAAGCTGCTACTGTGCACTCAAGAATCACATGATTTGCAGCTTCGCCTGCTCCTTTGTATAGTGGCGGGATAAGAACAAACTGAGCACATTGTCTACGTAAAGATTTTCCTTGCACTAACTATGTAAAGATTTCAATTGCGCCGACTGTAGAAGAATAAACAAAGAACGTTATATGGGTGCAACATAGCTGATTTCCCTACTTTGAACATTGCATGTTAATTATTATTTATTTATGCCAACAAACTTACTGTTGGTGTTTTTAAACATACAAGCCGTGTGTGGGCAAAGTTTGAGAGGTAGAACTGGAACTTAAAAATTCAATGCCACAACTGGGATTTGAACCACAGACCAGGCGGCTGCTCTAACCATTTGTCACAATAGCTCAATGGTTAGAGCAGCCGCCTGGTAAGCGGAAGGTCTGTGGTTCAAATCCCAGTTGTGGCATTGAATTTTTAAATTCCAGTTCTACCTCTCAAAAATTGCATGTTAATTTTGTTTTATGGCTTCTTTATGAGTATATGAACACTGACCTTCATTTTCATTACTTTAAATGTTACAACAGTTGCATTTCTTAGATAATGAACCTTTCACCCATTGATTCAGTTAATGCTTCATTCATAATTGTTGATTTTTCAGGTACCCTTGTTGCCTCTTTACTATGCGATGAGGCAGAGTTATCCAGCATACATTGTGGCAATGGATTTGACAATTGGAAGTGAATCATATGACTTATGAGTCAAACAGGGCACAGCTCTGCTTCTCAGTCTTGCCAACTGAGACAGTTGGAAAATGCTTAATGTTACCTGGGTTTACTTTATATATTACAATCTTCTCTTTTTCATCATACCTGGAACATAATGTATAAAATATTTGATCATGCTGAGTAGAAGAATCCTTTTTGATATTATATTAATTATTTACTTAATGTTCATTTTAATGTATGATTGAAATGTCTATATTATCATGCTGTTTAAGGTAACTTCTTGTGTTGTAAGTAGTTGGTAGAATGTAGGATACTTTAAAAACTGTGTTTGACATGCTGCTAATTTTATTTGATGTAAAATCTTTGTGTTTTATTTACATTGACCATTTGTGTGTATGAAAATTGCATATATAAATTTTGGATGTAAAATTGTAAGACATTATACAAATCAATGTTAAGTGCAGAATATAAAGCTTCCATACGTTGGTACATTCAGTTCCTACAGTTATTTATAGCTTTTGAAATACATGTACAAGAATATGCATATCGTTCTTAAGCTTTTCTGTAACTAAAAAAATGAGAAACATTGATAAGCACAATATAATTTCTATTTACCGTAAAAAATGGACAGAAGACGTTTACTTCATAATTGGGTATATTTTATATGTGCACTGATATGCGTCACACAATATTAGGCAAAATATGAAATTTCTACACACCTGGCTTCTTCAGTTATGAAACTTATATTTAAGCTAGAGTTTGAAAATGAGGGAAAAAATGCAGTACATAATAGCAAGGAATGTAGGAAGTAACTGTGGTCGAGAAAATTCATACAACAATTCAATTCATTTGCAGTGCAATAAAATTGTTAGTGATTTAAGTGAACTATTCTTGCACCCATGATCTGTTGCATGCGCCCCACATTTTTCATTTTAAATCTTATAAGTATTGTCATGGGTATTAAAGATTCACAATCACAAATTTTCAGGACAGTGCATGGAGCTAGGAGAAATTATTTTATACTTTTTAATCCATTTTAAAAATGTGGTTATTTAAACTTTTTAAAATTTGATTTCATTATAGAGTTATATGAATCCTCTAATGCCAAATATTTAGTTTCCATCCTCGCAGCAAGTTCATTCTAGATTTATAACGTTAATGTTGTTTTCTGTACACTAAGATTACTTTCTTACGACCAAGTCTAAGAGAAATGTTGGAATGACATCTTCTTTGTACTTACAAATGCATTACATCCCTCACCATTGTAGATAGATGGTAAGTTGACCTTTGAGACCTTCTGGCATAACTTGCCCATAAGCCACCCTGTCTTATCGACATGGCTAGGACCATGTGACTCGAAAACATTTGGAGCTGGCTGCACACTCGGTTAAGATGCAATCACATCATTAAGCATTGTTGTGGCATTGAATTTTTAAGTTCCAGTTCTACCTCTCAAACTTTGCCCACACACGGCTTGTATGTTTAAAAACACCAACAGTAAGTTTGTTGGCATAAATAAATAATAATTAACATGCAATGTTCAAAGTAGGGAAATCAGCTATGTTGCACCCATATAACGTTCTTTGTTTATTCTTCTACAGTCGGCGCAATTGAAATCTTTACATAGTTAGTGCAAGGAAAATCTTTACGTAGACAATGTGCTCAGTTTGTTCTTATCCCGCCACTATACAAAGGAGCAGGCGAAGCTGCAAATCATGTGATTCTTGAGTGCACAGTAGCAGCTTGCTTCTATTAGCAGGCCAGGTCTCAGTCAGTCTCTGGTATTTGTACAGAGTGTTTTGTTTCCAGTTTGTCATCGTAATTAAATTTTTAACCTGAGTGCTATTTTTAAAGTTGTGTATTTCTCATTATAATACAAATAATGGGATGCAAGAAGCTCACTTCTGAGGAGAAGACTCGTGCTTTAACTCTATTGGAAGTAGGTACCTCTGTGATTCGTGTAGCTGCCGATCTAAAGGTTTCAAGACAAGCTATTTATGACCTAAAAACAGCAGCAGCATCTTTTCCACCTGGCAACACACCAAGACGAAAAATCGGCTCAGGTGGTAAAAGAAAGACTTCAACAAGAACTGATGACCTGCTAAAATGTGAAGTGATGGCTGATCCATGGATTACAGCGGCAGGGTTAAAGAAAAAACACCCAGACCTTCTCAACAATGTTGCAATAAGGACCATTCAGCATCGACTTAAAAAAGACTTAGGTTTACCAAGTCGGTGTGCAGCCAAGAAGCCTCTTCTGACTGAAGCTATGAAGCAGAAAAGGATTAATTTTTGCAAGACATATCAGCACTGGACATCAGAGGACTGGCGTAAAGTAATGTTTTCTGATGAAAGCACTTTCAAACTGGTCAGAGGAAAGTCCAAAATGGTGAGGATTTTCTTTTGGGGTCTTCTAATATTCTGTCTCACGTGCCCCTTGTTTTGTTTTTCAAGTTGTCACCTATATTTACAATCTTGAAACACAATACAACATTTCTCCCTATTCCTCTGATACAATCACTTCGTACAATACTTTTTTTTTTCTTTACAGTCTTCTTCGCTGTATGTTTTTGTCTTTTGTTTTGGCATGACACAGCATGTCTTTATAAATTTCACTTATTCAGTTATTATGCAACACATATTCAGTTATTATACAACACATATTCAGTTATTATACAACACATGTTCAGTTATTATACAACACATGTTCAGTTATTATACAACACATGTTCAGATATTATATAACACATATTCAGTTATTATACAACACATTCAGTTATTATACATTTGACATTGACACAAATATAATTTAAGTGTATCATGGTTTACTGTGTGCCTTTTAACTTATGTTCCTTGTTGTGAGGAGAGAAAAACAGAATACAAATCTTGAGCTAATGATTATGATCATATTTATGGTAATATTTTATTCAGTTCTTTGCCTTCTTTGTCTTGTAAGCTTATTAGGTATAGGCAGGTCGTTGAGTCAATTCTTAAACTCTGATGTTACTAATGGTACTATTTTTTTTTTAATTGGGTTCTTATTCATTATTGTTTAGTTCGACATTTCTTCAAGCTTAGCATTGGCTATATCCATCTTAATTCATGGACATTGCTTTTCTGACTATGGTTTTTCTTACTTCACTAATTGTCACCTCTTTATCTCTTATCTCTATAAGAGAAAACTTCTACACTTATAATTATTCTGCAATTGTATTATTTTTCTTCTCAATTCACCCTTGACATCTTTGTGTCAAAAATATTTTATCTTTGTCATCACAATTGATTCTTTTTTTATTTATTTTTGTCCCTGACGTCCTTATGTCAAAAACCCATTATTTTCTGTCGCTATAATTCACTTCTTTAATGACGATCAGTGTCCTCATCTGTCTTTGTTGACAATGCTCTTTGTGGTCAATATAGCCAATGACTATGTTGATTTTCTTTCTTGTTGTATTTTCCAATCTGAACATAATCTTCTATAAGTAACCCATTAAAAATTATTATTTTCCATCATCTCTACTATTCCTGCCTTACATGTTTGTTGGCAAAGACTATTTGGTCCTTTCTTTGTATGGTTTTAATTTATTTTTATGATATCTTCCTACCAACTTGCCATTTGTATTCTGTAGCTCATACGTATGGTCACCCAGCTGTTTTGTTATGACCAGTGGTCCAGTGTACAGTAGTTCCATTTTCTCTTTGTGTAGCCATCATGGTGTAGATGTCAATCACCAGTTGCTTAGGGTTTATGTTGGTCAACTCGATTGGGGCGAACTTAGTTGTGGTAATTTCCCTGAGTGTTGGTGGTGGTTGTTGTTTCTGTATTCTGTGCAACATCTGCCCTATTTGGCACATTTTCATCCTGTTCCTGGTGTCTTAAGTTGCCAGTGTTCCATTGGTTTCTGCCCCTTTGGTGTGAACCCCTATTGTATGGCAGTCTTCGGTTGTTCAAGTATTCCCTACAGAATCATATGTGATTCACTTGATGGGTACGGTCTCCTGGTCTCCCACGATCATATGTATATGTTTGGTGTCTCGATTCACCCCTTGGTATCGTGTTGTGGTACCACTGTCTTGTGTTCTCCATCCTTTCGCCATGATTGTGTGGTTGTGGGAAATGGTGTGCCCCTCTCCCCCTGTCATGGGTGCTCCTAGTATTTCTATCTTCTCCCTCATTCTGGTTGTTCGTAGCCATGCTCCGGTTTAAGATAGGTGAGTTTGGTTGACCGTTCCTATGTCTATGCTTATTAGGCCGACCATTTTGTGTTTTGAAGGCTGTCAGTAATTCTATCATGTCTGCAAAATCTACTGGCCTCACAACAATTAACCCTGTTCTCACTGTGTCTGGGAAATGTCTTGTTATGCTGGTAATTAACTCTGCTTCCGACAGGTTAGGGTCTAATAGCTTTCCTTTGTTGGCTACTTTCATAAAATAATCGACTAGCGATAACCCTTTGGTTGGATCATATCTACCTGTCGCTAACTCTACCCTAGTTTGGTTTTGCTTAGCTGGGCCCCAATACCTTGATAGGAATAGATTTCTGAATGAGCTATACGTTTCATGACCAGCTAGTGTTAACCTAAGCCATTCTAATGCCTTGTTTTTTAAGCTTTTCTTGACTATCATCATCCTAAGCTCATTTGGTATCCTTTTCACTTTAAAATACTCTTCCATCTCTTTAAGAAAGAGTTTTGGATTGTCTCCCTTCTCCTCGTCAAATGTAGGTGGTGTGATTTCATGTAGTATGCTGTTGGTGTAGCATGTGTTGTGTGTTGTGTCATTGATTGTGAACCTCTTTCTCTGTATGGTGAGTCAACATTTTGTACATTATTCAAATAACTCTCATCTTGTACATTACTTACATCTAAATCATCATTTTGCCTTTGTAGTGCATTCACAACATCATTTACATTAGCCAAACTTTCTTTTCCTTTTTTCATTTCTTCACAAATTGATTTTAAATCATTCTTTATTTCTAAGTGACTTTGTTTCATATCATTCATAGCATCTTGTGAATGTACCACATCAGCCATAGTCTTAATTTTAGGAATGACAATTTGTTCTACAGTTTCATTAATAATTCCTTTCTTTACTACCTCAATCTCTTTCCTTAATTCCTCAGTTATTTCTGCTTTTACATTTGTAATCTTGCAGTCTACACTTGCATTACGTTCTGTTATTTCATCTCTTCATCTACCAATTTCTCCTTCTAATACAATCTTATTTTCTCTCATTTCTGATTCAATTTTTCCCATCCTATCTCCTATGACTTCTATCCTAGCTTCTAAGGCTTCCTTTGTCTCATTTAAGTTTTTATGTACTAATTTTAAATTAGTTTCCATTACTTTCATATTTTCTTTACACTCCTGTCTTCCTAATTCTATTTTCTGTTCTAAGTTCTGTCTTCCTAATTCCATTTTCTGTTCTAAGTCTTGTCTCACTTCCTCCATTTTCTGACCTAAACTTTGTTCTATGTCCTGCTCTAATTCTGCCCTATTCTGTTCAATTTTCTGACCTAAACTTTGTTCTATGTCCTGTCTCACTCCTTCTATTTTCTGACTCAATTCTACGTTATTTTGTTCCATTTTCTGACCTAAACTTTGTTCTAGTCTTTCAAACATGATCATTAATAACCTTTGGTCTTTTCCTATTGCTACCTGTTCCTTGCTTTCTGGTTCTATCTGATAACTAGGCCTATCTGCCCCTTCCCCTACTCCTGTTACTAGATCTCTCTCTCTTTTTGCGACATTCCAATTTCTTTATTCAGTTCGCTTTGGCTTAAAAGTCCTACTATTTTGCCGCTTCGCAGTAACATAAAAATAAACTGGATGTAAAAATAAAAATTTTTAGTCCTACTTTTTTCTCGTTGATTTATCCAGTTACGTGCATCTCCTGGGCGGTTGACTTCGCTAGACGATCTCTGGTGTTTTCCCGCGTTGATTATCCGTTCATCGGTGTTCTGATGTAGTAGATTTCAAACGATGGTCTAATGGTGTCTTCTTTCTTTTTGGCGCGAAGATTTGGCGTCACTTGGTATTTCGCTTAAGTTCATTTCCCGTAGATTTCCATTCCATCCAAAATTCGTGTTCCATGTTGGGCAACCCATTTGGTGCAGTTTTTATCGAAGCGTTGTTTCACGTTTGAGCGATGAGGCTCTTATTTCTCTCAGGGCGTGGTAATGGATGGAATGAAAAATCACACGATGTTTCTTCACCACAATGTATTATTTTTTTAACACTTTTTCTCTATCATCTCACGTGATACTACCTTTCTCGTATACATCCGCGTATGCATCTATCAAATAGTTCCCGTATTGTTAGGGGATTTCGCTTTTATTATTGAATTCACATAATTCTAATATTTATACATATATATTAAAATTAAATATGGAAATATTTATGACGTCTTTAAACAAACTTAGTTGTTCGTAACAATGAACATTAGTAACATGTTTTCGTCATTTAACCATCTCATACCAACATCAAAAAACAAATTACACTCTTAACAAATATTCACATAAACGATTTTATTTTGGGGTCTTCTAATATTCTGTCTCAAAATGAAATCTAATGAAATGATGGTAAGTATTAGCAATGATAGGGAGAGGTCAGTTTGACCCCTAAGTAGAATCTAATCTCTGCTTTTGGTGAAAAAACACTAATCATGTATTGATATCTACATATGATATAAGATACATTAAACTCTTTCAACCAGAAAAATCTGCCATCACAGAACATGCAGAAAACACTGGCCACCACATTGACTTTGACAATTTTAACATTTTAGCAATCCATGACAATTTCTCTCAAAGAATAGTGAGGGAAAGCATAGAAATATTTAAAGAAAAGAGCAGTCTGAACCATGACATGGGCAAACCACTCAACACGATATGAAAGACTCCTTTAGCAGGATGACTTCCTATTGGAGGAGAAGGAATCAATAGGATTGCAAGTGGGACAGGACAGCGTAGCCAGTCAGAGTAGGCAGTGACTAATTGGATGAGTTTTGCAGCCACCCATTGAAGAAGCCGAACATAGTTTGCAGCGAAACATTGTCATAATTTTTAATCTTTTAATTTCTTAAAAATGTCGACAAGACATGGCCCGTACTGAAAACCAAGAAACAAGCAATGGATAAAGGCTATGGAAGTCTATGTAGTCAGTTGATTATATTATTTATTGTGACTCTTAAGAATTCAGAAATTCCATACTCTTTATATGGCCTCTGTATGTTAACAGTTAGAAAATAGAATAGAGAATAGTGTTCAGATGTTAATCAAACATTCAATAAAGCAATCACCTGATTATTGACTTATTTATTTCATACTCTTTTCTACTAATTTATATTTTAGTGAAATATCCTATAATAGCTCAACAATAAATTTTAGAAAGAGAATGTTTAAATAAAAATCTGATGTGTTGCACTTGCATGACTCTCTACTCTTGTACTAAATATTCTTACAAACTCTTATTCTTCTATCTTCTTTGTGTTAGTTGAGATAAACATTTGCAGAAATTATCTCATTGCTTGTTTTCGTGCACATGCAACGGGAGCATGGGAATACAGTAGGCTTCGAGCAATAGTCAAATATTTTAAAGCTTTGAATACCGTTCTCTTTGCACGCTTAACATATAAAAAATGAACAACGATGTTCCATTGCACGAAAGTTCTAAGTTTTCCGAAACTAACACACAAAACAAGTGAATATCTCCAAAATGGTTCACTCCACAAAAATATTTATTGGCACATAAATTGTGTTTTAGTGAGATCTACATTTTTTGTATAGTGACATTTGGTCTATCTCTTAAGGTTTACCAGTTATGCAATAGTCACCCAGAGTAAATAAGACTTCATGGGCTATAGCCAGAAAATTCAAGATTTACATTTCATTTGCCATAAAAATATTCTCAAACATATGTCATTTTAATCAAAATCGTCGGAGCCATTTTCAAGAAAATAACATTTTTGAAAAGGACTCATATTCATGTATGTGGCTTTCATGTAACTGTTTTCTTAACGGGCACCAGTTTTACAATGTGGCAGTTACATCACCCGACTTAAACCCCCATTTTGCAAGGGGGACCACACCTATCGTTGGTCAACGGGTCCATCGGACCTAGCCGGGAGGACTAAATAGATGATATTTAGATCCACCGACCTTCCCCTCATGTGCCTCTGAGGGACGCTGTTGTGCTGTGATAGGCCAGCACATATCTAAATGACATTTCCTCCATTTTAGTACTTTCCTAGAAAAGGTAACACAGATTAAATCCAAATTGAACATTCCTAACACCAGAGAAAATCTACTTATAAGAGAAAATCCATTGGAATTATTGCAACCTACCTTCAATTTGGAATTAATAGAGGAAATAAGTAAATCAGACACACCAAAAGAAATACAAAAACTTCTAGCTCTGGAAACAATCAATACTAGGTATCCCACAGAAGAATGGCTGCACATATATACTGATGGATCCTCGAAGGAAAACCTTACTGGAGCTGGAGTTACGTGTTCACATTATTCCTTTTATCATTCTGTTGGCAGAGACACAACAAATTATGATGGAGAAATAGAGGCTATATACATTGCTCTCCGACAATTATTAAATCTTCCCTTAAATAAATTTAACAAGGCAGTAATTCTTTCAGATTCTAAAGCTGCAATTCAGGGAATATGTTCAAATACTACAAAGAAGTCAACAAAAATTAGAGAATGCTACAAAATGTTAACACAACTCCAAAAAGTTAATAAGACTGTTCATCTCCAATGGATTCCAGCACACTGTGGAGTCATGGGGAACGAAGCTGCAGACTCACTTGCAAAGAAAGGCACAACAATAAAACAAAAGTCTAAATTCAATTTCTCATATTCCTCAATAAAACGCTTGATCATAAAAAATTTTTGTCATTCATATCTACAAGAAATAGAAACAAATGCCAAAGATAAAAAATGGATTACACTACTTTCCAATCCAGATATAATCCCCCAGAGACCAAGGAAAACAGCTGTTGCAGCCTTCCGACTATTGACAAATCATGACTGCTTGGCAAGTCATCTCTACAGAATAGGTATCTCAGCCTCACCAATATGTGTCCTGTGTAACGATCCAGCAGAAATGAACGAAGACCACTTGAAGACCTGTGAAGCATTAAGATCAGAAGAAACTACAGTTCAAAAGTATTGGAAAGCACGAATGCTAATGGCTTCATTGCCAGATGCAAGGCACTAGAAAACAACAACAACAACAACATTTTTGAAAAGTTTTCCATGTAAAGAGTCCTTTAGGGTGGAGCAATTTTCTTCAAAATCTTTGTGTTGCATCCTTGAAAGATGTTAAATTTAAATAGCAACTTTGCTTTCTAACTGACTTTTCGCTTTTGAGTGACACTGTCCACAGACTGACAGACACACACAGGCAAACAGACACACACACAGACCCTTTTTTAAAAATGCTTTCTTTTTTGACTCAGGGGGCCTCAAAACATATTTACGGTGAAATCTCGACATGGAATTTTTGGGTGGAATACAATACTTCCTCTACTTAACTATACATAGTAGAAAAAGTAAGAATTGCTTAGTTTATTGAGGGGATCAGAATATATAAATAAAAAGGGATCATGGTTCTGTTTAAACTCTTGAGGTTGGCCCCCCTGCTCCCCATAAAGGGGCTCCCTGAAAATCTTTTTCATATCACAGTTTGGAAGGCCCCTTGCTCCAATAAGATTTGGCGTTCTTGGCTTTTGGTTTTTTCTAATCATATATGATATCCACAAATAATACTTTAAGTAGGTCACATGTATATCCCTGTTAACTGTGTACTCGCTTCCCAATCTACTCCACCCTGTTCATAAATTTCCAAGCTAATTCATAAGAATGTGTTATCCATTATATCTGCATAATTATTCTAGTAATTGGTCCCTTAATGTATGTTAAACAAAAGAACCTTCATCATCTTGATCTTTTTGAACAACTCACAACCAGAACAATTTCATAAAGTAATGGAAAGGGAACAATCACAGCAGCACTCCTGGAGACCTACTAACTGCACTAAAGCCATTAATTACAGTCTTTACATCAGCATTATTTGCTGGAAATTGTATATAATTCTGAGCAAGATTAGCTATTGCTCATGACATGTTATTTATAATATGCAATGCCATAGTTTGAGGGATATTTTACATGCCATTGATTATTATATTGCATGCGCCTGTTGCATAAAACCTTATCTTGTCAACACTTGATTCACTGGCACTACCAGATTGTTTTTACTTGCTCAAAATTCTAACTTTTCAATTTGCCCACTACCACCACACTACTTCCTTGTATAATTGGAACCTTTCTTGGAATTTCTGTTGTTCATGCCTTCAAAAGGGTTTCCTCTATCCACTATCATGGATATGCAATTGTCACTACCACGAATGAAATGCATGTATTAACAACTCATCTTAGAAATGATCACATTTCAAAAGATTATTAAATTACTTGACAACACAGGTGAGCCAAGATAATGAAAAAAAGGCTAAATAGAAAATGATTATCCAGGCTTGTTGGCCGTGGTGTAGTGGAAAATCTCCTTCCTGACGTTTTGTTTGAAGCTGCATTAAACATCCTCGTAGCGTGGCCTTAGTACTCTACTAGTGTTGGTGACGACTGATATAGGACCTTTTGATTTTACAGGTTTTATATGCTTAGCATATAAAACTATATCCTAGCCCACACAGCAGCTGAACCAATAAACAAAGACTGAACCAACCATCAACCGCCCACACATGCTAAGCATATAAAATCTGTACAACGAAAAGGCCCTGTATCAGTTGTCGCCAAGACTAGCAGAGTACTAAGGCCACGTCACTGAGGATGTTCGATGCAGCTTGGATGAAACGTCTGGAAGGAGATGTGGCATTGGAACTGAAAAATTCAATGCCATAGCTGGGATTTGAATCACAGACCCACCGCTTACCAGGTTAGAGTACCCACCTGGTAAGCGGAGGATCTGTGGTTCAAATCCCAGCTATGGCATTGAATTTTTCAGTTCCAATTCTACCTGTCCACACATGGTTTGTGTGTTTAAAAACACCAATAGTAAGTTTGTTGGCATAAATAAATAATAGTCTGGAAGGAGATTTCCCACTAGACCACAGCCCACAAGCCTGGATAATCATTATCTATTTAATGACACTGCCTGTGAAAGCTTATGCATTTTGAAAAAAAGCTTGTTCACGACCAGTCAGATTTAACTGCTGTAAACACCTAAGTAAACTTTTACTGTTGTTGATGCACCACAAATGACCATTCATCACAGTAAAGTCAGTATTTTACGACGGTAAAGTCTAGCTTGAGAATGGTACACATGACAATTAGATAGCTAAGAACCCAAAAACAAAAGTAAAGCTTTTGAAGGTACAAATGTTTATGATATATACCAATACTAAAAAATCACTTATGTAAATTGGCTATAAAATAGTGAAGTGAGTCAGTGAAAATAGAGGGTTTAAGGGCCTGTCGACAACTAGGTCATTAGGGCCCTAAGTCAAAATATAAAAAATAGGGTAACTCACAGCCTGTGAATCCTAATTCTTAACTAAAAGAGTGAACATTAAAACAGTCAAAAAGTTAAACACTTAAAAGTTGTTGTTGTTGTTGTTTTCTAGTGCCTTGCATCTGGCAATGAAGCCATTAGCCATTAACTTAAAAGTTAAACTTAAAAACTGAGCAGTAAAAACTTAGTCATTAAAATATTAAAATAAAAGTAAAGCACGCTAAAAGACTAAAACACTGAAATACAAGTTAAACTTGCTTAGCATATCCAATGATGGTGACAAACCTCAGGGTGATACTTGCAGCTACTGGGTTGTTGCCTAAAATGGAGCAGTGAAAGCCCCAGGCCAAGGGACTGGCACTCACGGTAACATGTCGCTGACAATCAATAAGGACATGTGCTATAGAGTGTTGAACGGAGCATGTAGCACAGACAGGTGCTGGGTGGCTTGTGTGTGGCCTATCCTCAAGCAGGTTAAAATCAGCTATTCCCACCTGGAATCCCTGCATATGGTCTGCCAGGGTTGTATGGTGTCCTTGATTGTCTGCAATTGAGTGCCAGACAATGCTTCCCAAGACTGCTGCCAAACAGCAAATAGATGGCAACAGAAGTACTGTTGCACATCTACAGAAGGGAGTGTACAGGTGGAAAACTCTGGTAGATGACGTGCAGACTTAGCAGCCGCATCTGCATCCTTATTGCTGGAAATACCATATGGCCTGGGGTCCATGTAAAAACAAACTGGTATCTACGAGAAAGTAACTGCAAAATGAGTGTCTGAAGTTTAACAATGTATGCCAACGTGTCGAGAAACTGTTGCAAGGCTTGAAGAGCACTAAGAGTCAGAGCAGATAAGAAAACTTCCAGGACCTGAACTGGAGATAAAAAAAGAAATAAAATATTGCAAACAGTTTGGTGGTAAAAACTGAACTGGTGTTTGGAAGGCAATATTTCTGAGCATCACTGTTGTACACAAAAGCGCAATCTATAGCACTACCCACCTGAGAACCATCAGTAAATACTGGAGTATAAGTCCGGTAATGGCCTAGAACTTCTGTGAAAAGTTGGTGAAACACAGAGCACAGCTCGAAAGCTCCATGTTAAAATGGTCAAAAACAGTTGTTTTAGCTTTTATGATTTCATTTTGCATTGACTCACAAGTGGGACATGTTATGCAAGGCTGGAACACAAGATATGAGCTTTGTCTCTTAAATAACATTTGTGACTAAGGCTGCTAAGATGTCATGGACAGGGACTTTGGAGGCATAAGATTCATTTTGGGATGAAGGAAACCCATTGTATTGTGGAGTATTCCTTAACAAAAACAAATAATAACACTTAAAAAGCATATATCAACTTACAAAACTGAAAGCATTAACAAATATCTCAAGGTATTTTCAAAACACTGAAAGAGATTCTTCTATGTAATGGCTGAAATAATTCCAATGAAAACTTTCTAAACAGCTCCTAAATGGTGACATTTTATTTCATTAGTAATTTGAAGAATATGATTATGGAAAGTAACCTAAATGTAACAGTAACAAGCATTAAGATGATGTATTATAAGACCATGCATGATATAATGCTTTGCCTACATAACAAAGTAGGCAGTAAATTTTGTCAACATGCAAAATGCTCACATGTAGTACTTGACAAGTTTTGTTACATGTTGCAGAGCCGAAAGTCTACTAAAGTTGAAGTTTTATTATTCACAACATAGGTCTGTTAACAAATTTTATTACTTACCATTTCCAGCCCAGGATTTTCTCATGCAACCTTATCCTCTTTTTCCAAATAGAACAACATGTAGGTGGACAGAGGCCTTCTTGGCATAGGTGGGTCCCCTCCGAAGGAGTGTCGCCTTGTCGTGGCGGAGGGGCTCAGTACCTGAGCCAGACGGCCTACTAAGTGTCATTTTGATTACTGGTAGGCAAGAGGTGAGGGGAAGCAAAGAACATTCCAAACGGGTAGATGGGGCTCGTTAGTCTTGGTTGACGACTCATCTAGGAGAAGAGGACTCCGAAATCAAACTCCCCCAGGGGCTCCTACTATGGTAGGTACGGGTTTGGCGTACCTGGGGCCCCAAGCCATACTCTCGATTGGGTTCCTCCAAGAGGTGAGAGGGCATATGCCAAACGCCCAATCAACTTTGGTCCACTTTTGTGTTTGACCTCCCACCTGTTACCTCCCTGTACACAGTCTGATGGATAACCTACGCGCGGGTCGTCGGAGGATGGGGTGACGCAAGGGGTGACTGGGTAATCGCTTAAGTCCCAGCCCCTGGTTATCATGTAGGATCTGTGTGCGTATCCGCTGATAAAGGTCAGTCCCGGGGAGGGGCCATTGCATGAGCTGATGCACTCCTGAAGGCGATTGGGTCCCTCTGTCTATACATTGGGAGGTGAGACACTAGGGTGAGCAAGGTCCAGGCCAGGACTCTCACCTAAGCTGGGGTGGCGCCCAGGAAGTGAGCATGCCATCGGAGACATTTGCAATGGTGGAGGATATCATCGCCATGAGTCCAAAAACTCCAAACAACAAAAAAGCAAGTGGAAAAGAAGTAGTCGAGTGTTGTGGTCCTCGCTACTTAGTTATTACTAGAAAAGAGGAAGGTAAAAAATTCCTATCGCTGAGCCCCTTTACCATTCAAAAGGGTCTGGATAACATTGCTGGTCCAATAAAGTCATGCACTAGATCTCGCAATGGCACGCTGCTGGTTGAAACACATTCATCCACCCAGGCAGCTAAAATACTGAAGGCGAATATGCTAGCCAGTTATCCTATCAGTGTGGAGATGCACAGAACTTTGAACTCCTCGCGCGGCGTGATAAACACCCGTGCATTGGATGATCTAAGTAATGAGGAGATTAAAGAAAATCTTTTGGAACAAGGCGTTACTAACGTTTACAGGGTTCAGCGTAAAGAGGGTGGTGAACTGAAGCCAACACGTACCCTGTTCCTGACCTTTGACCGGGTAGATCTCCCGCAGAGGATTAAGGCAGGGTACGAATCCATCGAAGTTCGGCCTTTCATCCCGAACCCGCTGAGATGTTTCAAGTGCCAGCGCTTTGGACATACAAGCGAGCTTTGCAAGGGACAAGCTACATGCCCTCAATGTGGAGATGAATCCCACGATGGTGCATGTACAGCAGCTCCGTCATGTGTGAACTGCAGAGGTGAACATCCATCCAGTTCCCGAGATTGCCCCCGTTTTGTAGAAGAAAGAGCGATCCAAGAGATACGGGTTAAAGAGAAGGTGCCCTTCTCAGAAGCCCGGAAGCTCTTGCGTTTACGCCAACCCTCTGTTCCAAGGTCCGGGACCTATAGCCCAGTTGTAGCTAAACCGGTACCGAGCAGAGAGATCGCAACGCAGACCAGCGATTTTAATGGGGCAACAATATCTGAAAAGACACTTGTAGCCCGTAGCTCTCTATTCCAAAGCCTTCAACATCAGCGCGCACATCTATGTCAACGTCAACGTCCACAAAATCTACAAGTGCAAAGAACATCACTGTTACATCACCATCAAGAGCACCAAGATCAGAGCAAAAAACTAGCAAGCCCGTAAGATGTGAAGCCTCACCGATAAAGTTTAAAAAGAATTACACAAGGACCGACTTCCTCAAGGAAAATAGTATGTCTAATCCCAGTACATCGAAGGGATGTAAGAGTCCACGAACATCTCCTCGAATATCCTCTTCTGGAGAATCTTCAGGGGTGGACTCTGACCGGCGTCTTTCATCTTCGCCGGTCTCCGTGTCAAATCGGTTCGAAGCTCTCGAACCAAAATTCAGTATCGGAACACGGACGTCCTCGGCAGAGGACATGGAATTGGAATCTGCCCACACTGGGAGACCCCCAGTAGAAAAAAGGCGCGAAAAAGCGCCAGACAAGAATGCCAGCCCCACAGAAAAAAAAAGGGCTAAGTTAGTTCGACCACCGCCTGCTCCAAAGTAATGAAGAGTTACCTTGGAACTATCTGTCCCATACACAATGCAATATGGCTATCCTACAATGGAACATACGTGGAATTCGAACTCAACGGCCAGAACTTGAGCTTTTGCTCAAAGAATACGAACCTGTGGTTGCATGTTTGCAAGAGACTAAGCTGCGTCCTCATGACGCTTTCCATCTAAGGCGATACACCCCAATACGGTGTGATGTTACACCAGAAGAGGGTGTACCGGCACATGGCGGCGCTATGATGCTTGTTAGAGATGACGTGTATATGCAAACTCTACCATTGCACTCTGATATACAATCAGTTGCAATAAGGATTCTACTGCCAGACATCCATTTCACCATCTGTAATATATATTTGCCTCCGTCCCATGACTTCTCGCACATTGATTTAGAAGATCTAGTTTCCCAGTTGCCAACACCGTTTCTGTTGGTGGGAGACTTCAATGCGCACCACCCACTTTGGGGTTCAAGTCGCGCTTGTGCGAGAGGTACACTCATTTCCGATTTTTTGGACAGTCACAACCTAGCTCTCCTCAACACTGGAGAGCCTACATTCATTTCGGACTCTCACAATAGTTTCTCGCATCTTGACCTTGCAGTTTGTTCACCTCAGTTGGCAGTCTCCTTACAATGGAATGTCATCTCTGATTTACACTCTAGTGACCACTTCCCATGTCTTATTAGTCTCTTGACGCAACATACATTTTCCACTCGTATGCCCAGATGGCGTTTGGACCATGCCAACTGGAACCTTTACACCCAGTTGGCTGTCTTTGCCTACAACGAGCATGACTCAGTAAATAATTTGGCGCAGCATCTCACCGAGACGATTCTCTCTGCTGCTGAACAATCGATTCCGCGGTCGACTACACACCCCCGTCGATTTCCCGTTCCCTGGTGGACGGAAGAATGTCGGAATGCCATTCGTGCTCGAAGGCGTGCACTTAGGGTTTTCCAACGTCACCCTACTTTGGAAAACCTAATCGAGTACAAGAAAATGCGCGCCAGGTCCAGACAAGTCATTAAGGATAGCAAAAAGTCATCATGGAGCAAATTTGTAGCTTCATTTAACCGACACACACCTTCCTCGGTTGTGTGGGATAGATTAAGGCGTGTTGCAGCTAAAACGACCCAAATACCAATAGCGGGACTAAAAACAGCCACAGGAGCTGTTGTTGATTCATTTGAAGTGGCCAATACCTTTGGCAGTGCTTTCGCACAAGTGTCTAGCTCGGAAAACTACTCCCCTGAGTTCCTTCCAATTAAAACTCAGGTGGAATCTCAAGGCTTCTCGTTTCGTTCTAGAAACGTAGAAGATTACAATCGCCTTTTCACCATGGCAGAGCTGGAGTATTCCCTGTAATCTTCGCGATGTTCAGCACCAGGACCGGACGGTATTCATGTACAAATGTTACAACGGCTCTCTCCTGAAGGTAAGGCATTCCTGCTCGAGGTCTATAATCGTGTTTGGGTTGACAGTATACTCCTAGAAAATTGGCGGGAGGCCACCGTTATTCCCATCTTGAAGGCTGGGAAGGACCGTCATCTTCCCTCCAGCTATCGTCCTATTTCCCTCACCAGTTGCGTTTGCAAGGTGATGGAACGCATGATCAATGGACGATTGGTATGGTGGTTAGAAAGTCGTAACCTACTGACTAACATCCAGTGTGGTTTTCGACGACGCCGTTCAACTGTTGACCATATTGTGTCAATATCGACACAGATAATGGACGGCTTTATGAAGAACTGTCAAACCGTTGGCATATTTTTCGATCTTGGGAAGGCTTATGATACGTGCTGGCGAGCAGGGATTCTACGTTCCCTGTATGCCTGGAACATACGTGGACGCCTACCACTTTTCATTCAGGAGTTTATGAAGGACCGCTTTTTCCGAGTAAGGGTCGGCTCGGTTTTTTCTAATTCTTTTGTTCAGGAGGAGGGAGTACCTCAGGGTTCGGTGCTAAGTGTCACGCTCTTTGCTATAGCAATTAACTCCATCTGGAAATGTGTTCCACCTGGAGTTTCGTCATGCCTATTCGTAGACGACTTCGCTGTCTATTGCACTTCTCAGCGCACGGCGTTCTTACAACGGCGCCTGCAGCAATGTTTGGACAACCTTAGAGAATGGAGCGTGACAAACGGCTTCCGTTTCTCAACTGAGAAGACAATCTGCGTTAATTTCTGGCGCCGTAGGAGACGATTACCACCTTCGCTCCGATTTGGTCCAGATTCACTTCCCTTCGCAGAAGAGACGCGCTTCCTGGGTTTGATCTTGGACAGGAAGCTTAGTTGGTCGTCGCATATTGCACAGCTAAGAGCGAGATGTGACCGTTCCCTAAATATTATGCGAGTACTGAATGGCAAATCGTGGGGAGCGGATCGAACAATTTTGTTGCGAATATATCGCGCATTGGTCCGATCCAAGCTAGACTATGGGTGTATTATTTATTCGTCAGCACGGCCATCTGTGCTGAGAAGATTAGACGTGGTCCATAATAGGGGCATCCGCATTGCAACAGGAGCTTTTCCAACAAGCCCAGTGGTGAGCCTTTACGCCGTGTCCGCAGAACCTTCTCTGCAATATCGGCGTGAGATTCTCTTGGCAAATTATGGTTGTGCGCTTAGATGTATGCCTAAGCACCCAACGTTCGCTTCTTTTTTCACCACCACGCTAAGAGAACGATATAGAAATAGCACCCTTAATCCAAAGCCTGCGGGGTTCCGTTTCCAAGAGCTCCTAGTGAAGCTTGGAGTGGAACTGCCTGTGATGTTCGCCAAGGGCGAGAGACTTTACCCCCCTTGGCTATCTGGTACGCCCCATGTAGATCTTGGGATGACCATACACCAGAAGTCCACGATGCCTATTTCAAGTATCCGCACGTGTTTCTTAGAATTTTTGTCAGGTTACTCTGACCGTAGATATATTTACACCGATGGATCAAAGAACACCAACGGTGTTGGATGTGCTTATGTTTATGGAACCGAACCATATACATTCGGTTTTCCAAATAGCACTTCCATTTTTACTGCAGAGCTTTATGCAATTTATCGAGCCGTTTTGTATGTTCGCCGTCGTAAATTAGGTGACTGCCTGATTTTGAGCGATTCCCTTAGTGCACTGCAGAGCCTTTGTCAGTTGTACAACCCCCACCCTATTGTACAACGTATCCAGGATGCCCTCCATGTTTTACACGCTTCTGGTGTTGATGTGGTGTGTGCATGGATTCCTGGTCACGTAGGTTTGCCTGGGAATGAAATGGCAGATTTAGCAGCAAAGACGGCAACTACAGAACCCAGAATTATCATTTCACGTGTTACTTCGGAAGACTTTAGGCTTGAAGTGCGGAGAGCGGTGCTGTCGTCCTGGCACGACGAGTGGTCAGCTCTCCGCGGTAATAAGCTTAGAGAAGTGAAAGAACTTCCGATAAACTGGGTAACTTCCTGTCGCACATCTCGTCGCGAGGAGGTTATTTTGGCTCGATTAAGAATAGGGCACTGCAATTTTTCGCACGGTTTACCTATTTAAAAGGGACCCTGCGCCTCTATGTCCGCTGTGTGACAACGTTTTGTCGGTTCGCCACGTGCTGCTAGAGTGTTGCTCTCTAGCGCACCTTCGGGATTCTCTGCAGCTACCTGCCAGACTTGCAGAGGTCCTAGCGGACGACAAAACAGCGGTTGATAGAGTTTTTAATTTTTTAGCGCAGTGCAATATAAATTTGAGGATTTAAAATTTTTAATTATCTGTTTCTGATTTTGGACATATTTATCACCTTGTTTCATATCTGGCTATTGCCACTGCTTTTTACCTTTGTATATTTTTCTTGTTGCTAGTATTTTTATTTTTTGAGTGAAATTTATATCTGGCTATTGCCATGAGTCTGTTAAGGGCGCTGATGACCTAGAAGTTGAGCGCCCTTAAACCAAATCCAATCCATAGGTGGGTGTCGGTTCTGGAAGCAAGCCATAAACAAATCAGGAGCTGCTGGAGTTAAGGTTTACGCACTAAAATGTACAAATACAAGTTATGTAAGACTGGGAGCGATAGAAGCTGGTCCAAGTTTAGAGACCCAAGATTTGGCATCTTCTGGCAGTTCATGAAGTAATCTAAACCTTCACAATCTCTTCTGGATTTCCCCCCACATTTCTTTATACTGCTCTCCAGTGTATCCCCCAAAGCTAATCTGAAAGAGGCCCACACTGACTCAGAAGTTCACCAAAACATACAAAAAATTTGTTTGGATCACATTTAGGTTTCAGATGTAACATGTAAAAATAATGTTGTTGTTGTTGTTGTTTTCTAGTGCCTTGCATCTGGCAATGAAGCCATTAGCATTCGTGCTTTCCAATACTTTTGAACTGTAGTTTCTTCTGATCTTAATGCTTCACAGGTCTTCAAGTGTTCTTCATTCATTTCTGCTGGATCGTTACACAGGACACATATTGGTGAGGCTGAGATACCTATTCTGTAGAGATGACTTGCTAAGCAGTCGTGATTTGTCAATAGTCGGAAGGCTGCAACAGCTGTTTTCCGTGCTCTCTGGGGGATTATATCTGGATTGGAAAGTAGTGTAATCCATTTTTTATCTTTGGCATTTGTTTCTATTTCTTGTAGGTATGAATGAGAAAAATTTTTTATGATCAAGCGTTTTATTGAGGAATACGAGAAATTGAATTTAGACTTTTGTTTTATTGTTGTGCCTTTCTTTGCAAGTGAGTCTGCAGCTTCGTTCCCCATGACTCCACAGTGTGCTGGAATCCATTGGAGATGAACAGTCTTATTAACTTTTTGGAGTTGTGTTAACATTTTGTAGCATTCTCTAATTTTTGTTGACTTCTTTGTAGTATTTGAACATATTCCCTGAATTGCAGCTTTAGAATCTGAAAGAATTACTGCCTTGTTAAATTTATTTAAGGGAAGATTTAATAATTGTCGGAGAGCAATGTATATAGCCTCTATTTCTCCATCATAATTTGTTGTGTCTCTGCCAACAGAATGATAAAAGGAAAAATGTGAACATGTAACTCCAGCTCCAGTAAGGTTTTCCTTGGAGGATCCATCGATATATATGTGCAGCCATTCTTCTGTGGGATACCTAGTATTGATTGTTTCCAGAGCTAGAAGTTTTTGTATTTCTTTTGGTGTGTCTGATTTACTTATTTCCTCTATTAATTCCAAATTGAAGGTAGGTTGCAATAATTCCAATGGATTTTCTCTTATAAGTAGATTTTCTCTGGTGTTAGGAATGTTCAATTTGGATTTAATCTGTGTTACCTTTTCTAGGAAACTACTATGAGTTTTAATGTAAAATGTTCTGTTTTTGCCAAAAATGTTCTCAAAACATTCTTTTACTTAAATACACTGTGCACAAATACATTTTTGTTTCACAAGAGAATGATTTTATAACTATGTTGAAAAAACTCACCATCTTCCAGTTGAGTTTGTTGACCTGAGAATCAATGTAAGTTGTCCTTTTGAGGTATTTCTTTCTCCATTCTTTTCATCAGCTCCAGAAGGTCTCCTTCTGGCTAATCAGGAATATCTGCTACAAGAACATTAAACAACATTAAACAATTTGTTTTGATTTATGATTTTGGATGGGTAGACTAAACACAAGAAGAAAACTTTAATGAATGTAAAACAAGCATCACCACCACCACCACCACCACCACTGCTGCCACCCCGGCCCAGATTGATGGTTTTTAAGTGTGCTTAAAAATGACAGCTCCATGTCAGCAGATTTACTGGCATGTAAAAGAACTCCTGCAGGACGAAATTCCAGCACACCGGCAACGCTAATGTGATCCTGGCAATTGACAGCGTCATTAAAAAACAGCTGCCACCACCACCACCGCCACCGCCACCGCCACTGCCACCAACACCACCACCACTTTATTTTCTGAAAAAAATTGTACAATTTAGTATAACTGGTAAACCATAGAGGATAAAAAGTTCTTGCTTCAAGAGTACAGTATAACCCTGATAACTCTACTCCCAATAACTCAATGGTCTTATAACTTTATAAATAACTAACTTTAAAAATGGTGTAAAAGGGGAAAAATGTGTTTATTGTATTGTACTTAAAAAAACTCAGTATTTTGGGTGAATGCACACAAAATATTAATGTATAACGTAATGCAGGTGAATTAACAAATAAAATCAAACTTTGAAGAACGCATAAAACAAAGAATAATGTTTTGAAATTTTATTTTTGTTATGCATAGAAATATCCATTTGAAGAAATATAACAAAAATCTGATGTGTTGCACTCATTTAACAATCTCTACTCTTGTAGTAACTATTCTTACAAACTCATTATTTTTTATCTTCTTCATGTTAGTCAAGACAAAAAATTGCAGAAATTATCTTACAGCTGATTTTCTTATAGATGGAAGGGGAATATGGGATTTTTTTTTGTGTTTAACGGCGGCTTTCACTGGAGAACCCGGAGGAAACCCGTCCCAGCGCCACTTTGTCCACCACAAATCCCACATGTGATTGCCTGGGATCAAACCCGGGCAGCTTTGGTGAGAAGTGAATGGTCTAACCACTTGGTGGATTATGGGAATACAGTAGGCTTTGAGCGATAGTCAAATCTTTTAAACCTTTGATATTCTATTGTCTTTGCACAGCCAAACAGTTAAAGAAATTAATAACAACCTTCCATCTGAGAAAAGTTTAAGTGCTGCAAAACTCACACAAATAACAAGGAATATCTTGGAAATGGTTCACTCCACAAAAAAAATGCATTTGGATATAAATTGTGTTTTAACATGATCTACATTTTTTGTATAGTAAGATTTGATCTATCTTCAAAATCTACAAAATCTACAAATAATCATGTTGCATGCTTGAAAGATAGTAAACTTAAATACCAACATTGGTTTTTAACCAACTTTTTGTTTTTGAGTTACGCTGTTCACAGGCAGACACACACAGACTTTTTTCTAAAACTGCTTTTTTGGATTCAGGGGGCCTCAAAACATATATTTTCAGGAAATCTCAACTCCGAATTTTGAGTTGAATACAATACTTCCCCTATTTACTATACATAGTATAAAAAGTGAAAATAAACCCATAGATAATGCATGTAAAATAAGAATAAAGCTGCATATTTCATCCCATAATAATTAATAAGGAATACCGGAGGAGGTAAATGAAATGAATTCAACAGCCTTTCCCCGTGCAACATTGTATAAGCCAGCTAGTGTGCAATCAATCAGGTACTTCAGGGAGAATGTGGGTTTGCCTTGTGTGATGTTAACTACAACTGAAATATTTGCTGTCTGTTGTTTCCATTTCCTCAAATGCTTAACAGTACACATCAAATTAAAGTTAAGTGACATTTCATTTTTTATGAGCTTATGCAAAAGTGCATGTGTAATTATAGCTAGAAGAAGAGTTAAAATGTATATATTGACACCATAGGCAGACTCAGGGAGAGAGGGGGGGGGGGGGGGGCTATAATACATAGCCCTCTTAGTTACAAGAAAAAACATACAGTTGATGTTGCTTTAGTAAAGTCAGAATCAACACTTTTACTTTTGTTTTATTTACTTAAACAGATGAAACTCTTGAGGGAATTTATTACCTATAGTGGTGGAATGTATCTCAAAAGATGCTCCACTAACTCGAAAACAGGGAAATGAAACTGATAGGCCAAATTAAAACTGTTTTACATTTAGTAATAAACAATTTCTACGTAAGAATTAAGTTCTCAAACAACAAAGTGCTTCGCAGAATGGCTACCAGTTGCTATGGTATATAGCTTTGTTCATTGTCATGCCATTTGGAAGCCATTTCATGGCATGGATAATCAGGTGCACATGGAGATATTTTACTATATGGCAACACTGGGAATGAGATAAACATGGTGAATGAAAGTATCCTAAGATACATGGTATATCTACATGGAGGTACTGCAGAATATATTCTCTTTAATGACATCATTGTTTATCACACCCCCATTTATGTATGTAGCTAACTGATAAAAGAGGGTGCACTATGATGTAGGCTACCTCTGAATTTGAATTCCCACTTTCTTGTTATTAAAAATCAGTAATCCTGGTAAATACTGTAAATCTAAGAATTACACCAACTATTAAAAAGGTTTTATCAGAACTAAACATGGAATGTAACCCTTATTATGAACAATATTCTTTCTAAGGATCACTTATTTTATTAATCTATAAGATGTGACCCACACAACTTTTGCTTTTTCTCAGACTTATATAAAAATACAAATAAGTGAGCTGGAGAACAAACTGTAGTGCTACTGGGGTGTTAAGTCTTCGTGTAGCTTCAACCTTGGTTGAAAAGAGCGCAGTAGAAGACTGACATAAGTCACGCACAAGAGTATCAACAATGCCACTGTCACACCCAGAGCACCATGGGCTTCAAGTGCGCAAGTGTGACCTCAGAATGTAACATAGAAGAGTTTTAGAAAAATTCAAGGAGAGTTTTTGAAAACCAAGGTGAATTCAAAGCTTTCAAAGTGAAATTTTAAATTCAAGGTGATTTTCAGGATATTCCAGGATTTCCTGGATGCTAGACACCATGTATGTACTCAGACATCTCTGTAATAATGCACAAAACTAATCTATTGGCTGGGTAAAGGATGTTAAAGGATAAGGAAAGTATTACATATATAAACCACTTTACTCAAAGGAACATATATTATTTAAATAACAGAAAATCTTTACATTGTAACAAGAAATGTTCACCTTGAGTGACAAAAGGTTACTTATAAAAAAAGTCTTGTGATATGCTGCATTCATTTCATGTGATGGTGAAAAGTAGTGATGGGAGCACTCAAATGCAAATTGTCAATGTATTCAATTCTTGGATGTTCTTGAACCCTGTATATATATTTAAATCCTTTACATGGATGCTTCTCGGTTCTTGTTTACATATATCCTGAGTACTGTATTCAAATGTTTCACTTGGCTGGTTCTTGGTTCTCATATGCATATATATATTTGAAAACTTTACTTGCATAGGGGCAGATGCACTGAATTGAATCATGATCTTGACACAAGTTTCACTCGCACTCTAAATCTGACTGGTGCTTACATCTTAAAGGTCAAGCTACGCCTAAGCATGTGATGTTGGAGAGGGGAGGATTGAGTTGACTGACAAATAAGCAATAAATAAACTTGGTCATCTGGCCAGGGTAGAATATGAGTATAACATATACAGATAAAATATACCCTTAGCACATCATGACATGACCTTCTTTCCTTCCCAAAGCAAACTGTTCCTAAACAATTATATTCGTGATCATATTTTAATTACAAAATTATGAAATAACAGAATGCACACTGTGGGATCAGGTAACTAGAATGTATGAACAACAATGTTATAAACAACACCAAATTCATATTTTTAACACTGACATTTTATTGATTTTCAGGTCAGCATATCATAAAATGGTGTATCTATGTGTAAACTCCTGTTTAACAATGAAAATAATGTATTATTATGCTATGTCTTACTTCCTGATAATAATAAAATGATTAATGTGCATTAAGGCCTATATTACACACAGAAATGTGACCACATACATATGAAAAAAACATTTTACAGTGTAATATAGCATCTTTTATCACATCTAGCTGTGGCATACTTCTGTTATAAAAGTTATACTCCCCATCACACCTTTGATCACATCTATGACTGATTGGGAGGGGCGTAGCTTTGGGGGACACTAGTACGCTGAGCGTTCCCCTTATTTTTCTATGTTTAATTGCTTTATATTTATTTTGTATCAGTTTTAATGCAGGAAAATTATTTTATACAACCATTTAGCACTGATTTTCTTGCAGATCATACTGTTGAGCAGCTATATTTAGCTAAAATAGCAAACACAAAATTTACAAGTCAATCTGTTCTGTTTTAAAACAGCAGTGCATGCTGAGACAAGTCAGCGTTTCACTGCCTGCATGTGGTATGGCTAGAACGGCCTCCCCGCAAACCCCTCATCTATATTCTGCCTCCCCCTCACACCTCGGAAGGTCTTCACATACCCATCTGTTTACGCTAGCATCTAGCCATAAGCTATAGTGTGGTTCTGACTCTGGAGTATTGTTGAGGTATTGTCAATTGTTTCTTTGCAAATAAAATTGTTGTACATAAACTCAAAGTGCTTGTGATATTTGTATTATAAGAATGAGTGACATGTCACACCAGCTAAGATGTTTTCTCTCGTTCATTCTTTTGAATTTTATAGAAATGAGTTTGTTTTTGTTTTTTCACGTTATGTGGCTTGTATTTTACACACACACACACACATACACACACACACACACACACACACACACACACACACATACACACACATACGCACGCACCCACACACGCACGCACGCACCCACGCACCCACGCGCTCGCGCACAGGCACACACACACACACACACACACACATACAGGAATTTTCCATCATTTAACCCAAAATAAAGCTGACTACTAATATAAATACTTGTATATATACAAATAGTGTTACGGTAATATAGATAAATTTAGAAAGGTTATCTGTAGATATTTAGCTAAGGCATAGATTAAGAACTGACGTCACTAAGGTATTTTGTGTTAAGTTAATAACAAGTAACATTGAAAAATTGCACAGAAATAAGAGTTTTGGAAGCTACAAAGTCTGCCTTCCAGAATCAAGAACAAGGTTCTCCATCCAGCCGCAAGCCTATTGTTCAAAGGCAGGAGCGAAATATCGCATAATTCTTTTACATGCCAGTAAATCTACTAACATGGAGCTGTCGTTCTTAAGCACACTTAAAAACCACCGCTCTGAGCTGGATTTGAACCGCGACCTTGGGATCAGTAGGCCAGCGCTTAACCAACTGAGCCACCCAGACCGACGGACCTATTCAGCCTGCTTTCAGCTGTACGGATATCGGACTAAAGAGTATGACGTCACAATACATTGAAATGGGGCTGTTTGACGTAAATGATAGATTGGTGTGAGAGGATTTATAGGATCTTGTGTTTTTGAGTGCGCTGCTGCACAGAGAGAGATACACATACACGCGTAACTTTGGTAAATTATTTTCTTTTTATTCAGGGGGTCCGAAAATATGTGAAGGGTTTCTTACAAAAACAGCCCTTGTCCATTGACAGTAATTTTTGACGAGAACGAAGGGAGGGGGCAGAAAGAAAGAAAGAAGGAAGTAAGGAAAGAGAGAGAGAAACGAGAGAAAAAGAAAGAAAGAAAGAAAGAAAGAAAGAAAGAGAGAAAGAGAGAAAGAGAGAAAGAGAGAGGAAAGAGAGAAAGAGAGAAAGAGAGAAAGAGAGAAGAGAGAGAAAGAGAGAAAGAGAGAAAGAGAGAAAGAGAGAAAGAGAGAAAGAGAGAAAGAGAGAGAAAGAGAGAAAGAGAGAAGAAGAGAGAGAAAGAGGAGAAAGAGATGAAAGAGAGAAAGATAGAGAAGAGAGAAAGAGAGAAAGAGAGAAAGAGAGAAAGAGAGAGAGAGAGAGAAAGAGAGAAAGAGAGAAAGAGAGGAAGAGAGAAAGAGAGAAAGAAAGAAAGAAAGAAAGAAAGAAAGAAAGAAAGAAAGAAAGAAAGAAAGAAAGAAAGAAAGAAGAAAGAAAGAAAGAAAGAAAGAAAGAAAGAAAGAAAGAAAGAAAGAAAGAAAGAAAGAAAGAAAGAAAGAAAGAAAGGAAGGAAGCAAGGAAGGGAGGGAGGAAGGAAGGAAGCAAGAAAGAAAGAAAGAAAGAAAGAAGTAAGGAAGCAAGAAAGGGAGGGAGGAAGGAAGGAAGGAAGAAAGAGAGGAAGGAAGGAAATGATGGGTTATATGTGTTGTGCATAACCATATTAATTTGACCTAATTTGATTACAATTTTCTGTTTTCAGTCCCTGTCGGCAAGAATTCTCATGGACTTCAACTGTAAAAATTTACACAAAACTAAAAGTTGTGGCGCGGATCGACAATATGTGAGAACATTTGTAACTGTCGGTACGAAGTTATTGTTGACAGCAACAACTAATAAAGGTGTGTTGTTATTAATTGAAAATAATGTGAATAACATCACTGGCGAGTTCATTTGTAACACTTGCGCTATGAAACAATCGAGAATCTATTTTGTACAGTATTCTGAGGAAAGGTTACTTTTCGCAACAAAATTAAGACACTAGTCTAATATTCAGTAATTCACTGAGCATTAAATGTGTTAAATTATAAGCCCCCCCCCCCTTAGCGACGCCCATGCATTTACGCATGCGCAGTGTCCCGAATCTGCCATTTTCTGTTGTGCTCACGCAACGTTTTTGATCCAAAAGAAAATATGAACGAAAAACTGAACAGGGAGAGTGGCTGCGCCACAAGATTCTCTGGTGTTTACATCTACTGCACATGCAATCTCAAAGGCATTCTCAATTATTTAACCGCCTCTTTTTAAGCGTGAAAGCGGACAATGGAAATGACCCCCGTGTAGGACATGTGTACAAACAATGATAATAATAGGTTAATAGGTCAGCTACATTAAAGACGGACAAAGCGCGCATAACTTCATGCATTTGGTAGCTCACCTACTAAGCCTAGTAATGAGTCCGCTTGGTATATGCGGATTTCACAGGTCTATAGCCAAATCTTTGACTTACCTTGGACAAAATATTAGTAGGTTGTATACAATTCCCGTTCCAAGTCCTTGCGCTCTGATTCCTTTCTCGAGTGACTTACATTCTTCTCGCTTTTATAAACTCTCCATATAACGCCAAAAGCTATTCTTCGCTCTGCTGCTATTTTATAAGCTTATTTTTCTCCTGTGGGAAGATGTCTTGGGCACTATGCTTGCTGTGTATTTTCCTTTTCCTTTCTTTTCGCTAAGGTGGTAAGTAATGACTGTGCATATCGCCCCTAGTCTAATAGGTTATCTAAAAGTCCATTTACTTCTTCACGTAACTTGTTAGTTTTTATTTATTAGGAATAATTTGAGGGTTTTTAAAATTTTGTCTGATCAGGCTATTGTTTCAAAGCGGCTTCACCTGTACTGTATTGTGTTATAATGTCGATTAGGAAAATATAAATATATTGATATTCCACAGACTAATTTTAGCACAAGTTGAACTTGTAACGCTGATGATCTGTATGTTTCCGACACTCGAACGTCCAGTACATAATCCTTAATCCACGTTAGGTTCTCTTGTGGCTGTAAGTATGACTGAAAATCATCTGAAGGATTGACAGCACGACGTGATATACCAACCAAGATGTCATTGCAGATTAGAGGTATAGCGTTATTGTACTCCATTATTTCAGGATACCGCTCCGTACATAAGGATCTTGCAGGGTAATAGTATGTATCAAAGTTGGGGAATTTTTCACAGGGCTTGGGCATCAGCCTAAACTTCAACCTTATATACGCCAAAGTTTCATCCGTGTCACGTGTTATATAAATCATGCAGTTTGAAATGTAGAAGGGCATTAATCTCGCACAAAGAGTTGCTGGTCTTATAGCAAACCCAAAAGTAAACGGACTATCCACTTGCACGAGGCGCAATTCACCTGCAGAAGGAACGACAGCACTAACTCGTCGTTTCTGAGCGTATGTATCTTTCAAAGAGAGAGCTCCTGCATAGACGATATAATCGCTATATGAGTCGGCGTCTATGCATTTATCCTTGGTTATTAGCCATTCTTTAGATATAATCATCACATAAAAGTAGGAAATGTTCTTGCGATATTTGTATTCAATGAAGGCTACGCATGTAGGTTCATTGTGCTTTAGATAAACAGGATTTACCTGAAAAAGCGCTTCTCTACATATTGTAAGGATGATGAGGTATTCAATAAAGCGTTTCATAATCATTTCTAATTACACTCATAGTATTTTTAAAAGTATCGAATTTACTATGCCTTTGTCACAAACCAGAATTCATAAGCTCACTAAGGATACCAATCAATAAACTAAGAATAGGAACAAATTATTTTTTTTTTTTAATTTTTATTGAGATCGATCAGCAATAATGCTTTTACAGATCTGTGAGAATAACATAAAATAAAGAACATTATAAAGTTGTTAAGGTTGGCTACATCAATGTAGCTCCTCGAACATAATTTGTCTCATAAAGGAGGAAGTAATATAATAGATTACATATACAAGGCAAATGTGTAGGAGAACATTTTAAACATTTTGTGGAAAAAAAAAAAAAAAAAAAAAAAAAAAAAAAAAAAAAAAAAAAACTAAAGGTCGGAGTCTTCTGAGCTTGAGGTCGAACTGAGCAGGATATCTTGAGGCAAGCGTTTACGA
Source organism: Tenodera sinensis (assembly GCA_030765045.1). NCBI lineage: Eukaryota > Metazoa > Arthropoda > Insecta > Mantodea > Mantidae > Tenodera > Tenodera sinensis. Next base: position 330,183,384 of record CM060964.1, read on the forward strand.
AGGCGTGTTGGCCGGCGTGTTCTGACGCCGAGATGGTATTTTACAGCTCCAGGAACCTCTTGTAGGCGTATGAAAAAGCGGCGTGCTGTTTGGCGTATGAACTGTGATATGGGGAGAAGGCCTAGTTCTTGATGTAGCTGTTGGTTGCGCACAAACCAGGGAGCATTAGTAGCGAGTCGTATCACCTTGTTTTGAATTACCTGTAATCGATGTAGGTGTGATTTACAAGCACCACCCCAAATAGGAGCAGCATAAGTGAGAATAGGGCGAATAAGGGAACGATAGAGTAATAAACTGGAATCAAGTCCAAGAGAACTGCGTCTATTGAGTAGTGGATAAAGTTGAGAAAGCCGGGCTGAAGCAAGGTTAACAGTACGATTGATATGCGGACGCCAGGTAAGGCTAGTGTCAAATAACACCCCAAGATACTTCACTGGAACATTAGAAGGTAACCAAGGAATACAGGTGTTATGAATATACAAGGGTGGGGGTGTACGAATAATACGAAGAGAGAAAATTTTTGCCTCTGTTTTATTAGGGTTTAAAGAAAGGCGCCAGGTGGAACACCACTGTATAAGTGAGTTCAAGGATTCTTGTAAGGTAGCAATAGCAATATGAAGGTCATGATTGGAGTAATAAAGAACTGTGTCGTCAGCATATAAAGCCACTTCAGTATGTTCGAAGATTGGAAGATCCGAAGTAAAAACGTTAAATAGAAGTGGAGCTAAGATGGAGCCCTGAGGGACACCAGCCTGAATGGATTTCAGTGAAGAATAGGTGCCACCTATGCAGACCATAAACTTTCGATTTGAAAGATAACTAGAAATAATATTTAGTAAGTATTGTGGAAGACCTATACGAAACAGTTTCAGTATAAGTCCATCATGCCACACTTTATCGAAAGCCTGAGCGATATCCAAAAACACAGACGGTGTGTATTGTCGATTTTCAAAGCCATTAACAATAGCTTGAGTGAATCGAAGCAGTTGGTGAGTAACAGAGTGATGTGTTCTAAAGCCAAATTGAAATGGAGGTATAACATTATTACTAAAGATAAATTTAGATAAACGACGATGAAGAACCTTCTCTAAAAGCTTTGAAAGAGTTGGTAGTAAACTAATTGGACGGTAACTTGATGGTAAATGCTGAGGCTTATTGGGTTTGTGAAAGACAATAATTTGAGCAAGTTTCCAAGAGGTGGGAAAATGACCAAGGCGTAATGCAGAGTTCATAATAGAAGAAAGGTAATCTAGGGCCTTTTTCGTGAGTTTCTTTAATACAATGTTTGGTACCAAATCGTGTCCGGGAGATTTTTTATTCCGAAGGCGAGAAATAAAAAACGATAATTCTCCAGGACTGGTAAAAGATGGACGAATAGGAACAGTGCATTGTGATTGGAATGCATCAAGTTCTTTCCGAAGAGATTGCGAAATAAGAACATCGAAATTAGGATGAGAAGTAAATGTTTGTTCGAAATGAGAGGCCAGAATATCACATTTATCAGAAGTATACGTTACAACATTATTATTATAATGTAGACTAGGAACAACAGTAGGTCTCCGAAGAATACGTTTAGTCGTGTGCCATAACATGTGGTCATCTGATGAAATGCTGGCTAACTGTTGTTGAAAGGTTTGAAATCGATGTTGCTCTAGTTCAAGTTTTACACGACGTATCAGCTCATTTAATCTTCGGCGCATCCAAGGTCTCCTTTCTCGTTGCCAGCGACGTCGAATATAATTCTTCTCTTGGATGAGAGCATAAATAAAGAGAGGTAGATGGTAAGTAAACGGATGGTTAGAAGAAACCGTGGACTGGCGAACACAGGAGCAGATGGTGTCCGTAAAATGGTGAACTGCTGCATCTAGATCTTCTTTAGTAATTATGTGATACGAAGTTGTTAGAGCCGAATCCAACCGTTCTTGAAAAACGTTCCACTGTACGAAGCCATTAATAAGTCTTGGTGGTGGAGGAACGAAAGCGAGAGAATGGGAGAAAGTAGCCATTACTGTACAGTGGTCAGAATCTAGTTCAGCTAAAGAAGTCATAAAAATTGGCAAATTCAAGTTTCTAGAAATGCCAATATCAAGAATATCTGGAGATACTCTAGGATTATTTGAATAATAAGTGGGGTCAGGAGGAGCCAGAATATTGCAAAGAGAATTGCTGAGAAAGTGTTGAAGACGACGACCATTGGGGTTAGTATTTCTGCAGCCCCATGATATGTGTTTACTGTTCAGATCACCCAATAAAAGAGTGCGACCATGATTGGGAAAAAGTAACGAAAGAAAAGTGGTGTTTAGCTGATAGTTAGGGGGTTTATAGGCACTGATGAGAACAAGATTATTACCATCAGGAGAATTAATTTTGATACCAACAACTTCCAGGGCTGGTGAATCAGGGAGAAATATGGCACTATGTTTGATACAACGTCGCACAGCAATTGCAACACCCCCTGAGGCCGTTAAAGATGCCCTATCTCGCCTATAAACACAATAACCAGGAAGAGTAAATCTTTCACTGGGAAGAAAGTGTGTTTCCGTGATACAGGCGATATCAATGTTATGAAGTGTGAGGAAAGATATAAAAGAGGGCAAGCACACACCCGCGCACACAGAAGGGCGAGAAGCCCGGCAACGCCGTAAGGTAGATCAGCAGTGCAGAGAAAGAAGACAAATATTCTTATTCTCTTGCTCTCTCTCTTCTCACAAACAACTGCTCCGACCATACACTCACTTCTCTCAACACTGAGCTTAAAATTATCGATATTAATGTTGATATTCTCAAAAATGGCTCCAGTGATTCTGATTAAAATACATATGTTCAACCAAATTAGTATCGCATATTGGATTTTGTGGAATAGCCACTGAGTTCCTCTTTATTTTGGTTTACTTTTGCGTGACTGTTAATCCGTAAGAGGTACCTACTCAAAATCTGTATGTGTGTGTGTGTGTGTGTGTGTGTGTGTGTGTGTGTGTGTGTGTGTGTGTGTGTGTGTGTGTGTGTGTGTGTGTGTGTGTGTGTGTGTGTGATAACGCATTTTTTTTAAATAACCATCTTCGAGGTATTCTTTGTTTATTATTGGTTTAATTTTGCAATACTGCACTTTTCTCAAATGAGAAGTCATTCGTTGTTTTCCTGCTGGTCATACAGAGCCATCGCATAGCGTTCAGCTCATAAGATTTGACTATCTCAACACTGAGCTTAAAAACGACAGCTCCATGTCAGTCGGTTTACTAAGATGTAAAGGAACTCCTGAGGGACAAAACTCTGGCACACCGGCGACGCTAATGTGATCCTAGCAATTGACAGCGTCGTTAAATAACAAAGTGAATAATTTCTCTCAACACCGATTGACATCAACTCTCGCTTATATCTATAGCCACTGAAATACAACTTTTCTTGAAATTTCTCGTAAACAAGCATTTGAATATGTTGTATAGAACTGTGAGCAATCGCTTCTGTTTCGGACAGACCCATTGCTACCTTGTTTACCGTAGGTACAGCATGTTTACAAGCACTGTTGTGAGATAGACACCGAGCTTCCCTTTGAATGGCGGCCGGCAGCACAACATTACGTATATGAAATTGCTTCACTTGTTGCTCTGTGTTAATAGGGAATTAGAACGCAGTGGATGGTATGTTCAATAACCCGGTTTCTAGCCTCTTTCAAGCTCTAGGAGATAAAACGTATTCTAAAAACATGCTGCAGTGTTATTTACTCTCAGAAACATGCGAATCCTGGCAATGCCGTAAAAGTACATGAATGCAGAGCAAGAAGACAAATCTTTTTTTTTTTTAAATATCTTACACCCACTCCTGCTTAATTACAGTAAACAGAGGAAGTGTAGCATTCCACTCAAGAATTTGACACCGAGATTTCACTGGAAATACACGTTTTGAGGCCCCCAGGATCCAAAAAATATCTTTACTTTCTCTGCTACGTATAGTAAGCAGGGGAAGTATTGTATTCGACCCAAAAATTTGATATCGAGATTTCACCAGAAATATATTTTGAGGCCCCTTGAATCCAAAAAAAAAAAAAGGATTTTTACAAATAGATCCGCGCGCGTGCGCGCATGCGTGTCTGTGAACGGCATAACTCAAAACCAAGAGTCGGTTAAAACCAAATTTGGTATTTCAGTTTAGTATCTTTCAAGGATGTGACACTAAGATTTTGAAGAAAATTCCTCCACCCTAAACTGCCCTTCACATGGAACATTTTTCGAAAATTTTGATTTTCTTGAAAATGGCTCTAACGATTTTGATTAAAATGCCATATGTTCAAGATATTTTTATTGCATGTACAATATATGAAATGTATATTTCGAATTTTCTGGCTATAGCCCATGTAGTGCTGTTTAGTTTTTATGACTTTTGCACAACAGGTAAACTGTAAGGTAAGAGATAGACCAAATCTTACTATTCAAAAAATGTAGATCTTGTTAAAATACAGAATTCATGTCAAAATGCATTTTTTGCAGAGTGAACCATTTCGGAGATATTCCTTATTATTTGTGTGAGACTTGCAATGCTTAGTTTTCTCAAAGACCACCTTCGTAGCGCAGTCGGTAGCGCGCTTGCCTCTGGCGCGGGGGCCCCGGGTTCGATCCCCGGTACCAGCATGGGGATTTTATCCCCTCTGGGAGGTCTGGCACGGGGTGCACTCAGCCTCATTAGGTCCCGGGGGGACCAATTGAGGAGCTACTTGATGGAAAAGTAGCGGCCCCAAGTCTAGAAGACTGCATAACTGGCCGGGAGGGCTCGGGGCGCTGACCACGTCCCACCCTCCAGTACTGCACCTCACTAATGACGCCTGTAGTGGGCAGAGGTGGGGGACGCAGCGGCTGGGCGGTAGGCCTTGGCCCTTCATGGGCTGTTGCGCCGGGGTTTAGTTTTAGTTTTCTCAAATAGAAGGTCGTTTTTTACTTTTTTATCTCTTGGCGGTGCAAAGAGAACGGAATTTCAAAGCCTTCATATAGCAACCAGCTTTAAAAGATTTGACTGTCGCTCAAAGCCTATTGTATTCCCATATTCTCCTTGCACCTACACGAAAATAAGAAAATCATTTTTCACTAACGTGAAGAAGGTAGAGTAAGAGCTTGCAAGAATAGTTAGTACAAGAGTAGAGAAAGTAATGTGAATGCAGCACATCAGATTTTTAGAGAAAAATCCATGTGTCTGTAAACATCAGAATTCAAAAACAAAAATACGGTGAAATACCAAACTTGGTATTTAAGTTCAGCATATTCCAAGGATGCAACACAAAGGTGTTTATGAAACTTCCAATATTCCAAACTACCCTTTACAATGTTTAAGATATATTCATGACAAATGAAATGTATATCATCAGCATTTTGCAAATTCCTCCTCCTCATTCTGGATGACATTTGCATAACTGGTAAACCTTAAGAGAGCCAAATGTTACTATAAAATATATATATATAGTACTCGTTAAAGCACACAGTTTATGTTAAATCATTTTGTAACAATTTCCTTGATGTTTTTTATTATGTTGGATTAATTTTTCAAAGTCTTATATTTTTCTCATCTGGGAAGCATTACATTTCATTTTTTCTACCAATTACTTGCATTAAGCACAGGAAGTTTTATTGTGTCCAAAAATTTGATTTCACCAAAAATGAATGCTTTTACACATACACAAAGACACACACATACACACAAACACACAGAAGAAAGAAATTAGAAAAAGATTAGTGTGCATGTCTGTGCGAGTTATGTGCCTCTGCAGTGTGCAAGCGAGCATCCTTCTATAGACACATAACTCAAAAATAAAAAGTCAGTTAAAAAGCAAACCTGATATTGTAGTTTTTCCCAGGCTGCGACACCAAGATCATCGTAAAACTCCACCCACTCCAAACTACGCTTACATGAAAAGATGTCCAAACATTTTGGTTTCCTCAAAAATGGCTCTAACGATTCAGATTAAAATACCCCATGTTTAAAACAACAACAACAACAACAACAACAACAATAATAATAATAATAATAATAATAATAATAATAATAATAATAATAATAATAGGAATAGTAATAACAACAATAACAATAACAACAATAACAACAACAATAATAGTAATAATAATAATAATAATAATAATAATAATAATAATAATAATAATAATAATAATAATAATAATAATAATAATAATAATAATAATAATAATAATAATAATAATAATAATAATAATAATAATAATAATAATAATAATATAAAGAAAGAGAGAACAAAAGAAAGAGACAGTGAGGGAGAGAAAGGAGGGAAGGAGTGAAGGAGGGGTGGTAGTAGTAGTAGTAGGGCTTTAGGGTGCACAACTGCTACGGTCATTAGCGGAGTGAAGGAGGGAGTTAAGGCAGGGAGGTAGGAAGGGGAGGGTGGGGGGAAGAGAGGGAGGGAGAGGAGGCAGGGAAGGAAGGAGGGAAGGAAACGAATGGCACTAATGCATAACATTCATTTTGGACATGATTTACACAATCTCCCCATGTATCAAATTCTCCGTAAAACCTTTTCCCCCCTAAATCATATTAACTTCAGCTTAAATATAAACATTTGGGAAAAGACTTGGAAGAATAATTCTAAACCAGTTTCCTGGATTCACTTAAACAAATTTTGCACCTCACATCCTGCATAAAAGCAGAAGCACCTGATGTCAAGATTATTGTCGGTGGTGTGGTAAAGGAGATGTGATGCCACAATAAGTAGTGGAAATCAATCAAGAACTAAATTGACTGTATAACACTAGAAAATACACTTTCGTGGATGGCAACTTCTGGAGACGCAAAGATCATTTTGCACAAGGTGGTGTCCATTTTAACTGCAAGGGTTGTTCAATTTCAGTAAGCTATTGTGTAAAGTAATTGAATCAGAGCTGAAGGAGAGCCAAAGTTGCTAAGCAGACACAGAGTAAAGTTCCCAGTGACAGAATACAGCAAAATCTCAGCTCAATAGGTAAAGCAAACAAGGACCACAGTTCAAATATAAAGGTAAGTGATTACTTAAAGGTGCCAAAAAAGTATCTTACTGTTCTACACCACAATGTTCAATCAGTAACAGAATTGGTGATATAGAGTATCTACTATCAACACATTTACAGTAGGTCACTGTTCTTTGTTCAGTAAACACTGGCCTCAAGAGAATAGTTTATTAATGCTTGAAAAGTTCACATATTCCTTCCAGCAGCAGCAGCTTGGTCATTAAGGGAAGTTAAAAAAGGTGGCAGTGCATGCATACTTATAAGAAGATGAGTTGTTATCAAAACTATAGAAAATTTAAACCATTTAGAAAAAAACAGGATTTTGAAGTATCAGGCATATAATGTTCCAGATCTCAAAACGGCGGCGCTGTGGCCGAGCGGTTAGCGCGCTCGCCTACCATCTAGGCGGCCCGGGTTCGATCCCAGGGACCCACATGTGGTATTCGTGGTGGACGAAGCGGCGTCAGGGCGGGTTTTCTCCGGGTACTCCGGTTTCCCCCGCCATCTCATTCCACCGGTGCTCCATCTTCATGTATCATCAGTGTCACCGCCTGCGGTGCCGTAGTAGTAAAAGCGGGCGTTAAACACTACAACAACAACACAGATCTCAAAACAACTAGAATTAGCATATACAGAATTTCTGACATCAACCCACATATACTCCTAAGTAGACTAGAATTAGTTCTTAACAACTTCAAACACCAGGACAAAACTATAATACTTGTACTGTGTGATAACTTTAATATTGAACTTCGAAGTGAATCAAAAGCCACATTAGAACTATTAAAGCTTATAATCTGAACCAATAATTCACTCTCCAATTTGGATAGCAATAGTCTATGCAAGTGTGAAGTCTTTAACATGGGTTGTAGTGACCATAGAGCTCAGACACTAAATCTTCCTACAGCAAACAGATATTGACAATCAGTAGAACTAGCAAATAAAAGAATTTTTAGTAATCAAAATATTCAATACTTCATTTCTACTTTGAATTTGTAAAAAAATTCTTACGGTGAATAAAGAGACACACATACACACACACACACGCACGCACGCACACACACACACACACACACACACACAGACACACACACACACACACACACAGACACACACGCACACACACACACACACACAGACACACACAGAGACACACACACATGGGAAGAAATTTATAGCCTCAGCAGTGTGCTAGAGAAATTTGCATCATTCATGTAGCCATTCCATTTTTAAAACCATAAAAAGTTGTTTCAAAAAGTAATAGTAAGCTCTGGATTATTCCAGGAATAAAAAGAATCATGTGAAACTAAATGTAACTTACGTAAGCTATTAAAAACCTATCTGCCAACCCCAGAGTTTCAAAATTATATAAAGAAATATGAATCATTTTTACGTTCTCTACTAATAAGCAGAGGAAGTATTGTATTCCACCCAAAAATTTGATGTTGCCAGAAATATATGTCTTGAGGCCCTCTGAATCCAAAAAAGTATTTTTAGAAAAAGGTCCATGTGTGTCTGTATGCGGGTGCATGCGTGTGTGTGTGAAAAGCACAACTCAAAAACGAAAAATCAGTTAAAAATCAAAGTTGGTATTTAAGTTTAATGTCATTCAATGATGCAATACAAATATTTTGAAGAGAATTGCTTCACCCTAAACTACCCTTTACATGAAAAATTTTTTGAAAATTTTGATTTTCTTGAAAATGGCTCTAACAATTTTGATTAAAATGACATATGTTTAAGATATTTTTATGAAAAATGAAATGTATATTTTGGATTTTCTGGCTATAGCCTATGTACTCCTGTTTACTCTGGATGGCTTTTCAATAGCTCATAAACAATAAGAGATAGACCAAATCTTACTATATAAAATATGTGCATGTCGCCTAAACACACAATTTATGTCCAAATTTTTTTTTACTGTAGAGTGAACCATTTTGGAGATATTTCTTGTTATTTGTGTCAGTTTTGGAAAACAAACTTTCGTCAAATGCAACATCGTTATTAATTTGTTTATATGTTAACCATGCAAAGACAATGGAATCTCAAAGCTTTAAAAGATTTGACTATTGCTCAAAGCCTAGTGTATTCCCATATTTCCCTTGCACCTACAAGGAAATATGCAGTAAGATAATTTCTGGAAATGTTTATCTTAACTAATACGAAGAAGATATAGGGATAAGAGTTTATAAGAATGGTTAGTACAACAGTAAAGAAAGTCATGAGTGCAACACATCAGATTTTTAACTAAAGTAATAAGAGAAGCAAAAATGCAGGCAAATAATGAACTCATAAATAAAGTAAGCGATAAAACAAAAGCAATCTGGAATGTAATAAAAAAGGGAACAGGTGTCAGCAAAGCTGTAGAGAACAATATTATGTTCATAAATTCTAAAACAGTGGTAGATCCAGATGAAATAGCATGTAGTTTCAATACTTACTGTAGTAATATATCTGAAAATCTTAAAACATGCTGCAGCAAACAAGTCACTCTCTGAGTTGAAAACTCAAACACATTCATGAAGCAATATAGGGGAGGGGAGGGTAAGATGACGACAATAAGCGTTCAAACATTTTTTATCCTCCTATTTTCGACCTGCTGTTGACAGCAATACTTTAGAAGAACCATTATAGTTTTCTTTCCTACTATTGGTTTCATTCATTTTTTTTATATAACATTTACAGCGATTCCTTTACCCTTTTTAAAATGTCACATTCGTCATCTTACCCTCACTTGCGGGTAAGATGACGCAAGTAGGCGGGTAAGTTGGTGAAAGAAAACAAAATTTAATAAACATAAAGCATCATTTTATTTTAAGCACAGAAGTCACATACATATGCTTTGTGCTTCGCTTCTGCCGCAGTGAGACCGGTACATGCAGCATGGGCCCATTTATTACAATGAGAGCAAGCATACCATGTTTCTGATTTGCCATAATCATTGCAGATTTGACAAAGTTCTTCTCCAACAAAATCATTATCATTGTCGTCTTCAGCATAGTTGACTGATATTGAGGAATCTGAACTATCTTCCAAAAAAAGTTCCTTATCACATTTCTTTTTTCTTCTCCCCTTAGCCCCCTTTTTGGCATTTTGTTTTTCAGCTCTTTTCCTTTGATTTTCTTCTTTCTTCTTCTCTTTGAATTCCTTCTCAGTTTATCTTCTAAAGCTCTTTTGACAGGGCTGCTTGTGATATGCAATGAGGGCAACTTTTTCCTCTGTTTCCTTTCTTTTGGAGCTCCATTAAGTAAAGGAGGCAGGCCAAAGTAGGATGGTTCTACAAGAGATGGTCCAGGTATTGCAGCTTCATCAGGGTGAACTTCAGGAGCACAAGATGGCCCAGCTAAGCCTACTTTGATGTCATCTGAGTTACCTCCAGAGGCATCACATGGTCCAGCTATTTCTGTTTCATCCAGACTAACCAATGAGGCATTATGTGGTCTCTCTGTTGCCATCAATGGCTCAAAGTCAAAATCACTGAATATTTGGGAATTGAGTGGAACTAATCCAGTTGCTTTAAAACCTTTTATGGCATTACTTAATGTAGCAACCTTGTTGTATGCAACATTAAATAACCCAGCAACATCTTTAATAGTTATCAATTGTCCTGGGTGTCCCATTAAGTAGGCAGTTTTAAATGGGCCGTAGAAAGCCACGTCCAGCGGTTGCATACGAGGCTGGTATGCGGGGGAAAACCCAGTAAACTAATATGATTTTCTCAACATAAATTGACAGCTTTCAATATAACATGTGATGTGTGGTTATCCATCAATAAAAGAATTGGGTTTTCCCTGCTAGGCCTTACACATTTTATGAAGTGTTCCAACCACTGCATAAAGGTTTCAGCATTCATCGACCCAGATGCATTACACACACCTAGAGAACCGGGTGTTGCATTGTTCATGAAGTGTTGCTGCATGCGCATCCTGGGGAAAATGAAGAAAGGTGGAACTTAATGACCAACAGCATTGAAACAGCATGCTACACTGACGTTCACACCTTTTTCTGAAGAAGATAATTTGATAACCCTGCGATTTCCTTTTGGGCTTAATACATTTAAATTTTTAGTGGGAACAGTTGAGCACCCAGTCTCATCTACATTATAAATCTGATGAGGCTCATACTTTTTCTCAGCTAAAATCTGTGAGTACAGATTAAAGAAAGCCTCAACGTTAATTTTGTTAAAAGCAGCCAGTCTGGCTGCAGACGTTGCTTCTGGTTTTCGGAGGGAAAAGTTGAATTTGTCCATAAAGCTCTGGATGAAGTCTTTACCCACTTTATTTTTTTCTTTGTTGAAGCGGTGTGGGATCTTCAGTGTTTCAGCGTAGTCAAAGGCGATTTTCGCAAACTGTTCCCTTGTTAAGCCAAAAGCTCTTCTGTCCAAGTCCTGGGCATATTTCTTCAGATTTTCCAGCTGCTCATTGGTGAATGTACATCAAAACCGTCTGGTGCTTGTCGGCAAAGTCTGAAAAATAAATAAAGTTTCATTTAAGAGGTAGAACTGGAACTTAAAAATTCAATGCCACAACTGGGATTTGAACCACAGACCTTCCGCTTACCGGGTGGCTGCTCTACCACTGAGCTATTGTGACAAACTGCCAGTTACCAACTGCCGGTAGAGCAGCCGCCCGTTAAGCGGAAGGTCTGTGGTTCAAATCCTAGTTGTGGCATTGAATTTTTAAGTTCCAGTTCTACTTCTTAAACTTTGCCCACACACGGCTTGTGTGTTTAAAAACACCAACAGTAAGTTTGTTGGCATAAATAAAATAAAGTTTCATTTGTTTAAACATAACAATTTAATTATGAGCCATGATATTTAGTTTCTGTGGTGCCTACAACTTAAACTGGGGTATTAAATTTAAAGATACTTACTTCTTCCGTGTATTTCTTGGCATAACGCCGCAATGTAACTTCTGGTAAATTGTACTTTTTGGAAGTTGCATACACAGCCGCACCATTTTTTACCTCCTGCACAGCTAAGGTCATCGATTCCGGTGGCCATTGTTGTCTATTGGTCTTTCTTTTATACTTGTTACCCATGTTGAATACTGCAAATTAAATTGAAAAGCTCATTAAAATGATTTACGAATTGATCGACTAAGGTGAGTTGTTCGGGTAAGATGATGAGTTCGTCATCTTTTCCGCCTAGTAGATTCATCAGCTTACCTGAAGCGGCCATTTATAATATAAATCTAAAACAACACTTCATTAAATTCTCTTTGGACATTGCTACTTGCATTCAAGAAACAGCATAGTTTATAGTTTACGAGACAAATGAAACCAGATTCGAAAAACTTACCACACGTGGTCCAGGTGCTATTTCGATGTACTGAAATATTACAATGAACATGCATATAAACACATATGACAGTATCTCAGGGCTAAATAATGGCTGTTAGCTTTAGTTCACGTTGTACAATACGTAGAGTGCTACCTACTATCAAGACAGGTCTTTCAAGTGCTGCACTCTCTAGGCAAACCCATTAAATTAATGATTTGTCATCTTAGACTCCTTGTCATCTTAACCTCCCTTCCCCTACCCTATCCCAGCAAATGAGAGAGAAATTTTACAGATCATAAAGGATCTTAAGTCAAAACACTCCACTGATGTGGATGGAGCTCCAGACTTGCTCATCGAAAAGTGTGTGCACATAAGCACTAAGCCATTAACATCTTTATATAATAAATCCATAAGCATAGGTAGTTTTCCAACATGCCTAAATAGAGCCATCATTAAACCACTACACAAAAAAGAGAAAAGAGATGATATGTTCAACTATTGGCCTATAGCATTACTATCCGTTTTGTCCAAATTATTAGAAAAACTGTTCTTTAAATTACTCCCAAACTTTCTGGAAAAATATAAACTGTTATCTGAATCTCAGTACAGCTTTAGGAAAATTTGCTTTACTGAAACTGTAATTTTCTCATTTATAATAATCCCTTACAACAGAAGCAGCATACTTTAGCTATTTTCATAGATTTAATGAAGGCTTTCAACACTATTAATCACCAGAAAGCATTAATTAAACTGGAGAGACTAGGCATCAGAGGGTTAGCTAATGAATGGTTAAAATCATAGTTGTGTAGCTGAATTCAAATAGTGGAAATAAAAAACAAAAGCAAATCAGAGATTAATTATTACTGTTCCAGTCCACTCAAAGTCAGCTATGGTGTACCACAAAGTTCCATGTTCTATTTTATTTCTTCTTTTTATAAATGACTTCCAGCTAAATGACCCACCTACAAAAACTACTACTATATCATATGCTGATGATACAAATGTTCTAATAAAAGCAACCCAGAAAGAAGCACTTCTAACCTCTGTTCATCTCACCATTGAGAGAATTTCAAATTATTTCACACCCAATAACCTCATTGTAAATACAGATAAAACTATAGCAATGGGTAGACACACAAACAAGAACAAAAATCATCTTGCCCCTCAAATACAATTCATACACTTAGCCATTGCTACCTGCATGCTATTTGATATTCTGTAACATCATGAAACCAATATGTTGTTAAGAGGAAGAAAATTATGGTTAACGATACCAAGAGCTGAGGCTGTGTTGTTAGTGTTAGAAATAATGCGCGAGAGAACCAAGAGTCACTGGGAAAATTGTGCCATTAGAGGTGCACCAAAATCTTTACCTTATTGTAGATGCTGTAAGGGTCGACCTTGTGTTCTCAAACAGGTAGTATATTCATAAAACTCATTCGCCTAAGCTCATGTTTTCACTTATTATGTGATTGCCATGATACTATGTGTGTAAAGGGAAAGAAGAAATGCAGCCACAATAATATTATGTGGGAAATATTTTAAGTTCTTAAGACCTTGTTAATTATCTTACAGCATCCACTAAAGCAAAGCAATGCTATGCAGATAAGATAGTAAGACTTATCTGTTGGTGTCACCTCGTTCTTCTGTCTGACACTGTTTTAACCATCCTACTGGGGTACTCAAGGCCATCTTTGCAAGAGAGGAAAACAATGCAGTGTCAGCTGGACAGCCTCCTAGACTACCATGACACAGGAGGTGATAGCCTAAGAGAACATTTTATATGGTTAAATCTATTAAATACCATTTACATTTATTTTCACTTATGGTAACTTTGTTTTTATTTTTTGCACAATGAAGAATGTTACCAAAAATTATGCAATATTTTGCTGTGATGATAATCTTGAGTTTTTTCTGTTTTACATTTGAATCGGTCGGTGGAGAAAGGAACTAAGTCATTTTTGTCACTTTTTCATTTTTTCGTGCATTCACTTTAACTCGACTGAAATACATCGTCTTGTGTTGAAAGGAACTATGTCCATTGACTGCTTAGTGAAGAAAAATGAATCTCTGTGCATTCATCAGGAGGAGAAAGGAACTATGTCAGTGACTTAATTCGTTTCTCCTCATTTCTTTGACGTGAACTGCAAGCGAGGCACCCCTGTTGCATCAAGTATGTGCTTCGACAATGGGTGGCATATTATGTCTATGTAATCATTCTTGTTTCTCTGCATTTGAGACTGAAACTGTTTAGTCAGAAGCTTGTTATTGTGAAGGAATAATGAAACCAAAAAGAAAGAGAAACGAGGAGCAGCACAAAAGGAAAAAAATAAAACATGCAAGAGTGCATGGACTACCCTACTTGAACTACCAGGGCAATCCTGTACCTGGGAAAAGTGTTGGAGCAGATTGCAAGTAAATAAGGCGATAACTATTGCAGCATAAAATGTGCAATGCATTACTTTTATATTTTACAGAGAGCTTTATTACTGATACTAATGTAATTCGATACTGTTTTCAGGTGTCGAATGCGTATTAATGACATGCAACGCCTGAAAATTCTGTCAGATTTTCTTAATATAGAAGATAAAAATGCTCAAGATATACATCTACAAGGGCTAAATGTTGTTAAAGAAACAGCAACACGAACCTGCAGGTATTGTAACAAGCGACAACATTCTTTTGATTATTTTGTTGTTGTAGAAAGTAGATGCACGGGCGTTTGCAAGCAAGCATTTCTTAATCTTCATGCATTATCACAGAAGCGAGTGTTTCGCATATCAAGTCTTCTTATTAAAGGACAAATTCGAAGGGATAAACGGCGTGAAAATGAGTGCACTGTCAAAACTACAGAAAATATTTTGAATGCAATACCTGATCATATCCATTCATTTCCCCTTAGGACAACCCACTATGCTGGCAAAGAAATAAAATACTTGGACACACGTTTGAATATCAAAAGTATGCATGATCTTTTCCAGCAGAAATATCCAGAGTTTGATGTTAAATATGATTTTTACAGAAAGTACTTCTCGGAAATTGCTAATTGTGCTTTAGGCCGCCCACAAATTGATGTTTGCAGCAAATGTGAGGAACTAGAAGCCAAAATAAAGAGTCCTCATATTACTGACAGTAGCAAGAGGGCAAGGCAAATTGATCTTGAAATACACAAGCGTAGGAGTAAGAGATTTTATACTGCCATAAAGCAAGTGGAACAAAAGGGACGACCATGTTGCTGGATTGGCATTTGACTTTATGCAGAATTTGGCTTTACC
The DNA here is from genome assembly GCA_030765045.1 of Tenodera sinensis. Taxonomy (NCBI): domain Eukaryota; kingdom Metazoa; phylum Arthropoda; class Insecta; order Mantodea; family Mantidae; genus Tenodera; species Tenodera sinensis. Next base: position 330,198,935 of record CM060964.1, read on the forward strand.
AAACATTCCTGTGCAAGAAACATTCTACCTTAGACAGTTATGGGTAAACAGTTTTAGCATTTATAATATCGGAGCATTTATCAAATCCAGGCATTGTATCGTGTATCTGTATCATGAAGGTGAGGGAAAGAAGGGGGCCAATGAAGTATGTTTCTTTTTATACAGTCACGACTACTCTGCCAGAAAATATTACAGAACTACACTTCTTCTCTGATGGAGCCTCGGAGCAATACAAAAATCACACCCTAACCCGAATGTGCCTGGCATTGACACAGCTGAGAAGAATAAACAAGATCTTTCATTGATTCCCAGAGATGGGTCATTCATTTCTTCCATGTGATTGAGTGTTTGGTGTACTTAAAAGAAAAATATCAAAATGTGATAGATTTTAAACTCCCAAAGAATATGTGGATTGATTGATTGATTGATTGATTGACTGATTGATTGATTTGTGGGTTTAAGGGCGCTCAACTTCTAGGTCATCAGCACCCTAAATATGTGGAGCTGATAGCTAATACTATTACAGGAATAACTGACTATGGCACAGACAGAAAGCATTATGCATTTTGACAAGTGGTGGCCACAATTTTACAAAAAGAATGTGATTTCTATGGAAACAGCAAGTAAGGATTTCCAAGAAATAAAGAATCATTTGCAATTTCCCAGTATAAGGAATTTATTTACGAGGCTAATAAGCCTAGAATAATAAGAACACGTCCGTTTATCAATAGTTGTCTGACACATACATTCTGTTTGCTGAAAACGCGTTCAAATTTTCACATGGCCCTGGAGCCAGCTTATCCACAACTCAAAGTGCCCATTCAGAAAAAGAAAATGGAGGTCATTCAAAAGCTGATGAAATATATACTCGTACATGAGAAGATGCACCAAAATGTTATGAAGATCTATTGCAGTGGCCAGTGATTTCATAAAACATTCTTTAGGTACAGTTGAATGAATCAGGTACCGTAATTTGCAAATTACTTCTCCAAAATTATTAAATGTACTACAAATGTCAATGTGCTTTTTCATATTGTGTTGTTTATGATTGTATCTATATTATTTAATATGCTGAACATCAATATTATAACAAAAACTACATTTTTAAGAAAATAAACACATTTAACAATGGTAAACCTATCATCGAGTGGAGAAAGGAACTAAGTCAATTTTTTTCAAAATCAGTTTTTGCAATATTTGCTAAGAATTAAGTGAGTGCATTTATATGTATTTACTGGACTGCAATAAAGAATACAATAAAACATCGAACAGAAATGTCTGAAAATAAGTTTACCGGCTAAACAGTTTTTTGTATCTCCTGAAAAGTTAAAAAAATTGACTTAGTTCCTTTCTCCGCTGACCGATTCATTTGATGAACGGGATCAAACTTTTTTCTTTCCCTCCGTTAGAGTGACTGTCAAGGTAAAGTCAGAACTTCAACTCTTCCAGGTTTGATGGATGTGGTCCATAGGATTCCAAAAATCCTGACAGTATGCAAAAAACTACTCTCTGCTTCAGTAGCCAGCAGTTGTTCTCTGAAGATGTAGAGCACAGTTTTCTGCAAATATCAAGATATCTGAAATCCATAAGCCAGAGCCTTCAAGCTCCGAAGGGAAAGAAGTTATACCAGTTGTTATTTTCAAACCAAGGAAGTTCTACACTACTGTGTTTATATGCTGTTAACTTAATTTATACTCTGAAATCTTTATGAGTTATGAAAAAATGCCAGTGTACAAGGTTTTAGCTCACACCAGCACGCTGTCCAGGGATGTGTCAGTGGACAGGAGATCTGCAGTTCAAATCCTACCAGGACCATCCTCCTTAACTTAGGTTTCTTCCAGATTTTCCTCAGACCTTATAACTTACAAATGCTGGGAAGGTATCCTAAACTTAGACCTGGAATGTTTCCATTCACAATTATTAGTTCATTTCATGTATTGTCAGGATGCACCACCTGTGGTACCATATGCATTACAAACAGGGATTAAATAATACTAACAAAGCAACTAAAACATGAATGTATTTGACCCTTCATATCGAAAACTATTTTGAAATTCTTGTGACAGCCACTAAATAGGTGAAGAAGAGTAAATCCAAAATATTAGCCACTGGTTGGTTTGAAAATTGGTAAATCAAAGTATGATCAAAATATACAATGGATATTGCAGTTTGACGGGAGATAGGCCAGTACAGTTCTGTTGGTAATTTCCCTCCCAGTGTAAAAGCTGATTCACAGTAGCCAAGAATGGTAACCAGAACAAAAGTGATGTAATTAAAAGACATGCATTATAATGCAAGTGTTCACAATTAACCAGAAGCTTTCCTGGGTCCCAGGAAAGTGACATGAGATAGCTGCTAGAGCTCTTGGGAAAATGAAACTGGAAGAAACTCTAGCAGATCTATTGAGTGTTGGTTCTTCTAACTAAAGCATCATCTGTAGTTTGTTTATGTGCAACATAAAAGTGGATATTGCCTCAAGAACAATAATAAAAGCTACAAAGAGCCACAAAATCTGGTAGAAATTAACAAAGAATAACAAACAACTTGAAAGTACACTATTGATAAAGATATGTAGCTTGATATAACCAGAGGAATTGGAAATAGGGATGGATTAAGATAAAACATTAGGTACATTTTCATTGTAAAAATAAAATTTAAATTTTTATAAATATGTATTCAAAGATAAAACTATCTAACGTTTTAATAGTTTAATATGAAACATTGGTCTTGTAAACCAAAAATAAGTTCAACTTTTAAAACTTCAAAGGGAAGAAAATATTTACTTTATAGAATTGTGATGTTGGCTAACCTGCATTATACTGGCTGAATTAGAAACAGGTGAAAAATTATCATTGGTCAGTTACAAACAAATAACATCCCATTGTACAAAATTCACGTTCCACTTTGGTATTGATATGATCATTGATATGCATTTCCCTTCTTATTACTGGGTTATTATGAACCAAAATGTTGCATGTTTTGATTCCCATTCTGGTTTTTATTCTTGAATTATTGTGAGCCATCCTTAACCTGTAACAGATAGCGCTCTAGGCTAAAGGGGCAGTTCAGTGTTCTATTTTGGAACCACCTGACAGCCACATAGCAACCGTTTTTTATGACAAATTGTTTCTGTAATTGAAATTTTGAGGTCCATGGCATGAGATTTTAGGAGTTGTGTTTTACTATTTCAACATAATCTTTGTTAACAAAGGGTTTAAATTTTCATTCCTAAATTCAATTATACCCATTACTGCATTACAAGTAAGCAATTATGCATTATGAAATATAGCTGCTTTGATTACAAAAAGGGTGTATACTGAAAGCTGCTTGACAGACTTGTAATTAATGTACCTATATATTTCATCCAGGTAGTCACCTGTTATTTAACACAGTACCTACTGTAGTTCAGAAATGCTGTATGTGATTATTACCTTGTTAACAAGCCTATTTAATCTGAGCTTTATTAAATATGCATTAGCAGAATCAGAGCAAATTATATGCATTTTATAATGACTATTTTCATTTATTAGCATAAATTATATACAATTTTTACATTTGAGAACACTGTGCAACCTTATTATTGAGACACACACAGTTTCTTTTAGTTTTATTTTCTATGACACTTGTATCTGACATACTTTATAATGATTATCCAGGGCTTTGTAATTTTTTTCTGACATTAGAGAACTTTGTGAAGAATTCAAGGCCATAGCCAGAGGGGGGCCAGTTCGGGCAGCGCCTGTGCTGGAAACAATTTTTCTCGTACTCAGAGAGTCCCCATTTGTCCTTTCCTGTTTTGAAGTTTTAGAAATATTTCAATAACAAATTAAGAACTAAAATAACTATGTACTGAAGACTATACTAATAGTAACAATGCTGCAACTGTCCTTGTCTTAATCCAGCATAGCGAATATCCAAACCCCTTAGCAGTCAAAGGCCGCTAAAACACAGTCAAACATGTATACATAGCATGACCCGCAGTTTTTCTAAAATAATTAAGTTAGTATGAATGACACCTTTTCACCTAATTAAGTTAATTTGAGAGCAAGAATGAGTCATAAATGTTTAATTACTCATCAATAAAGAAGCACATCAGCCCAAGTTAAAACTATAATGGGAGGGACTTGTTACAGAAAAGAATAATATATAATGTAAATACTCATAAAATTTAAACTACATACCTATCATAAATGGCAAAAACTTGCACAGTTGTTATTCTGAAATAAACGACAGTTAAAAACAAAACTTGGTACATAAGTGCAGCGTCTTCCAAGGATGTGACACAACGATTTTAAAGACTCCTCCCACTCTAAACTATGCTTTACATGGAAACTTTAGAAAATTTTGGTTTTCCCAAAAATGAGTGCAATGACTTTGAATTTTAACAGAATAGCCTCTGAAGTTCTCTTTATTCTAGAAGACCTTCTGATAACTAGCAAACCATAAAAGATACACAAAATCTTACTATACAGAAAGTGTAGATATCGTTAAAATACACAATGTATGTCATATACATTTGTAATTTTGTGTAGTTAACCATTTCTGAGGTATTCATTGTTACTGGTTTGAATTTTAAAATACTCATACTTTTCTCAAATGGAAAAGAGAATGGAATTTCAACACCATCACATAGCGGCCTTAAAACATTTGACTGTCACTTAAAGTTTACTGTATTTCCTTTGTACCTACGAGAATATCAGCAATAAGATAATCTGTACAAATGTTTATCTCAACTAACATGAAGTAAATAGAGGAAAAAGTCTTTATAAGAAAGAATAATTTGTACCTACAAGAGCGGGTAGGGAAGGTTATGTGAGTTTAACACATCTGCTTTTTAAAGTTATTTTATCTCTATCTCACTCGCCCTATAACATCTGGAGCCCTACCGATGTGCAGTCCTGGCTACGGGCCTGGAAGAATTGGAAGTGGATATGCATGACCTTCCATGAGACTGGTCATCACAGGAAGAGGAAGTTGATGAAGGTGATACATCAGTAAATTGTTTACCAGATGTTGGAATGCTATAATCATATTGTTTTCTGTCATTGTAGCTAAATTTATTGGTTTGTTTATCTCCAGTTATTTTTTTAATAAGCTTAATTTCTTTTAATTTTTTTGGTTAGGTTGAGCATGCACAAGGCGCAATGCATCATTTTGTTATGTGAAATTTGTCACAGTTTGAAGGCAGCTTGTTACATTTAAGTTTCTTTGGATAATTAGGGTTTATTTTACAAATTTCTTTGGAACTGTTATACAAGCACTGTTGAATAGGAAATTCATAATTTGTTTCTGCCTCCAAAATATTTTGTTTATTTGTTTCTAGATTTCCAAGATAGATAGGATTATCTTTGGAAAGGGTAGAGTGAGACTGAAAAATTGAATGCCATGACCAGGATTTGAACCACAGATCTATGGTTACCGTCTGGCTGCTCTAACCATTAAGCTATCATGGCCAATGTGCCGATATGACATTAAATTCTCGAACTCACTCACTTTAATTGACCTTACAGTTGGTTAAACTAGAAGTCTGGGACTTAAGTACTTACAACTGTAAGTTGCCATTAAGGTATGTTATCTCAGAGTAAATTGAGATTTCCTCATGTGGTTTACCGGTAATAATGCGAGTGAGTTGAAGAATTTAATGTCATATTGGCACGTTAGCCATGATAGCTTAGTGGTGAGAGCAGCCAGACAGTAACCGGTAGATCTGTGGTTCAAATCCTGGTCATCTCATTTAATTTTTCAGTCTCACTCTACCCTTTCTAATCATGTCCTACACATGGCTATTGTGTGGAAAAACATTAATTACAGGTCTATCTTTGTTGGGATGAATGTCTGTACTCCTTGTATTGGATGTTTCAGGGGTTTGAATGTTCATGTTTCCTTCTTTGAAGGTAAGATTTTGTGCTAAAGTTGATGGTTCATGCATGCTTTTTAAAAGTGAATGGTGATCAAGCATGTTTTCTGAGCCTTTTCTATCAGTAGATGATTTCTGATGCTTGGATCAAGACAGTAATGCTTCTTTTGAAAGCTTGGATTTCTGGAAACTTTTTGAAGAACATTGAGGTTTATGTACAGAGTTTGCTACAGAATTGTGACAGGGCATCTCAGATTAAGAAATGGATGTTGATTTTGTGTATCTTTCGTCCTCATATGTATTGTAAGAATTAGCCTTTTGACCACTTGATGTGCAAATAGTTGTGTGTGAACACCCATTAACTTCTGAACTTGCTTTTTCATTCACTTCATTTGCTATCATTGTCATTTCTGTTGGATGGCTGTCTCCAAATGTATTTTCTGAAGTTCTCTTTTCATGGTTCCTTTTCCATTCATATGTTTCTATTTCGCAGGAATTGTCACTGTAAGTGTCAATGTTGCAAGTAGTTTTCAAATTTCTTTTTACTCCTATACTTGCTCTAAAATTTGAAGTGGTTTGCTATTTTGTTTGAAGACTTTTCATTCATTTTCTAGTGCATATTGCTTTGAGGCTGTCTTTTTTGTTTTAAGTGGTCTGCTTTACTCAGAAGTTGTGGCTTTTGTAGTTTTATGTGAAACAAATTTTGGTGCTGAGTAGACAAGTAATTTTTTAAAAATTTTGTAACAAATAAACCTAAACACTCTGGTGCAGATGTAGGCATGGGTTCCAGTTTCTGTTGAAGTAAGCACTTATTTGTAGTTGCTGTGTTGTTATAAAAATTTGAATCAATGAATGTAGAGGATGAACTACTGACTGTGCTTTCAGTATTTTTATCAGAATGCTTCTCACTGTTATTTACCTCATTGGATGTTACTGTCTTGTAGTGAGAGGTTTTGTGGTTTCCTCATTATCTTTGTTCACTTTTAACTCCTCAGTACTTTTAGCATGTTTATCAGAATATTTTAGAATCCTCTTGCTTTTAGTGGGTGCAATGTTTTATCAAGTGGCATAACATGGTCTCTTCATCCCCACTTTTTACATCTGTGAGTTCCTTGGTACATTTAGTACTCTGAGAAGAGTATTTTCCATCTACTTTACTTTGTTTGCTAGTTATAGCTTTTACAGAATAAGGTATTTTGGTTTTTTCAATCCTTGCCTATGACTTTCCATTTCTGTCTGTTATGGCTGATTCATCTGCATTTAGCTTTGTGTCTTTAGCAATGCTCTTCAGAATTCTGTCTTTTTTTGCTGTTTGTTGAGAACGTGAGGCCCATGATGGTACAAAGAATGAGAATACACATGTTTTGGCCTTCTTTGGTTGACACTCTTGTTTTACAACAATAGAGTTATAAGATGCTTCTAGAACACTTGTGTATAAAACTGATGATGGAATTTTTGTTATACTTGAGGAGTTAGGTACTTCAGAAATTACTTCCTCACAAACTCCCTTCAGATTCTTGTCTTCTGCAATAGAAGACTTATATTCAAGATCTTCAATGGTCATGACTCTTTGTGAATAAGAAAAGCATTTAGAACTGATCTTCTCACAACTAGTCCCAACATTCTTGTTAGAATACCCTGATATGTTGGTTACATCTTTATCTACATCTTCTTGCAAAGCACAGTGTAGAACTACAGTTATGAAACCAATTGTAATCTATGATATCCACATCTTACCTGCATGGAGCTGCCTCCTTTGGTTTGTGTGGCAAATGCAAATGCTGCATGTACAATGGTGTCCAGGGGCCCTGCAAACCTTTTGAGATGTACTTAGGAAGCTGCTGAAATTTTAAACTAGACTTTCTATGTTTAGAAAATGTCTTTCTTAGGAGTTTTCCAGCCAAGAGTGCTTGTCTTCAGGTTTAGCTAGTGCCCATTCAGCTGGAGCACAGAACTGCAACATTTCCTCTACTATTCAGCTGAATACTTCAAAGCACATCATAAAAATAAATGTAATGTTTTATTAATATGCAGTAACATCATACTGTTCTTTAAGCCTTTTATATATATATAATTTTATCTTTGGAAAATGGAATTGGTCTTCAACTTTGTGTTACTCAAGGGCACCTTTTAATTACAGAAAGATTTAATGGTGCCATATAAGAATAAAAATGTTTGTTTAATCCCTATATACCCATTTAATGAATAGGTACCCTTTTTCCTAAACAAAAACAAATGGAGAAATTGGCAACACTATAATTGTACTATGATTGCTTAGACAGTAAAAATTGATGGACTGGATTTAGAGTTACAGTGTGAATAACATATACTCATAAAATCAGACATTAAAATCCTTATCAAAAGGAACAGGTGATGATTACATAAATTTCTTTATTGAGATAAATGCTAATTTCTACTTTTCATCAAGCTATTTATATTTATCTATGATGTAGCAATAATTCTTAGAGAGCTATTTAGATAAGCTTGTTATTTGGGTTACAACTTTACAACAATCAGACATGAAAATATCTAGCTCATATAGGTATATAGAATTTCCAAGATAGGACATAAGCTTAAACTTTTATAAGCTGAATTGTCTTTGGATTTAAAAATTATGACCTTTTGGGTATATTTTGTCTATTTGGTGCTCAGTTAAGCGAATTATGGAAGTACTTCAACATTTCTTATTTTTCCTCTATAGAATTAATGTGTTCCTACTGGGAACATTGGTGTTTCACAAGACGTTTTATTACGGAGTTTCACTGCTGACTTTTGCTACATCTACCCTGGCCTGGGCTTCAAATCTGGTAGCTAAACTCTGCAAGACCCCTTTCCCACTAACCGCCAAGCGAGGTGGACAGAAACTGTTAACTTAAAAAATAAGAGAAATGGGAGACCAGTGTTGTACAGGAAGCTCAGGATGTGTGATTGACCATGGGAAAAGGTAATATCCTATTCTGCACCCCATTCAATGGATGATGTGCTGTATCTTCTGGGTAAATAAAGGTCCACAATGTTGGTTAAATGTCTTACAGTGAACAGTAGATAGCATCAGAAAGGTGAGGTTACTTTCTGCAAATGATATAAAATGTATACTGTACAAGAAAATGTTACAAACTTGATTACAGTACAAATGGGAGAAAGAAGCTCCCTGCGCTACAGTCACATTTGACTAGCAGAGACTAGTCAAATGGTTATGCAAATGTTTCTACTTAACTTTGTGAATTAAAACTAATTTGGAAATGAGTGAACTGACCTCACAAAAAAAACTTGTTAAGCCTCACTGACAAAACTGAGCTACAGAGCAAATACAATATAAAGGCTGACTGGTACAACACATACACCCAAACATACGTTAAATATAGGAAAGCTTAACTCCGTTTTCTAATCTCAATACAATATACCTTTAAATACCGGTTTTCCGCTTGGTGGCATTGCAAAGTATTGTGCAACCCAGCACTGCATAAAAGACAAGCAATGCTGCACTACCTCAATACCTTTTCAAAATGGCTGGAATAAGCCAGGGTCTCATATAACACTCATACAATGCTCACACCTTTAACTCCCTATCTACTACAAAACACTGCATCCAGAGAACTTTAAATAATTTAGAAAAATCCAAAAGAATCACAATAAAAATCTAGTAAAACTATGGGCCAATTAATGTTCTCTGGGATACATAATAAATCAAGGATGGATCTCACCAACAAGTATTGCCATGCTGTTTCACCTTTGTCATCCTTTCGATTGGGTCCTCTTGATTCATAGATGAGCGTCAGTTTGAGGTCAGCTCCAACTCAGTGTACTGGTCTCCCGACCTGGCTTATATAGTGGACTAATCTCATAGAGAAGCGGAGAATGACACAGAGTGCATGCATGCCTGAGGAAGCAAGATTGCTCTGACGATGGCTAGCACTATGTGGAAATGACACACACCAATCTCGCAGGCTCGAGCAGGTATCTCAATTGTGAGATGGGTGAACTCTAGTGGCAAGACTGGAACTAGTCGCAGTGGCAACATGCTACAGACTCCCTCCTCAACAAAAATAAAAGGTGCAGTCTTTTATTGGCAAGGCCGACAGTGACAGCAAAGGTGGTTCAAGATGATGGTATCTCCACTGCTGCAGGCTGCATGAATAAAAGGGCTCTGCTGGAAGCTTGCTAGCATTAGGTTGATGTATGATGACTAAAGTTGAGCCGGTGGGTCACCACAGCCAAGGTTCGAGCTGGCCAGACATGCTCTGAACATGTGGATTATCTTCGTCTCTCCCTCTAATCTCCATGAGGAATTGGATACACTGGATCTCTGCTGCAAGTGGCTGAATCAGCAACTGTAATACATGAAAATAAACTAACGTAACTGGGAATACATAGTACATCAAAAACACATTCACACCCACATGGTCTTCATTTACAATTACAATAACTTAACCTAGTGGAGTTGGTGATGGAGGACTCGAAGGATGGTGTGATGGCTTTAGTTGTGCAACGTGTGCCCTCTTACTACCAGGGCTCTCATTCTATTGGAGCCAAACTGTGACCAGATAAAGGAATTTAGCAATTGTCCATGGTACCGTGGGGCTAACTTTGTACTGAACTTATTAATTGCAGGACTGTGAGGGTAAGTTTTAAGATATACTTTATCCCCTAACCTAAACTTATGTGGCTTATGCCACCTGTTATAACTAACTGCACTGGCTGCATGGACTTGCCACAAATTATTGCAAACTGGATTCCACACCAAGCAGATATCTTGTTGCTCAGGATAGTCAGGTAAAGTGTCCTGTAAATTCCAGATGTTTGTCAATGGACGATTTGGTGGAAATTACATAATTAGGTTAAAAGAACACTGATGATGTGCCTCATGTTGAGCACCATTAAGTGCAAATTGGATTCAATACAGATTTTTATCCCAATTCAGATGGCCCTGGTAACATTGGGCAATTAAAGCATTCTTTCAATTATGGCTTATTCTCTCACTTTGCAATGATGAGGGCAGTATGGAGTAGTGATCATGTGTTTTACCTCTGCATTAAAACAAAAGGTACAAAATACATTTGACATAAAACATGTGGCATTGTCCAAAACAATGTTTCTTGGCACCCCAAACAATGCAATAATACCCTTCTACACCTTTACCACTCTTGTTGCAGTAGCAGGGTTGCCAACTCGTATGATAATTATGGGGGCGTACGATAATTTTAATGTTTGTACACATGGTTGACATTCTATATGATAATTATGGGGGTGTACGATAATTTGAATGTATGATAGTTCGATACAGAAGAAATATCATTTTCACTGGTTTGTCATGCCAGTGAAATGAAACTAATTACAAATGCCCTCATGGCCTGTCTAAGGCAACCATTTAATATCATACTAATCCTTCTACCCTTTATCCTCTTTTTGCCAGTGTGCCCAGATCTGGTAATCTCAATGAAGAAGGCGTTGTTCCGAAAATTGATGATCAATGGAGAAAACTCTGAATAAGTGATATTCCGTGTGAAATAAATAACATGCCTGAACCTGACAGATTTTGAAGTGCTGTTTAACATATGCCACCTTGGTGGAAATACTGATTTCAAAGAACTAGCAGCCTTTGCATTATCAGTGATTTCGTTTCACCACAGAAAAGCTTCTTGTGAAAGGGTTTTTTTCTAAGCTGGACTTAATAAAAACTAAAGTTAGAAGCAGATTGGCACTATATATGGTAAATGAACTTATTCTGTCGTCTTAGTTTTGAAATAATGTGGTAGATCCGAAAATCTGCAAGTCACCGAGATGTTAAGGTTTAACTCAACAACAAATTTGTATAATGCTGCAATGGTTGAGGAAGATGAACTTTCAGATAAATAATGCGAGAAACATAAGTTCTAAAGTTGCAATACTGGTTGAGGTCATCAATCTTATAAGTGGATGTAATAAACATCATTACTATTACATTTTCATAAGTGTTTTGCTGATATTTTTATTGTTGTAGCATTTGGTTTAAGATGTATGATAATTTTGAATCCAAATCTATAATTTTGAGTGGCTGGTACGATAATTTTACTTTTAAATGCTGGCAACCCTGTGCAGTAGCATCATTTGTGGGAATCAACCACACATACTTAGAATATGAATCTACCACAACAAGAACAAGGTGATGACCCTGCTTACTCCTGGGAAAACTACCAATAAAATCCACAAACCACCTATCCATAGGTTTGTCTGCCACCTGGGATGCAAGCAACCCTAAATGGGTACTTTGAGGTGGCTTGCTCATCTTGCAAATGTGACCCATGCACTGCAAAGACTGTTGTGGTAATGCCCAAAAAACGGGTTCTTTAAAACTTCAGGAACAACAATTTTTGTATTTGCCTGTCTGATCCTTACAACACAGGTCACCATTATGCCATTTGTATTTTACAGACAACAGAGTTTGGTCACCAAGATTAAAATGTGGTGCTAACCCTGGATCAGTGCATTGAAGCATAAATATGTTTTGATATGCCAAAGGACACTGGCTTAAAATGGCACATGAGGTTACTGGTGGCAATTCTGCCTCAACTTAAGCTGACTTTTCACCATACATATGGGATAGTGCATCTGCCACACATTTCACTGCCCTCAGATTTACTGAACTTCAAACTTGAATGCTGATATTTTCAAAGTCCATCTAACAATTCAAGAACAAACCTAGGTTTGGCCAAAACCCATGACAATGCCTGATTGTTTTGATTCATTGTGTTCAAGATAAAAATTAAACTTCTCCATGCCATATATTTACCAGTGCTTCCAGTTCATAAATTGAATATTTACATTCCTGTGTGGTCAGTACATGAGATGCATAACTAACTACCTTGCATCCTTTAGGATGAACCTGTAGTAAAATCACCAAAACTGCCATTCCACAGGCATCTGTTTGTATCACAAAAGGCAAGCTAGAATCGGGAACAGCTAAAACAAGTGGGGAGACTAGAGACAGTTTTCAGCTCTCAAAAGCTAATTGTTGCTCATCATGCCAAGCAAATCTCATCCCCTTATTATGAAGAAGATTTAGCTCAGCTACCTGCTGGGATTAATTAGGAATGAATTTACTAAAATAGTTGACCATACCAATGAAACGAGCAATTTGCTTAGCTGTTTTTGGCACTGAGTGCTCTTGAATACTCCAAGTTCTTTCTGGATGTATACTAATTCAATTATGGCAAATTATATGCCCTAAAAAATTTAAACTTGGAGAGGCAAACTTAACCTTCTTAGGATTGACTCTAAGGCCTGCTTGTCTCAGTCACCTAAATACTTCCGTCACATAAACCATGTGCTCCTCAAAGGTACTGGAGTAAATGAACAAGTCATCCAGGTAATAATAAAGATACTCAAACTTAATGTCGCCAAAGATCTTATCCAATAATCTAGCCAATACCTGGGCTCCCACAGCTAAACCAAAAGGCAGACAGTTGAACTTGAACAAGTCATAATCTGCAGCCCAAGCAGTAATACTTTCTGACCCTTCCTTTGAAGGGATCTGGTAATAGGCTGAGTTCAAATTGAGAGTAGTAAAATATTTAGCCTTAACAAACCAGTGGTAATTTAGGTATACATGAGGGAGTGGCACAGGTTCGATTTTGATCTTGGAATCTAACACTCTTCAATTCATGACAAACCTTTAATCATAATCACCTTTAGGAACAAGGAATACTAGGCTCAAGTAATTGGAATTTGATGGCCGAATAATTCCTTCTTCTAACACCTGATTTACTTATTATTTATTTGTGCCAACAAACTTACTGTTGGTGTTTTTAAACACACAAGCCGTGTGTGGGCAAAGTTTGAGAGGTAGAACTGGAACTTAAAAATTCAATTCCACAACTGTAATGGAAGGTCTGTGGTTCAAATCCCAGTTGTGGCATTGAATTTTTAAGTTCCAGTTCTACCTCTCAAAATCTGATTTACTTTCTCCCAAAGTACTTGTAATTTTTGAGGAGGTAAGCAATATGGTGGCAACCTTACTGGGGCAGTATCCATCAATTTGATGTGATATTCTATTGAATGAGTACACCCTAAGTTCTCAGTTAACATATCCAAAAATTCAACTAATAATTGCTGAATACTCAAGCGTTGGGCATCTGACAAATACCTAACAGCTATCATCTCAGTGTCACTCGGATACTTCCTGGGGTTAGCCTCGTCTAACAAACAAGCTGAAATTATACCCTGGTTAGCTACTCCACTTATAGGGAAAAGCAGAATTTTGAGAGAGTTGCAAAACTTGAAATATAAATATTGGCTTGGCATATCCAAAATTAAACTGGTGTTGACAATGAAGTCAGTGCACAAAATCAGCTGCACTGGGAGGTCTTGGACAACATACAACTTAACTTTCCACCTAAAGTGTTCAATCCACAAAGCTAAGTGTACTAAACCCTGCACCTCTACCGTGCCAGAGCTAACACTGACTACCTGGAGATCATCGTGTTATATTTGACAATGCCATTGGTAAATTAATTTGGCACTCACGAGAGAGATCACACTTCCAGAATCTACAAGGGCTAATATGGGAACACATTCTAAAGAAACCTGTCAAACGGAGCCACTGCCAAATGATTTGCTTTAACCCTGGAACTTTCCATGGAAGTACAAGCAAGTAGACCTGGTCACTCTAGTCATAAGGCATTTTGGGGGTGGGCACCTGATATGACTTGGTTTCCATGAGCACCCTGATGCTTGGTATACCTAGATTTTACATGCCTTGGCTGATTGCACAGCCAGCAAACAAGCTGGGCTCCACCATAAATATGGCTCCAGTTACTAGGTGCTTGAACCGCATTTTGTACCTGTGTCAAACATGACAAATGTCTGTATTTAATGGCCACTTGCTCTAACTGAGCAAAGGTTGACAGGACCTGATCATGCAATGCTAAGGCTCAAATTTAAGAATGAAGTGAGTTAGAAATGATAGTATGAACAATTTCAACCTCAGTAAAATGAACTCTCAGTGCTCTAGCTGCCCAACATATCTCATTCCACAAAATCAGGAAGTATTTCAGTAACTGCTTGCTGTCTGAAATATACAAGTGACAATAAAGTATTGTAATTTCCAGGTGATAAGGTACCCAACACAGTATGATGGAAATTCTCAATAGACTTAGTACTCGACAACTCCATAAGCAATAATGTAGCTTCTGGTTCCTTTGCATGGGGATGGAGCATTTCTAATATACTCACCTTATAAACCTGAACTTGCTTATAAACTTTCACCAGTACCACTAAAAATTCAAATAACTGTTCAGGTGAATCAGTGGACATTTCTTGTAAATTATTGATGTAATACTGCCTTGGATTTGGCAACTTAGCCTTTGCAAATTCTACCTTGCATGAATTTAATTGTACTGATTGTACCATATCTACAGGCACCAGAGGTCCATTTAACTGACTAGCAACTGAAGGTTGAAACTCAAGCTCCATGTCAGTAGTGGCACCAACTTCCCTACCTTTCAGGGCTTTTGCTCATTCAATTAATTCTGGCCACCTGCCAGGCAATGCCAGAGACTGCTACTTCATTGAACTAGATGCTAAATGACCTAAACAATTGGTACAATATTCCCAATACTTCATATGCCCTACTAGTCTGTGTATTTGAAATGGTGGGGACCCTAACTTACTATATTCCTTGACCACATCCTTGAGAAATTTCTATGCATGTTCACATGCCTTTGCCTCCATAGCTTCACCATTCAGTAAGCTAGTAACCTTGAGTTGAGTGGTACCTTGGGCCAGGACATTGCGCAAGACGTGCTGCAAATGGACTGCTGAGTCTCGCTCTTAGAATTGTACTCCCTTAGCTGCCAACTCACACTGAACTTCGGATTTATGTAAGAACTTGGGCTGAAAGGAAAGATTCAATGTGGTGAGAGCACGTTGGTGAGATACCACAAAAATAAATTAGCAACAGTATTCTGGTGTGAGGAACCCGTAAATAACACAACCAGCCTTCAAAGCCTATGCAACCTCTCTTCACAGCACACACAAAGCACAAGCACATTTAACTCTTAACTGGTGGGTAAAGTACTCCAAGTTACTACTAAATATCATAATAATAAATATAGTAATCACGCTTTGCTACCACTTTTCTGCTACATCCACCCTGGCCTAGGCTTCAAGTCCAGCAGCTAAATACCACAAGACTCCTTTCCTGCTAACTGTCAGGCACTGTGGGCAGAAATTGTTAACTTAAAAAATAAGAGAAATGGGACACCAATGTCGTACAGGAAGCTCAGGATGTGATTACAGTACAAATGGGAGAAAGAAGCTCCCTGTGCTACAGTTGCATTTGATTAGCAGAGACTAGTGAAATAGTTATACAAATGTTTCTACTTAACTTTGTGAATTAAAACTAATTTCACAAAAAAAACAAACTTGTAAGCCTCACTGACAAAACTGAGCTACAGAGCAAATAAAATATGAAGGCTAACTGGTACAACACATACACCCAAACATATGCTAAACATAGGAAAGCTTAACTCCGTTTTCTAATCTCAATACAATATACCTTTAAATACCGGTTTTGCGCTTGGTGGCATTGCAAAGTATTGTGCAACCCAGCACTGCATAAAAGACAAGCAATGCTGCACTGCCTCAGTACCTTTTCAAAATGGCCGGAATAAGCCAGGGTCTCATATGACACTCATACAATGCTCACACCTTTAACTCCCTATCTACTACAAAACACTGCATCCAGAGAACTTTAAATATAATTTAGAAAAGGCCAAAAGAATCAGAATAAAAATCTAGTAAAACTATGGGCCAATTAATGTTCTCTAGGATACATAATAAATCAAGGATGGATCACACCAATAAGTATTGCTATGCTGTTTCACCCTTGTCGTCCTTTCCACTGAGTCCACTTGATTCATAGATGAGCGTCAGTTTGAGGTCAGCGCCAACTCAGCGTAGTGGACTCCTGACCTAGCTTATATAGTGGACTAATGACGTAGAGGTGGGGAGAATGACACAGAGTGCATGTATGTCTGGGGAAGCAAGATTGCTCTGACGATGGCTAGCACTATGTGGAAATGACACACACCGATCTTGCAGGCTCAAGCAGGCATCTCAATAGTGAGACAGGTGAACCCTAGTGGCGAGAATGGAACTAGTCACAAGAGGTCTCTTGGCGTCCTACCACACTTTGAACAAAGCAATTTTTCATTGTAATTAGCATAATACAAATACACTAATATAAAACACATTTTTATCTCATAATAATGAATTTTACAAGAAAAAGCTACTCTCAAAATCACTGATGCACTAAACTATTGATAACTATGGAAAGCTGGAAAACAGTCTAAATGCATATTCCTTGAACTATACCAACTTAGTGCTTACACATAGGTAATTTAACTAAATATCAGGGATTAAGGAAAATTTTTAAAATATTAGAACTGCTATTTTTTAGTGCAGTATCACTAAAATTTGAAGCTTATAACATCCTTCCCATAGGAAATCAGCTATATTCATCAGTGACCGCAGGTCACTTGGTTGTTAGTCAAAACAAAAGACTGCCACACATTGGCTGGTATAAATAAAAACAAGCATTAGCTCAGTTTGCTTAGCCATGGTGGTTTCTGAGTGGAAAACTTAAATGTGATGTGTTGTATTCATATCACTCTCTCTAATCACTATTCTATAAACTATTCCTGATAAAACTAAACTTTGGTATCAAATTCAGTTTAATCAAGCTAAATTTTCCAAGTGAATTTGCACATTTCATTGTAGGGATAACAAGAATGCAGTAAACTAAAATGATAGGAAGTCAAATAATTTAAAAGTAGGTCACTATTTGACAGCTTTGAAATTTCCTTCTTTTTGGATGACCACGAAAGAAAGAAAAAAATCTGGTGTGTTACATTCACATGGCTTTCTCTACTCACTCTTCTACAAACAATTCTCACAAAACCTTATCTAGCTATTCTTGTTAATCCAGATAAAACGTTCAATTTACATTTACACATTTTGTTGTACAACACAGCATGTAAAGAAAGTCAGATTTTTAAAGACGCAATGACTTTAAATTTCCATGCTCTTTGCATGATCACTGAAAAGAAAGAAGAAAAAAGGAAAGAAAGAAAGAAAGGAAATGACTTTCCATTTGAGAAAAGTATAAATTATTTCAAAATTAAAACCAATTACAAGAATATCTTGGAAACTGTTAACTAAGAAAGAAAGAGGAACTGTCTGCTTCAACAAGATTTAAATTTTTTTGTAACAAGATTTTTTTTTTTCTGTCATTTACAGTTTAACGCAAAAGACATTTAAAATGAAGAGGACTTCACAGGCTATTTCCAGAAAACTAAAGATGTACATTTCACATGAAAATATCTTTCAACACATATAATTTAATGAAAATCTTCAGAGGTATTTTTCAGAAAATCAAAATTTTCTAAATACTTCCTGCATAAAGCATAGGAGGGTGAATTCTTAGAATTTTGTGTTGCATCCTTGAAGGATGTGGAATTTAAATACCAGGTTTGGTATTTAACCAACGTTTTTACTTTCTCTACTGGCAAGTGGAGGAAGTATTGCATTTCTCCCAAAAATCCGATGTCGAGATTTCACCATAAATATATGTTTTGAGGTCCCCTGAATCCAAAAAAAGTATTTTTAGAAAAAGATCCTTTGTGTGTGTGTGTGTGTGTGTGTGTGTGTGTGTGTCAGTCACCCTTTGGACAGCATAACTCAAAAACAAAAAGTCGGTTAAAAACCAAAGTTGGTATTTAAGTTTAATGTCTTTCGAGAATGTGACACAAAGATTTTGAAGAAAATAGCCCCACCCTAAACTACCCTTTACGTGGAAAATTTTTAGAAAATTTTGATTTTCTTGAAAATGGCTCTAACGATTTTGATTAAAATACCACATGTTTGAGATATTTTTATGAAAAATGAAATGTATATTTTGAATTTTCTGGCTATAGCCTATGTAATCCTGTTTAGTCTGGATGAGTTTTGAATCACTCGTAAACAGTAAGAGATAGACTAAATCTTACTATACAAAAAATGTAGATCTCCCTAAAATGCATAATTTTTGTCTGAATAAATTTTTTTGTAGAGTGAACCATTTCAAAGATATTCCTTGTTATGTGTGTCAATTTCAGAAAACTTCAAACGTATATGTTAAGCGTGCAAAGAGAACGGGATTTCAAAGCTTTAAAAGATTTGACTATCGCTCAAAGCCTACTGTATTCCCATATTCCCTTTGCACCTACAAGGAAATAAGCAATAACAAATGTCTGTAAATGTTTATCTCAACTAACACGAAGAAGATATAGGAATAAGAGTTTGTAAGAATTGTTAGTGCAAGAGTAGAGAAAGTCATGTGAGTGCAACACATCAGATTTTTTAATTATAAAACAAACAAATACACACACACACACACACACACACACACACACAGAAACACACACACACACACACACACACATACACACAAATCTCTTAAGGCTGGTTCACAACCATTGGTAATGGTAAAGATAACCAGAACGAGGCTTTCCTGAGTCCCGGGAAAGGGAATGAAGACTTGACCAAGTTTTAACTTTCTCGTTTCCATTACCGGGCACTGACATGTTAGAGTCATGTTGTGCACATTAGATTTCTTGCTGTAGAAGTTATTTAAGGCAGCCATACCATGAAACTCCTGCTAAAGCTCTCTCTAGTCACAAGCTAGAAAAAAATATCCTTGCTCAGTTAGAAATAAATGCTTCCCGGTGCTCTGCTATCAACATGCTGATGGATAATATGCATTGTCGTTCTTGTTCCTGGACTATTTTGAACCAAAATATTGAGTCCTGCTTTGCTTCCCATTCTGGTTACCATTACCAACTGGTTGCTTTTCCGTGTGGTGACTGGGAATAGAACAGTTCCACCGTAGTCCATATGGGTCATAAAAGGTGACCATAATGTATATTCCCTCTTTAAATTTTAACTCTAGCCTCCCTTGGCTAAGCTCTTGATCCATTTTCAAACCCTAAGGTATTACAGTATTCGAGGCCAAGGTGATCTTTTCCTCTTTCGTCTTTCCCCTCCTTCACTCTCTTAATTCATCAAAGGGGTAAAGTTGTTTGCAACCATGGAAATCCTCAATCCACATGTGTCCCTTGGTGGTGCTAAATGAACATGTTAATCATCCAATAATAATGCTTCCTCTAGAATTGAAATCCAGAGGTAAAATAGTCTCTTATTCGGATCTCTGGCTAGGGGCCAGAAGAAGCAGAGATAAAGATGTTGAACTACAAATCCTCCAGTGGAACACTGGAGGGATGTCACAACAAAAGAAAGTGGAACTTCAAAAAGTAGTGCAGAAAGAATCTGTTCATGACAGAAGAAAATAAAAGGCTCAAGTTTAGAACAGCTCACTTTCCACTTGCCAGCGAGATTCTAAGTCCGAACTTACTTACTGTGCATGCGCCGATGGTAGTTTCACAATTGCCCACTAGACTTCACTGCATGACTAGCAGACGATTTTCACATCTGCCAACATTGCTTTTTTCACTACACCAGTTTTCGTTGCCAACACATTAAACACAAATGTACTCACTTGCGTCGTTGCCGCCACAGACATACAGCTATCGCGTATGATGATGATTATTACATTTATATTATATATATATTGTTTATATATAATACTATATATTATACTTATATTTATTATTATTTTACTATTTAATGTTGTTATATTTATTACATATATATATTTATTTATTTATTATATTTAATATTATTATATTTTTATTATGTTTACTATTTATCATTCTTTTTTTGTTTATTTATTTTATTTTATATTATTATTTTTAATGTTATTAGATTTATATATATATATATATATATATATATATATATATATATATATATATATCATCTTTATATTATTTTTATTATTTATCATTCTTTTTTATTTATTTTATATTATATTATAATATAATGCTAATGGCTTCATTGCCAGATGCAAGGCACTAGAAAACAACATATTATATTATTTTATTGCATTATTATTATTTAATATTATATTATATATATTATTTATATATATAATATTATATTTATTAGTATTATATTATTATATTTATATTATTTTTATTAATTATCGTTCTTTTTTATTTATTTATTTTTATTTATTTATTTTTTAATTTTCGAGTGGAGAAAAAATCCATTTACGGAGCCCCATGCGCTGGGATGGCACAGATGGGGGACTGTAGGCTTCGCCCTAGGGCACATCACATTCCCTGCATAGCATTCGAGTCCTCAGCAGGCCCTTGTCGTACAGGAACTGCATGCATGACTCCTCATTAAAGCACAGAGGTGCTAAATCTAATATACTGATAAAGCGATCCGTTGCACTAGTTGCTTCTAAGAAGTCAGCAGCATACTGCCGACTCCCGCAAAAACATTCAAACTTACTATTGGCGACAAACTCCTAGGGACATTCTGCTGTTGGCAGCGCTGCATTAACACAGCAACTTCGGCAAATTTCGTGACCATTCGTACACACTGCCGAGTGGGACTTTGCCGAAATTCTGACCAAGTGCTTGCGTAAGCTTTTCTAAACAATATCCAAATGAAATATATTTTGAAATGCCAAATTAGATAACTAATATTATGTCAAAAACAAGACAGATTGCCAGTGGCATGCTAACTGGAATTCAAAAGACTTTCACACAGAAATTTTCAAAAATAAAACATATGCAAGAAAATGATAAACTGGAAACAGTTTGGATGGATGTATAGAAACATAATAACCATATAAAGATCGATGGAACATATAATCCACCAAACAATAAACCAGACTTCAGTTTCCTGGAAACTACATCCAAAACAATAATAATAGGAAACTTAATTGGATTTATTCTTTTACCAATCAACATTATTGTGCCACAAAATATGGAGAAGCCATATCTACATAGAAAAAACAGCACCTAGGTCTGCCACAGGGATCAGTCATTAGTCCAACACTATTCAATATAATGATGATTTACCCAGAAAAATAACAGAAGCTGCAGGAGTGAAATGTGCATTATATGGGGATGATTTAGTTATCTGGATGACAGAGCCAAGAAGACAAGATGAAATATCAAACAAAATGAATGAAGTCTTAGACACATTAGTAAAATGGTGCAAAACAAATAAGATGTTGATAAATACAACTAAAACATCATACAAGACATTTACACTTGCACACACCACCCCCAGATGAACCTAATAATCAGCAGGGATAAATTAAGTCAACAGGATAAGTGTAAGCACCTAGGGATGTATTTTGACCAGAAATTAACATGGAACTCTCATATCAAACAAATTACAGAAAAAATAAACAAGAGGTGTAACCTCCTAAAAAGACTAACACAAACCAAGTGTCACTGTTCAAGAACAGTTTTAAATACCACATACAAAACCTTTGTCAAGCCAGTGTTATTGTATGGAGGGGAAAACCTAGTTACTGCCAAAGAAAGAACATTACATAAGATGGAAATGACTCAAAACCTAGCAATGGGAATTATAGCTAGTGGTGTTAAAGCTACTCCAGTTAAAGCAATGCAAATCCTAACAAATAAAAACTAATTGAAAAAGAAATTAGGAGAGCAGCATTGATACAATGTTAGGAACAAATAAGAATGCCACATGAAGACTTCTGGTCAAAATATCAAACAACCAAAAGAAATCTAAAAACATAGAGAGGATACATGCAGCATATAGAGACACTAAGGCCAAAAGTACTCAGCAAAGCTAAACGTGAAAAGCTATAACACCCCAGATGACCACTGATGTATGAGGTGCATCCAGAAAGTAAGTCCCGATGACCGATAAAGAGAACAAGAACATCACTAAGTAAGAAATATTTATTGGAATAATTAGATAGACTCACTGGCTACATTTCAGCATAGTCACCACCATTGTTGAGGCATTTATTGTAATGGTACACCATTAATTGTATGCCCAACTCATAGGATTCTGCCGCCAATGTCCGCAGCCATGAAGTCACTTCATTCTGCACCTCAGCGTTACTGTGAAAACAATTTCCTACCAGAAAATGCTTCATGAGACGGAAGAGATGAAAGTCACTTGGAGCAAGATTGGGTCTGTAGGGTGGATGTTCGAAGACCTCCCATCCAAACTTATTCAACACATTTCATGTGACGTTGGCTGTATGGGGTCTTGCATTGCTATGCACAAGCGTAATGCCTCTGGCGTCACCAGGGACACTCAGCCATTATGGTCTTCATTCTGAATCTTGGTTCTTCCTTCCGTAAATTGCCTTCACCATTGTCTTACCATACTGTCACACATTATGCCCTGTCCATACACGTGACACAATTGACAATGAATTTCTGCTGGAGATTGCTTTTGAGCATGCAAAAATCGGATGATTGCACGAACCTTGCATTTGGTGGGAGACAATATTTGAGAAGCCATTTTCTCCTAGCACAGAGCAGTAACTACTGCCGTCACAAAATTGAAACCTTACTGCAATGTTACCATATACTTCCTCTCTACTCCTGCACACGCACATTCCTATCCGTCTGGTGGTGCCATCTCTGGATGCGATCGGGACTTACTTTCTGGATGCACCTCATACTAAGATCACTCATACAAAATTCAACTTTTAAACAACTTACTCCAGAACAGTTAAAATTAGCAGCTCTAGAAACAATCCATACCTGTATCCCCAAGATACAGATTATATACCTTGCTTAACAAAGATGAAAATGCTGGGGCAGGAGTACACTACAAACTCTTCAGTCAGTATGTCTCTGCAGGACTACTTTCAACACACTATGGTGGAGAACTGTTAGCTATAGATGTTGCACTTACACAGCTTTTATATAGAACAAAAGAATACCAAAAGGCAGTCACACTTAGCGACTCTTAAGCAACTATACAATCAATAGTAACACATGATTCTATTTCCTTTAATAAGCAAACACAAGGAATAAAAAGCAAAAATAGAGTATTAGTAGCACTCAAAAAATGTATAAAACTGCAGTGAGTCCCTGCTTATTGTGGATTAATGGGAGATGAGAAGACAGACCAACTGGCAAAATGAGGTACAAAAATACTGTAGTTCACACAGTATGAACTCACATATCAATCAGCAAAAATCATAATCAATAGAAAGATCAAGGAAGAAATAATGGAACACAACAAAATAGCTAGTAACAACAAGACACAGGTTATCCTGAATATCAAAGATACAGTTTCTGATTCACCCAGTCAAGAAGCAGTAGCTGTATTCTGCAAAGTAACAGGACATGATTGTTTGGTAGTACATTTGCACAAAATATCAATGTGTCCATCACCAAAAGTGTGTACTATGCAATGATGAAAACACCATTCTGACAGCAGAACACTTTCATGTGCGCCCATCCCTAGCAAGATTAAATTTAACATCACAACTATATTGGGAAGCAAGAAAGAGAACGGAGTTCATCCAAGTTCCTGGGATTAGACTACTTTTACTACAACTTATCAGGTGGTTGCAAACCAGCCGTTATGGTTTACCAATTACACTAGTCATTCAGTTTGAAGAGCACATCACAGGCTATTCCCAGAAAATACATGATAATTCATTTTATTTGTCATGTAAGTATGTTAAACATACAACACTTAATCAGAATTGTGAGAGCCATTTTTGAGAAAATAAAAAATTACGACAATTTTTCCACAGAAAGCTTAGTTTTGGATGGGGGATTTCCTCCCATCCCCCCTCCCACAAACACACACACACACACACACAGCGGAGGATAGGGGTCCCTACATTTTGCCAGGTTGAAACCCCTGACACTAGTTGGTACATCGGTCCTCTGCTGGTTTGCTGCCTGCCAGGACCCCTCCATGACTCAAGGGCCTCAGTAGGATGTAGTTACTGAGAGCATTTCTTCTCGCCCCCATGCTCCAGTTGAACTCCTGCTGACGCTTTCTACCTTGAAACAAAGGATGAGTGAGTGAGTGAGTGAGTGAGTGACTGAGTGAGTGAGTGAGTGAGTGAGTGAGTGAGTGAGTGAGTGAGTGAGTGAGTGAGTGAGTGAGTGAGTGAGTGAGTGAGTGAGTGAGTGAGTGAGTGAGTGAGTGAGTGAGTGAGTGAGTGAATGAGTTAGGTTTAAGGGCCCATTGACAACAAAGTCATTTGGGCCTGAAAAAGGATGAATGAATTGAGTGAAATGAGCAGTGAAGTGAAATGGAGGGAGAAGAAATTCAGGGGATGAAACTAAGCTCCCCAGCATTCTAAAATAAGAACAAATTAGAAACTAAAAGCTTCACTTATCTTAGTAATATTGCAAGCTCTTCAAATGCTGACTAGTTTCAAGTTGTATAACCCATTTTCAAAGCTATCCAAACAAGTTACCATAGTTACTGATGCTCAACTTAAAACATCTATTTGTTGCCAACCTCTGTAAATAAAAACCTCGAAAATGAGTCTAACGATTTTGATTAAAATTTCATATGTTTAAAATATTTTAATGAAAAATGAAATGTATATTTTGAATTTTCTGGTTATAGCTCATGTAGTCCTGTTTACTCTGGATGACCTTTGCATAACTGGTAAACCGTAAGAGATAGACCTAATCTTACTCTACAAAAAATGTAGATCTTGCTAAAACACACGATCTATGTCTAAATAAACTTTTTTTTAAATATAGAGCGAACAATTTCGGGGATATTCATTGTTATTTGTGTGAGTTTTGGAAAACTTCAACTTTCGTTTCAGTCTGGATGGTATTTCAAAACTCATAACACCGTTCCTGTTTTTTAAAATGAATATCTTTTCCCAAATCATTAAATCTATAGGTCCATTTAATTGTTTTAATAATTAACCTCTGGATTTATTTCATGATTAAATGACCAAAAAGGACCCACCACAGCTGATTTATCAATTTGTTTATATTTAATATTTCTAAAATGCTCCTTCATTCTGGTTTCCAAATGACATTTAGTTTAGTAAAACGTAAGAGAGAGCAAATCTTACTATACAGAAAATGTATATCTCAATAAAACATATTATGTCCAAATGCATTCTTTTGTAGGATGAACGATTTCAGAGATATTCTTTGTTGTTTGTGTGAGTTCTGGAATACTTGAAATTTTCTCAAATGGAAGGTTGTTATTCACTTTTTTTATTTCTTGGCTGTGCAAAGAAAATGGAGTTTCAAAGCTTTAAAATTTTTGCCTATCGCTAAAAGCCTACTGTATTCTCATATTCCCCTTGCACCTATAAGGGAATCAGTAATAAGATTTCTGCAAATGTTTATCTGTATTAACATGAAGAAAATACAGGAATTAGAGTTTGTTAGAATAGTACAAGAGCAGAGAAAGTCATGTGAGTGCAACACATAAGATTTTTCACTATAGCAAAATTTGAGGGGACACTGCAAAGTGCTGCCAATCCACTGTTCAATACTAATATCTATAAGTTGAGCTTTCTGGTGTTTCTTAGCATTCAAAAATGGCATTTATTTTCAGGTCTTAATCATTTATTTCCCAGAACTTGATAGTTTGTTTTCCTTTACTTCGGAACAAGTTTGGTATTTAACTGACTTTTCATTTTTGAGTTATACTGTTTTAGAAACACACACACCCATGGAACATTTTCTAAAAAATGTGTTTTATTTTTAGATTCAGAGGGCCTTAAAATGTATTTCCTGTTAAATCTGGGTATTGAGCTTTTGTGTGGCATACAATACTTTCTCTACTTAGCGTACATAAGTACATAGTAGAGAAAGTTACAATTTATTCAGACCTAACCCTATTCTCTGATTATGAGGACGTTTTACACTCTCATTGTCATTATCAAATACCAGTCTTAATTACGAAATTAAACTGTTTTATAGAATAAAACATTAATAGGTACAGTAGGACTACACTTACAAGCAACATACAATGCTAAAGAAAAGAATATGTACAACAATAAATATAAAACAATAAATGACAAGTGTAACTTAAAATTCAAATTAACTTGTTAACTCAGTGTCCTAAGAGTGTAACTACACTAAAGTGTGTGACTTACCCATCCTATTAGGACGTTTTGTTTTCTAGGAGAATCATAACATGAAGACAACAAATCACGCTATTGCGCATGCTCGGATGAAAGAACCAACCTAAGGTAAGGAGTGAAATCTTCGGGTTTAGCTTTGCAGATCCTACGGCTAGAGAATCTGTCGTTCTGTCACTGCACTTAAAAAAACAGCCGTATTTGTTGCGGATAACCGCATCAGTTTGTGCTAAATAAAAATTGTTCTTTACAATAACTAAAACAGTAATAGTAATCGACTGCACATTAAATTCATTAATTTCTGGGGGGGGGGGGCAGCGGCCTGTTGCCCCCACTTCACGACACCCATGATTGTGGTATTTTAAAGCATATGTAACTAGGTATACACATGGGCATCGGCAGACTTTTTCAGGGGGGCCGCATTGGAAATTTACAATCAAACAATATTAATTCATTATTGAGCAATTCCGCGAATATGTCATACCGAGTGTTAAAATTTCAAAATCAATGTTTCACTTTTTAGATACTCCAAAGTATCTTATGAAGTGAAAAATACATGTTTTTCACGTGAATATGGGTTCAAATTTCACTTCTTACCCACATATTTCCAAAACACTAAAAATAAGCGTGAATAACGGTAATTTTCATATCAATATTTCAGGAGCTATGTACAACTGTTTTAATTTTTTTTCGATGTACATCACACAATGACTCTTCATCTTCAAAACGTGTGTATGGCTAATAATTTTAGACATTTATAAATAATCCTTAGAGCCTGTTTAGTTATTACTGTGTGTCGATGTCAGTTAGTCACGGTAAATAAGGATAAAGTTCTCTGCACGGAAAAGTAATAGACTGAAATAAATATCCTTTTGGATTCTGCGTCATTACAATATAACAAATAAAAAAGTATCAGAAAGTTTTCCTCTAAAGTCATTCGTTTTCCCACAAAACACGTGACTAACGGACAATTGGTGCTGGCGCCCTGTGGTCGTCATACGCGTACAGTGCTTGTAAGACTTCAGTCAGGATCGACTATCAGTCCGTTTCTGACTCCATGGCTAAAACACCAGCCCAAAGACAACGTGAATACAAACAATATCTGAAGGAGCAAGACAGTTATCCACAATGGAAGGAAAAAATAAAAGTGACTATGAGAAAAGGAAGAGCAATACTGAAATAAAAAAACAAGGAAGAGAACACCTCAAGTCTGAATTAGGAGACAAACAAGCACAGCGGGCAAGACAGAAGATAAGACCAAGAAGGGATTGATAAGGATGCTCCATCAACATCAGCGGGTTTCAAAAGCAGACAGCATTTTGGAAAGTGCAGAAAACGTGTTGAGGAAGCATTGCCGCAATCTCCACGCAAAAGAAAAGAAATGATTCGTAAGTTAGCAGTTGAAGAGGGATTACATGTTGTAAAATCAAAGCATTCTGTCCCGGTATCAGGAAA
The DNA here is from genome assembly GCA_030765045.1 of Tenodera sinensis. NCBI lineage: Eukaryota > Metazoa > Arthropoda > Insecta > Mantodea > Mantidae > Tenodera > Tenodera sinensis. The sequence goes on from CM060964.1 coordinate 330,227,263, forward strand.
ACAACTATCAGAGGAACTTAAAAGTGCAATCATCAAGTTCTGTCAGGATGATTCAATATCTTACCAAGCTCCTGAAAGAGATGATTTTATTGAAATCCATGTTCAAGGAGAAACAAAAGAAGTTCGCATTAGGTATCTAGTGGTAACATTAAAAGAAGTACATGCACTCTTTCTAGAAGATCGAGAAGAAATGTCCGTGGGGTTGACAAAATTTGCTGAATTACGCCCTGCTCACGTGCGTCTTCAAAGTCAGATCCCACATAATGTGTGTACATGCATTTTACATGAAAATACGAAGTTTCTTCTCAAAGCATTGTGTAAAAAATCACGTACTCACTGAGACTGAATTTCGTAAGTTCATAGCACAAGTGGTTTGTGATCAGAAATCGAGTGAGTGTATGCAGGGAGGATGCTCCAAGTGCCCGGGATTGAGTGAAGCAGACATTTCGGATGAACTCGCTAATTCTCCATGCGAATGGAAACTGTGGAGTTCACGTAATGGAAGAATGGAAATAGAAGTTAAAAAGGGATCTGTAAAAGACTGCATTGAAGAACTGACCCATTGCCTGCCACGTTTCTTAAATCACGTTTATGTAAAAAGACAGCAATCCGAGGCCTTTAAGAAGGCTGGGGAAAATGTTGCAATTAGTGAAGCTGTGATACAGATCGACTTCTCTGAGAACTACACATGCAAGGAGCAAAATGAAATTCAAGCTGCCCAGTGGAACAATACACAGATCTCAATATTTACTGCTGTTGCCTGATATAGGAAAGGAGATATTGGAAAAATTCAGAAACAATCTTTTGCTTTGGAGTCTGATTATGTATCACATGACAAATATGCAGTTGATATTTGCTTAAGGAATATATTCTCGAAAATATTGGATATTGTTCTGAATCTTGAACTTGTGAAAGTGTTTTCTGATGGAGCTGCTAGTCATTTTAAGCAGAAATACATTGAGTCATGAGACATATCTTTCCGAAGTATTTGGAATCCAAATTGAATGGCACTTCTTCGAATCCTATCATGGAAAGGGGGCAGTAGATGCGATTGGAGGACAAGTGAAGAGCTGCGAAAGCAGGAAGCAGGATTCAGAGCGCTGAAGAATTTGTTAATACTGTTAGAAAGAAAACCAAATTATGTCCTCTTGAGGTTCCTCTGCCTGAAATTGAAGGAGCAAAAGAATTTCTCGACAAAAGATTTGAACGTATTTCACCTATGCCATCTACTCAGCGGGTTCATTATGTGAAAGTATTAGGTTTCAATATTGTGGAGTATGCTTTTCTTTCATGTGCGGAAAGTGTCAGAATGATGCACAACTTTCGGGAATAAAAGCAGTGTAGTGATATGCGCGTGTACTACGAGGCTACTGCATTTAGCGTTCCTGCACTATAAGGAGTCCAATCCAGTAACTAGTGTGTTACAGGTATGTGCTGTGTGCTGTGCTCTCATGTGTCGTCTTTGTTATGGTTTAGAGTCAGCTTTTTATACTTGCAATGACGTAACTGTGATAAGAAGTGAGAGCTGCCAACATGTTTATTCTGTTTATGTTGCATGACATTAATGCTTCTCCAAAGGATATGATTATTGTCAAAACGATAAATACAATTACACACTTGTGTGTATTACATGTATGTAACGTATAATACGTATCACTGTGATTTACCATATGTTATACCATGTAAAACAAAGGCAAGGTATTACAATTTTCGCATATGTCAGTAAGTCACAAACTCATGTCAGTTAGTCACGCTGACCTTTGAATAAATATCTACAGATGAGAATAACATACCAAACCTTTTTTCAGGTCATTTGAAAGCTTAGAAGTTCCTCTCTCAAGTGATTTTTCAGAACAAATCAAATAAGAAAACTTTCAGAGAAAACGGAGGACAAACGTTTGAAGTTGGACCTGTAGTTGACAAAAATGTCAGTAAGTCACGAAAAGTTTAGCGCTCATTATTAAATAATTGTTTCACTTTTTTAAGGTTTTTATCTTTCCTATCACAACCGCTTATGTATTCCCTGTCATCGTATGTCGTTAAAATAACATTTTTACACCTATATTGGCCATTAGACAGACATTTTAAGAAGAAGATGTAGTGTAAATGTCAGTCACACGCGGAATTGCTCTATTCTGTTATCAAAAGTTATAGTATTTGTTGCGGATGACCGTGTTAATTTGTGCAAATAAAATTATTCTTTACATCAAAATTAAAACAACAGTAGTCAGTAATTCACTGCACATTACATTTACGTATTAATTTCCAGGGGGCAGCGACCCCCGCTTATCCCCCCCCCCCCTTCGTAACGCCCATGGGTATATGATTGGTTATCGCACTCTTGATGGATCCGTCCGTGGCGTCCGGGACAATAATTTCTCTAATGCCGCAATCCGTCCAGTGTGAGTGTGGAGGTTATAATTTAATGTCTATTTCAGATTATGTGATACATTCATTTGGAAAAGGTTATTTCATCGCAATATTAAGGGGCCCTCATTTATTTTGAACCTATGCAAAGGTATTTCCAATTATACATTTCCGTATGCAACTTGTAGTATCGTCGCTTAGTTTTCCTAATAGGTTGCCGCCCTAGACGTTTGTGCTGCAATGCAACACTACCATTTCCCTTCTTGGTTCGATTTAGATCATTGGTAGATTTCATAGGTAGATTGTAATTTTCATTGCACAATTTCTCCATGGCCGAGGGAGCAAAATAGATGGCACAAAATGCTGCTTATTTTAACGGTTATGAACCATGGATGCCATGGATCCTGCAATTGCATTCAGTCAAAAAACAGTAATAAAATGCACGAGGAAACAGCGCAAAAACAATAAATTAACTGTTAGAGAACAAAACACATCTGAAATGCATTGTCACTATTATAACTGTTATAATCTTCGTTGATAGGCATATAGTGTAGAACTAATACATTCTGATAATCGGTGTGAAGATTATTTTTTGATCGTGATATGAGTGACCAGAGAAATGCCTCCACGGCACAGAAGAAAACTGGAGTGAAAAATGCAGTGAAAACTGAAGAAAAATTGATAGCCTGCTCACATGCAGGCTGCCCTAAGATGTTTCGAGATAGAGCTACGATGAGAAAACATCTTCGTAGTCATAAAGCACGTATACACGTTTGTGCAGACTGTGGAAGAGCATTTACTGAACATTGTAAACTAAAGCGCCATCACTTAAAGCATACAGGTATGAACAGATCAAATCTTTGCTGTTTTACTAAACGTATAGGGCATTCTTTAGACCCTGGTCCTACTTGAAGCCCTTTAGAAATGGTAAAAAATAGTGATTAGAGTAACGGAGTATCTTGTGAAGTGCTTACGGAATAAATGTTATAATGAGTGAGGTTTAAGTTGAAACATGGAACGTAGAAAGATAGCACTGTATACCACACGGTAGTTTGTAATCCTTAACTGCCTAATCCCAAAGCCTTTACTATTGAAACTTACTATTTAAGTTCTGGTTTGCAAAGGTTTTCCTCGTTTCCCAACATCTACTTGCAACAATACGAAAGCCAGCCAAACAAGGAAGCTAAATATATGCGGTTATTTTCCATATTTCAATGACAAAAGTGCAAGTGGTCATGACAATGTTACCTGGTACTGAGAGGCTAGGCAGTGAAGGTTGACTGTGACACGGTTTTTCAGCACTCTGACCATCATTAGCGCACTAGGCCCATCAGGTTGCAGTAGAAAGATCATGTTTCAAGTTAAATCTCACACATTATACCTTGAGGTTGTTCAGTATGTACACATTTCACTCTGACCGCGGTACGAACGTTGCGGAGAGCTAGTTCAGTGGTGGGGCTGTCACTTCGCTGCTCCTGAATTCGCAGATGTTTTTTCGGGCATTTACCCCAGATGAGTTGTCTTCACCATGACTTTTGAGTCACATCTACCCGTTATGCCAGTTTTAATCCACCCCGAGTATTTCATTTCCTCGGCACCACCTATATCTAGGAGGCATTCCCCAATCCGCCACCTGGGGAGGCACCCGATGGGTGGTCTTCCTATTGGTCTGCAACCAGAAGGTTTAAAAAGATGGGAAGAAGTATGAGGCCGAAACAGGAGAACTCTCCTAAACCAGGAAGAGATGATGATGATGATGATGATGATGATGATGATGATGGCGACGATGATGATGATGATGACATTATACCTTGGCGAATTCATCAGAAAACGACATGTGTAGGATAATGTGCACGCGGGAATGACAGTGCCAACACAAGTGAAATTCGCTAGCATCTGGGGCTCTGGGTTTTAGCTACACTGATGTTTCGGCTACGCTATGTTATCGCTTCACAGTTACAATTACTTCACTCTTCTCATAAAACATTCCTCGGCTACGTTTTGCTGCTTAGGGCCGGCGGTGTTTGTTAGTCTCATGTTGGGATATGACGTAGACGTCAGAGCGTGATACCTGGCATCAGTGCGCACAGTACAGCGGACTCAGGAATTGGGCCAGGGTACTTAAGAATGTAAAAAGCATATTTCCGTTTTGCAATCAATGAGGAATGTGCTCTGCAGTCTTAATACACACAAATAATAACTTCAGGCAAACTACTACCTCTTAAAAACACACACAAAGCAATACAAATGACAAACACATCCCTTAATCACTGCTTGAAAGACTTTAAATAATCCCAACTTTGAGTTATATGAATAAGGCTTGTAAGTAAATAGATCGACCTCTTTTTTAGAACACAAATTTGCAATTACACATTTCTCAGTATATGTACATATATCCCTGCTTTTCAATGCAATTGGTGCAGCATTCTACTTTCTTAGTGCCTTCAGGAGGGAATGAAAAAGCATATGTCACTTACTACAGGTAAATGGAGAGCTACGTAGAACATTCACAAAACTATTAAGGTTGCTCAGAGTTCAAGGTAGCCACGTATTGTGCAAAAACTTGTGAATGTTCTTACCTTTGAGTGTTTATTTTATTTCCACTGTTTCTACAACTGAATGACTACCTTTCTTAACAACTTTATCTTTTCTTCTTCGTGGGGATCTCAGGGCTTCCCATTCCAAACGCCGTATATAATTTTTTTCATTGTTCCATTTATACCTCGCCTTTAACTACTCGTACAATGGTGGCCTCTCCTGGGGAACATTGGGCCCAAAAGACCTTGTCGGTAGGCCCTTAACCCCCACTCACTCACTCACTCACTCACTCACTCACTCACTCTCACCCACTCACTTTCACTCACTTATTCACTACTCACCCACTCATACTCATTCTCACTCACTCATTCATTCACTCACTACTCACCCACTCATTCATTCACTCACTCACTCCATCACTCGCTCACTCACTCACTCTCACTCACTCACTCACTCACTCACTCACTCTCACTCACTCACCCACTCACTCACACTCACTCACTCACTCACTCACTCACTCTCACCCACTCACTCCATCACTCGCTCACTCACTCACTCTCACTCACTCACTCACTCCATCACTCGCTCACTCACTCACTCACACTCACTCACTCACTCTCACTCACTCACTCACTCACTCTCACCCACTCACTTTCACTCACTTATTCACTACTCACCCACTCATACTCATTCTCACTCACTCATTCATTCACTCACTACTCACCCACTCATTCATTCACTCACTCCATCACTCGCTCACTCACTCACTCTCACTCACTCACTCACTCACTCACTCACTCACTCACTCACTCTCACTCACTCACCCACTCACTCTCTCTGACTCATTCACTCGCTCACTCACCCATCCACCCACCCACTCACTTACTCACTCCCTCGCTCACTCACTCCCTCATTCACTCCTGTGGCACATATTGCCTATCGGCTGTGGTGTTAACTCGTTTAACATTGGGTTTTGGAGAAGGCTGCAAAATAGGTCTATGCACTGATGACCTAGTTATTTGGAAATCAGAAAAATAAAATTAAATTAAAAATGCGGGGAACACCATACAGACGTCACTAGAAAAACTTGGGAAATGGTGTTCAAAACATCAATGACGGTAAATAGAGAAAAACGTATTTCCAGCATTTTTCCTTGGGGAAGAACACAAAAATAAATAATAAATATTTTGTTGTTTAACGACGCTGTCAATTGCTAGGATCACATCAGCGTCACCGGTGTGCCGGAATTTTGTCCCGCAGGAGTTCTTTTACTTGCCAGTAAATCTACTGACCTGGAGCTGTCGTTTTTAAGCACACTTAAAGACCATCGGTCTGGGCGGGATTTGAACCCGCGACCTTGGGATCAGTAGGTCAGCGTCTAACCAACTGAACCACCCAGACCGACGGAAAAAACACAAAAGAAATGAAACTGTATTATAATGGCAATGAACAGAAAACAGAATTTTCGAGGTATTTAGGAGTATGGGTCGAAGTGAAATAGTCCGCCAGACTTTAAGAGCGAGTTTCTCGGATTATGAATAACAAAAAACTCTTATACCAAAAGGCTGAAAAGTTTATACTTTTCTAGAAAAAAATGCTTTTATTAAAAAAAATTATCGTCATCTGGCTGAATTATTATTCATTAAAGCTTCTTAATTTATGGCTATATTAATAGAAAATTGAATAAACGACAACCTTTTCCTTTGGCGTATTTCAATCGATTAAACGGTTTTTGTGTAAATTAAATTTTAAAAATCCACAATTTGTTGCTTTTTTCATTATGTTTGAACTGGCAATATCGCATCAGCTGTGTTTACTTTCTTGCGACATCGGTGTAGATCGCGCGAATGTTTACTTAAGTGCATTCAATTTTTTTGTTCAAGCATATTGCGGTGGATAATAAATTTACATTTTAAATTATGCTTTACTAAAGATTTAGCAATTATTGGTACCACATGGTTAAATGCAACATAGAGTAACGGTATTAATAATGTAAGAGGTGTTTCACACATGACTAACATAACCTTTGAAATGCTGTCACAGCTGCAGCTCATACGCCTGGCAGACGATATTAAAATTACTGTACTTGTGTTCACCACGAGTGCCGGTGTTAGAAGCAAACTAGCTTTGAGAGGTAGAACTGGAACTTAAAAATTCAATGCCACAACTGGGATTTGAACCACACACCTTCCGCTTACAGGGCGGCTGCTCTACCACTGAGCTATTGTGACAAACTGCCAGAATGGCATTAAATTCTCAAACCAGTTCGTATTTCACTTATTGTGAAAATGAATGTCCTGTTTGGTCCCTACTATTCAGTAAATAAACGTCGTAAGAATAGTTGTGTTTGATTCTAACGAATCATGATGTTGATCTCGCATCATTGTTTCACGATGAACAATGCATGCAATTCCTATACGAGAAGGCTTATTAAGAACGCACATGTTGTGTCCGAATTGCGGGTAACTTTCACCAGTTTAACTCAGGGAGGAGAGAATAACGGGAGATGCCCAGAGAGCACCTGTGAAGCCGAGAGTGAAGTACAGAGGGGGCGTGACACCTTACTTGTACTTCTTTGTATTGGTTGTACTCTAGCGTGGTATGTCATGCTAGTAGTGTTTGGTATTGCCACTACTACAAAACATATCAACGTAAAAATGTCTGCATGTTGTGCATATGGATGAACAAATCGACAAACAAAGAATAAGGATATTAGCTTCCACAGGTAAATGTAAAAGTAGACTCTTTAACTCCTTTCTGTCAGGGAAACGTGTGTTTAACGTAAGTATCGTAAAACAAAATGCAATAAATATCCGGTGGCAGTACCTAATGCACTCTTATCTTTAGCCACTATTAGCAAATCCAGTAACATTTCATTAGTTTGTCATAATGAATACGTTATAAGTGCATTATTATTCAATAGTCTGTGAGTGACAGATTATTCGGTTTTCTTGCATAGTTTTAACAGCAAATTCTAAGTTATACAGCATGGTTTTACCATGTATATTGTGCCCTTGTAATTTTAAACCTAATTGATCTAGGTATGTAAATATTGTAACTATATGCAGTCATTAATGTGCTTTACATTATATATACTAATTAATACCTGAGTATATTAATAGCTCCTAATCATGTGTTTTATTGGTACATAAAGTTCCTTCCATGATTACCATGCACATAACATGTGCTGTTCTAATACAATAAGTTTATTATGTTTCCAGCATGTATGAGAGTTATTTTTATTCAAAAAATACTTACCAATGTAAGTAGCAGTTAATTTCCATGCCCTACATATTATTTAAATCGACTAAATATATCCTTTTATTGGTGTAAAATGCATATTATACTTACGCATTACACCTCCTTTAATCTCTTATGCAGAGAGAGAGAGAGAGAGAGAGAGAGAGAGAGAGAGAGAGAGAGAGAGTGTCATTTTGTCTTCTCGTATTACGAGGGTCACCCAGAAAGTAAAGAACGATTGCGCGTTATGCTCCGCGCAGACCTCCCACCACTGCGATTGTGTTAGCTGTTATAGCTTGGCTTATTATTCCTTGTCTTCGGTGGGAGCCGAGTCTCGTTAGAGTGTGGTCACGCTAATTGTTTTTGCAGCGTTTTCAAATGGCGTCACCAATCTAAAATCCCGCTAATGTGAAATATGGAGTGTCATTCGTTTTCTGAACGCTCAAAACATTAAGCCTATTGACATTTATGGGCAAATAAATAATGTTTACGCTGAAAGTGCAATTAACGAACCATCAGTGAGGAAATGGTGCATTATGTTCAACGAAGGAAGGACAGCGTGCATGATGAAGATCGGAGTGGAAGGCCATCACTTGTTACGGAAGAACTAAAGAGAAAAGTTGATGACACAATCCACCAACGTTTCGCTTTGAGCACATTACACGTATCTTTCCCACATATTTCGCGTTCATTCCTGCATGAAGTAGTGACAACGCACCTAGGTTACAAGAAAATGTGTGCTTGATGGGTGCCAAAAATCTTGAATGATGGCCACAAGGTGAATCGCATAAGAGCAGCCCTTGAAATTTTGACACAATATTACAAAGAGGATGATGATTTGCTTGGCCACATTGTTACTGGAGATGAAACTTGGGTTTCGTACAAGACTCCAGAAAACAAGGGACAGACAATGGAGTGGCAATACACAAATTCGCCCACAAAACCCAAGAATCAAATTTGAACACCCGGAAAATCATGACAGCGGTTTTCTGGAACCGAAAGGGTTTTATCCACATCGAGTTCAAGCCAAGAGGAGCAACAATATACTCAGAAGCCTAATATGAAACTCTTCAATGGCTGCCTTCGACGTGCAATTCAAAACAGCAAAGTGAAATGCTCTCGGCAAAAATGTTCTTGATCCATGACAATGCCCGGCCTCATGCATCAGCACAAACACAGCAGGAACTTCAACGCCTAAAATGGGAAATCTTTGATCATCTCATCTGGCACCACGTGAGTACCTCTTATTCCCAACACTCAAAGAATTTTTGGGTGGAAAACAGTTTGCAAGCGATGAGGAACTCAAGCAAGCAAGCAAGTAAGCAAGTACTCTTTGACGGCAAAGAGTACAACAACGGTATTGAAAAACTCCCACATTACAATAAATGTCTTGACAAGTATGGTGATTACATAGAAAAGTAGTGTAATTTCCTCTAAGTTTAAAAATAAATTTTGGTGCTGATATCTTTTGTTTTGATTCAACCACGCTCAATCGTTCCTTGCTTTCTGAATGCCCTCGTATACTGGGTGCCCCAAAAAACTACGACAACGCTTAGTATGTTGTGCGGGATGGTAAACTGATTGATTTTCAGATAGGAACCCCTGTCCGGAAATGTACGGTTTGGACGCTGGAAAGTGTCGAAGTTTGAGAACGAAGGGTTGTGAGTGAGTGAGTGAGTGAGTGAGTGAGTGAGTGAGTGAGTGAGTGAGTGAGTGATTAGGGTTAAAGGGCCCGTCGACAGCTAGGTCATTAGAGCCCCAAAGGGTTGTGACAATTTGCTAACATTCATTATGATGTGTTAATATGGAAGGTATGCAACCCTTTAGGAATTGTGTACTGGGATAAACGACCTGAGTATAATAACATTCCTCCAGAGTCCTTGGTGTGAGTCCTCTGCATTACTTATGTAGCTTCCAGCACGGTAACATTTTTAACAGCAGTGCGACATGAACCAGTACACAGCTGTGGAAATGGCCTACATGACCTCTGGCACGCTTTGATGTAAATGTGTGGAATCACTTCGTCACATATTCAAATCGATGGTTTGGTAGAGATGGACCAGTTCTATGGCCAGCACGGTCATCAGAACTAACACCTCTCGACTATTTTCTGTGGAGCTGTATGAAGAGTATGGTGTATGACACTCCTGTAACGTCAGCGGAGGACCTTATTGCTCGAGTCCACAGAGGATTGAAAATTTTCAAAGGCAACCGCACTAATTGGGTCATGTGCATGAGGCTCACCACCGCCAATAGGCTCTGTAATGATGTAGGAGGTGCACTGTTCGAAGCCCGTTTGTAATGTAAACAGCTCAATGTTGGGTTTGCAGTGTATTTTGTTTGCATCATAATATGAACTTGAAACTGAGTTTAATGTTCTGGATATTTACACTAGAACAAACATTTTAAGTTTTATTGCACATAAAAATGCATACTTTCTGATTTTTTATGTAAATAAATATTTTTGGATATTCACATAAATTATACAAAAATTGCATAAAGGAAACCTTTTTAAAGTAATTCCTCCATAAAATCACATAAAAGCAGCAACAGAATTATTTTTAACAATTCACTATCCACTTCTTTCATGATCAATTACACATGTCAGATAATACAATTTGTTATTCATTATTGGAAGAACTGATATGTCGGCTATAGTATCTCTTCAGTTTGAAGAAAATATAAACATCCTGCTTTCCTTAGTTACATGAGCTCGTAAGATAAGAACGGGAATTCCTCCACTGTCATATGCTTGAAACCAAAATTATTTAGTTGTTTAACGATGGTGTGAATTGCCAGGATCACATCAGCGTCCCCGATATGCCGGAATTTTGTCCTGCAGGAGATTTTCTACATGTCAGTAAATCTACTGACATGGAGCTGTCACTTCTCACCAAAGCGGCCTGGGTTCGATCCCAGGCAACTGCATGTAGGACTTGTGGACAAAGCAGCGCTGGGGCGGGTTTCCTCTGGGTTCTCTGGTATGCCCTGCCATCTCATTCCACTGGTGCTCCATCTTCATTCCATGTATCATCAGTGTCACCACCTGCGGTGGTGTATGTAGTAAAGGTGGGCGTTAAACATTACAAAACAAAACAATGCAGCTGTTGTCTTTAAGTACACTTAAAAACCACCAGTCTAGGCCGGATTTGAATCCTCCTTGCGATCAGTAGGCCAGCGTCAAACCAACCAAGCCACCCAGACTGACTACCATGTGCTTGAACACCTGTTATTGCTTCACAGCTCAGCTAATATATACGCTGATACTTGTTAAACTTCATAATCAATTAGTCATTTGTAAATCTGCAAAGTTCATACAACCTTAGTTGTGTTGGGAGGTTACATATCGACAGTTTTGACTTTGCAGCAGATTAAACATGCCCAGAGTGAAAAGTAGTGCAAGTTATTGTGTGCAACAATATGCTGTGGAAGTTAAGGTTATTTTCATCTTCTGATGGTAAAATCCTGTATTGAAAAACCAAGGTTTACAAGTGATACAGCATTTAAGTGGTAACAGACATAAGGCAGCTATTTCATGCTTTTTTTAAAAAAAAAAAAAAACACTCTCGAAAGTGAGCCAACCTCAGTTTAAAACATTCCTGACAAAATATACAAATCTTGACACAGCTGACGAATCAACTTTGCGAAAACATTACCTTCCCAAGGGCTACAAAGAAACCAGATTCTACTGGCAGAAAAATTGGAAATGTTATTATAGGGGTATAGAAGAATGATTCTGAAATTTCAAAGTCATCTTTTCTACTGACCTGCTAGACATGCCTGCTGCAAACCATGTGACTGTTTTTTTTTTTTTTTTTTTTTTTTAAGATTCTTTATTGTTCTACATGTTCCATTACAATATGTAATACTACATGTTGGGTTTGCTTTGTAAACTGATAAATACATCTTAATTTAACATTAATAATTACATAGATTTATATAGTTCAATTATTTTTTGTCAGATCAATTGCATTGGCATACTGAATATATTCTTTAAAATAACTTTTAGCAATTTCGACTTTAGTTGGTGGCCATTTTCCTCTTCTTTGAATTATTTTCCTTCGGAATGTTCTTCTTTTTTCTTCGAGATTTTTGCAGTCATAAATTATATGGACTGATCTGACTGTTGTCAGATTGTTTAATGAAACAATGTGGATACTGCGGTCAAATGTTATATGATATGACAATGTTCTCTTATTTTTGACTGATGCTGCACCATATATGAAAAAGGCAGCAGCAAAACTTGCAGTTAGTTATCCTAAAATGATTCCTGTTACGTGTGTTGTACATAGATTGCATAGAATATGTGAGGAAAATGGGAAAAATGGGAAAAAAGTGTTTATCAAGTCACCTAAAAGGATTGAAATTTTTCAGAACAAAAATCTGAACAATGCACTGTCTCCTGCACCTGTGGTGACTCACTGGAGAACATGGTTGGCCACAGTTCAATACTACGCAGAAAACCTGGATGGTTTTGCTGCTGTCATGAATGAACTAAAGATTCCAGTTCAATTAAAATTCTTCAAGAACTTTAAAGTGACACTGTGTTAAGAAATGACTTAGTATGCATTTCTGCAAATCTTGGTTTCCTATGTGATTCCATAAAGAAACAGGAATCAGAAGGAATGCCTTTGAGAGAAGCAGTTCAAGTAGTTCAGGATGTGTAAAAAAAACTGAATGTTCTTTCTGATCCTGCAGCACAAAATTTGAAAAGAAAATACAAGGAAGTATTTGAAAATAGTAGTGAATTAAACATGCATAAAATTTCAAATGTGTTGGATGGGCAACATGAAGAAATTATTCATGAGAATGTGAGTGACATTCCATATTATAATTACGTTAGACTTATTTCTTGTGACGGGGAGCGATCATTTTTGAAATTCAAGACAATTCTTCGTGACAATCGTCAATCTTTAGGGATGCAAAATCTGAGGAAGCATGTGGTTGTATACTGTATTTCATTTGTTTTGGCACATAGTTTTTACTTTTTAGCACATATTTTTAACATTTTTAGTACATAATAGAACATTTCCAAGTTTTCAGCACCTAAAAATCCAAGCCCTGTACATGTACATCACAATTTCTAGCAAAAACATTTGAGTTTTGTAGCAATATTAGTACTCTGTATACATACAATGATATGACTAAGTAAATTATTTTGTATAAATAATTCCTTGCAAGTGCTAACATTTGGTATTATTTTTGTGCATTTCTTTTGTAACATTAGTAGTCTATTAATAAGTACATCAGCTGCACCCCTCAGAGCTCAATACCATATAATAATTGTGGATCTATAACACCATAATAGTTTTTAACGTATTCAAAGTTTTAAATCTAGAAAAATATCTCAATAGGTATATACCCTTACTTACTTACTTACTTTACTACATTCTTTATCAATGTGCGCATACCAAGTTAGATGTTTGTCAAAGAGTATACCCAGAAACAGCATTTGTTCACTTTCTTCAATAAATTCATTACATATTCCTACAGCAGGCTGATTTCCACTGTCTGTGAGATACATTAAAGTTAACTATTTAGGTCATGAAGACCGCATAACTGGCCGGGAGGGATCAGCACGCTGACCACGTACCACCTTCCAGTACTGCACCCCAGCAATGACGCCTGTAGTGGGCTGAGGTGGGGGAACAGCGGCTGGGCGGTAAGGCTTGGCTCTTCATGGGCTGTTGTGCCGGGACTTATGTTGCATTCCAGTTGATTTATATTAAAGTGGTTGATTATTTGAGCTGAGACAGAATGAGTTTGTTTAGTAAGTCCCTGTGTAGATGAGTTCAAGCATAACACTGCTGTATCATCAGCTTATGATAGTATCTTCAAGTGTGGTATGGTTGGAGTATTATATGTGTATAATATAAATAGTAGTGGACCCAATATAGAGCCTTGCAGTACACCACATTGAATTATTCCCTTTTTTTGACTTGTGTTACTTTATGTTGTTGTTAGCTAATGCTGGATTTATGACAAAAAAAGTCATTAATCCTCTTGCTCTCCAATATTTTTCACTGATGGATGGGGCACTTGAAGTGGCCGGGCATATTTGAAGGTGGTCTTGATCCATTTCCTCTTGCAGATCACATAGAGGACAAAATTTCATAATTTGATATTGAAGAGAACAATAGCAGTAATAGTAACCGCTTTTTAGAGAGCACCATATTTTTATGTTTTGGCGGTCACTATCACTCTCTCACAACCCCCAGAATGTCTGGAGGACCACACCTGTCATTGGTTTATGGGTCTCACCGACCTGACCGGGAGAGTTATCAAAATAAATTCACTTACCTTATCCTCTGATTACCAATGGACGTATTACATGCCATGACAGGTCAGCATGTTAGTGGTTAATATTTTATAGAGAAATGGAGAGGTTGGAAAAATAAAGACTCCCTAGCCCTCGGGAACCCTAATAGCATTGGGGTCGGAAGAGAACAAGGGATGACCAAGGTAAGGTCAGAGAGAAAAGTTACAGCGAGGAGCAAAGCACCAGTAAGTGGAAGTAAAGTTCTGCTCAGCTTGGGTACCTTGGGTCGCCATCCACATATCCCCTAGACGAAGACCCCTGAATCCATACAAAAAATGCATATCTTGCTAATATGTGAATGTAACATCAGACTTTTTTTATGAATAATGTGCACATATGATAAGAAAATAAATTTCAGTGGTTAGAGAAAGTACTGTAATTGCAGCATCTGACTTATAGTTTTGAAGAAATGAAACGGATTGAATACAGTGAAAACTAGAGACATTAGATATTAGAAGGCAAACTTGGCAATTTTTTTATCAAAGATATAATCTTAATGGCCAAATTACTGTGAATTATGACTGATATATACCATCTTTTAATGGGAAATAAGAAAACAGTAAAGCTAAAAATTTTTAGCTTGTTCCCCCTCCCCAAAAGAATACATAAAAAGCTAAGGCATATGCACTGAATGCACTGCTCAATCACGATAAGCCTTGCATCAGAATAGGCCATATCCCATTTACTGGCCAATAAACATGTATTTTAGACAAGATTGGGTCTACCTCAAATTAAGTTATTTGCTTAGAGGATAGCAATAAGTCTGAAAATGCAATGACTATGGAAGTATAAATGCTTAAATCTTACGAGAGTTTAGTGATTTATAAACAAGAGCTCAATAGGGGATGGGCATAATGTTGTTGAAATAAGAAATCCTTTTATTGAAACTTGCAGAATGGTTAGACAGAGAATTAGTACTAACATAAGAAATCTTTTTATTGAAACTTGTAGAATGGTTAGACAGAGAATTAGTACTAACACAAATAATCATATCAACCTTGAAAGGAATTAGAACTAAAGCGTTCTGTTCCATCAAAGTTTTGCTATAGAATGTCATGAAGATTACTCTCAGACGTGAAGGAATGTAGTGAAAGGGAACATGTAAAATCACTGATTGCTTCTCATTCTGATGATGAACTTCTTTACGTAACCCAACATTGCTGACATGCATCTGTGAGACATGATACTGCAGGTTGTTTAAGGAAATGACAAATATAACACCATAATTAGCCACAAGGATACAGAAAGACTTTCTAAATAACCATCCTCAGCCCAGTTCCATATAGTGAAGAAGCAGCAGGATTGTCATTCTTTGTAAGCAATGATTTTACAACTAAATGTTTAAATATTTGTAGAGAAGCGAGTTCTTGAAAATGTCACATTTACCCATCATATAATTGAATGAAAACATTGTTATCCTCCAGCAGAAGACATAATAGTGAATCAGACATTTACTGGAATATAGCTTCAAACTTTAATTGATATTAAATTTAAACATATAATTTCATGCTGGGTGATACTTTAATTGAACTACTTGCTGCAATCACAATCTTCACTGAATATTTAAATGGGTCTGCCTTTGCAGTAATGGTACAAACATTTTGCATGGGAAATATTATGAACGACACCTCAATTGTCAAATGAAAATCCCAAAGCAACTGTGCATCTTTGACATTTATTTGGGATAAAAGATTTCCCCTAACAGGTTATGGTTGAGTAAATATAAGTTTATAAGGAATATGAACTCTTTTATTATGGTTTAAGAGACTAAATTTATTCATTAAGCTTATATTATATTGAATCAACATGCCACTGGTCTTTTATCCTGTTTTGACATTGTGTGGTTAAAACGAGAAATTCTCCCTTATGCTTCACAAGGTATTGAAATGTCTGTTTATGTTTCTAGTGTTACTTTATGTTAACTATTGTAAAATGGGATTTCTGTTCTTTGTTTCCGATTACTTAAATATGATAACAGTAGTTATTCTGCCAAACCCCTTATTCCATAGCTATTCAGTTTCCTAAGTAATATTCTATGATCCACACAATCAAACCTTTCGTTAAATCCAAGAATACACTCGCTATCTTATTCTTGCTTTCAAGTTTAGCCATGTTGTCCTTAAGAAACTTTAAGGTAGCTGTTATTGTAGAATAGTTCTTATGAAACCCATATTGTATACTCCTAACTACATTGTCTACTGATAGAAATTTATCCATCCTGACAAGTCTAACCTTCTCCAGGAGTTTTGCTAGTGTTGAGGTTAGTGTGATAGGTCCATAATTTGAAATTAGAGTTTTATCACCTTTTTGAATACTGGGTGTATTGTCTCACATCAGAGACAATTACCCCAGTGGTGACTTACTATTGTAAGTACTTTATGTCCCAGGACTAAATAACCTTCAGATGATAATTATTATTTATTTATGCCAACAAACTTAGTGTTGGTGTTTTTAAACACAAGCCATGTGACAATCTGCCAGACTGCCTTTGTGGTTTACCAGGAGAAATACGAACTGGTTTGAAAATTCAATGCCATTCTGGCAGATTGTCACAGTAGCTCATTTGTTAGAGCACCCGCCTGGTAAACAGAAGATCTGTGGTTCAAATCCCAGCTGTGGCATTGAATTTTTAAGTTCCAGTTCTACCTCTCAAGTCATCACCATGTTCAGACTTACCACTGAACATGACTGTCTCAGTAACGCCTGCATAAAATTAAATTGCTATCATCCCCAAATTGTCCGTTCTGCAAAAAGGAAGAGGAAATGAATATGGAACATCTATCAATCTGTGAACAAATTATACATGTACACATTGGGTTTTGGATCTTTAGGATTTTTATACATTAATTTCACACACACATTCACACTCCCATTCATACTCACTTCCTAGTTGGGAATCGAACCCGGGATCCCTTGCACAGCAGACAAGTGCTCTACCAACTGAGCTTTAGGCCCAGCCTATATAATCTTGTAACTGCAAACCGTAGTTATTTTCTTTGACTTATTTGAACATGACTTGCCACTTCATAAGGCACTCTGTTTATTCACAATTGTGGCATAGGTTTGCTGAAACTCGATATCACAAGTGGATGTGGATGAGTGACCTGCTCACTCCTTCTTCTTCACACTTGCCAATTTTTAATTTCTCTACCACATACATAATAGGCAAAGAAGGTATTGAATTCCACCAAAAGTTTGATACTGAGATTACACTGAAATATAAATTTTGAATTCCCTTGGATGAATAAAAAAAACCCTTTTAGAAAAAGGTCTGTGGACGGCATAACTGAAAAATGAAACATCAGTTAAATACTTGGTATTAAGTTCAGGATCCTCCAAGGATGTGACACAAGGATTTTCAAGAAAGTTCTCTCTCCTCCCCAGACTATCCTTTACATGGAACAGTTTTAGAAAATTTTGATTTTATCAAAAATGGTTCTAATGATTTTGATTAAAACACCGTATGTTTAAGATAGGTATTTTAATGATGTATGAAATACATGTTTTGAATTTCCTGGAAATAGCCTCTTAAGTTCTCTTCGTTCTGGAAGACTTTTGTGTAACTGGTAAACCATAAGAGACAGACAAAATTGTATACACAAAAAATCTGATCTGCTGCACTCACATGATTTTCTCTACTCTTCTTACAAACTCTTATACCTATATCTTCTTCCTGTTAGTTGAGATAAACATTTGTGCAAACTATCTTATTGTTTATTTCCTTGTAGGTGCAAGGAGAATATTAGAATACAGTACGCTTTGGGCGATACTCAAATATTTTAAAGCTTTGAGATCCCATTCTCTTTGCACGCTTAACATATAAAAAAATGAACAATGATGTTCCATTTCATGAAAGGTTTTTATGTTTTCTGAAAATGCCACAAATAACAAGGAATATCTCTGAAATGGTCCACTCTACAAAAAATTTATGCAGGCATAAATTCTGTGTTTTAGCGAGATCTACATTTTTTGTATAGTAAGATTTTGTGTATCGCTTACGGTTTACGAGTTATTCAAAAGTCATCCAGAGTAAACAGGAGTACATGGGCTATAGCCAGAAAATTCAAAATATACATTTCATCTTAAACATATGTCATTTTAATAAAAATCGTTAGAGCCATTTTCAAGAAAATCAATATGTTCAAAAAATTTTCCATGTAAAGGGTAGTTTAGAGTGGGGCTCTTTTCTTCAAAATCCCATCCTTGAAAGTCATTAAACTTAAATACCAACTTTGGTTTTTAACTGAGTTTTTGCTTTTGAGTTATGTTGTCCACAGACTGACAGACTGACAGACTGACAGACTGACAGACTGACAGACTGACAGACACAGACACACACAGACACACACACACACACACACACACACACACACACACACACACACACACACACACACACACACACACACACACACACACACACACACACACACACACACACACACACACACACACACACACACACACACACACACACACACACACACACACACACACACACACACACACACACACACACACACACACACACACACACACACACACACACACACACACACACACACACACACACACACACACACACACACACACACACACACACACACACACACACACACACACACACACACACACACACACACACACACACACACACACACACACACACACACACACACACACACACACACACACACACACACACACACACACACACACACACACACACACACACACACACACACACACACACACACACACACACACACACACACACACACACACACACACACACACACACACACACACACACACACACACACACACACACACACACACACACACACACACACACACACACACACACACACACACACACACACACACACACACACACACACACACACACACACACACACACACACACACACACACACACACACACACACACACACACACACACACACACACACACACACACACACACACACACACACACACACACACACACACACACACACACACACACACACACACACACACACACACACACACACACACACACACACACACACACACACACACACACACACACACACACACACACACACACACACACACACACACACACACACACACACACACACACACACACACACACACACACACACACACACACACACACACACACACACACACACACACACACACACACACACACACACACACACACACACACACACACACACACACACACACACACACACACACACACACACACACACACACACACACACACACACACACACACACACACACACACACACACACACACACACACACACACACACACACACACACACACACACACACACACACACACACACACACACACACACACACACACACACACACACACACACACACACACACACACACACACACACACACACACACACACACACACACACACACACACACACACACACACACACACACACACACACACACACACACACACACACACACACACACACACACACACACACACACACACACACACACACACACACACACACACACACACACACACACACACACACACACACACACACACACACACACACACACACACACACACACACACACACACACACACACACACACACACACACACACACACACACACACACACACACACACACACACACACACACACACACACACACACACACACACACACACACACACACACACACACACACACACACACACACACACACACACACACACACACACACACACACACACACACACACACACACACACACACACACACACACACACACACACACACACACACACACACACACACACACACACACACACACACACACACACACACACACACACACACACACACACACACACACACACACACACACACACACACACACACACACACACACACACACACACACACACACACACACACACACACACACACACACACACACACACACACACACACACACACACACACACACACACACACACACACACACACACACACACACACACACACACACACACACACACACACACACACACACACACACACACACACACACACAGACCTTTTCCTAAACATACTTTTTTTTTGGATTCAGAGGGTGTAACACATATATTTCCGGTGAAATCTCGACATCTAATTTTTGGGTGGAATACAATACTTCCTCTACTTACCAGTAGAGAAAGTAAAAATGTAGACCTTATTAAAAATACAATTTGTGATCAGTACATTTGTTGTGTACTGAACCATTTCAGAGATATTCCTCATTAGTTGCTGGAATTTTCCAATACTTATACTTTGCTCAAATGAGAAGCTGTTATTTATATTTTTATCTCTTGGCCATGTGAAGAACAGGATTTCAAAGTCATCACACAGTGACTAACTCTGCTCTTAAAAGATTTTACTATCACTTAAAGCCCACTATATTCCCCTTACATCTACAAGAAAATTGGCAATAAGATAATTTCTGCAAATTTTTATCTGGGTTAACATGAAGTAGATAGAAGAATAAGCATTTGTAAGAATAGTTTGCACAAGAGTAGAGGAAGTCGTGTGAGTGCAACACATCAGAGCTTTTATATATTAACAATACATTTGTATGCACTTTGTCATGTAGATATCGTCTCCATGTTGTTCAGAAAGTCTTCATTGGATATCAGCCCCTATTACATCTTCAAATGACAAAAACTTAAGCATTCACTGTATTGTTCATTGATAAATTCAAAAAGAGGCATACCATGTTTACTATGTAACAGTCAGAAACTGGAATGATGTCAAGTATTTCACAAGCTTCAACATAAGTACCATCTATCAATGTACATGTGCATTAAGTGTACTACCAACCTAAATATTTCATTATAAAATCTCATGTGTTGCACTATCATGACTTTCTCTATCCTTCCACAAACTATATCTACAAACACTTATTCCTCTACCTAGTTCATGTTAATTGAAATAAACTTTTGCAGAAATTAACTTTATTGCTAATTTTCCATGGCTGAACATGTGGAATATGGGAATGCAATAAGCTTTGTTTAAGCAAGTCAAATCTTTAAATAACTGGATGCTCTATGTGATAGCTTTGAAATTCATTTTTCTTTGTATAGCCAGTGCATGAAAAAATAAATAACCTATTTGAGAAAAGTATAAGTATTTGAAAATTCATACAATTAACAAGGAATATGTTGAAAAAAAAAAAAAAAAAAAAAAAAAAAAAAAAAAAAGAGAGAGAGAAACCAAAAAGAAGAAAAAGGAAAGAAACAAAATTGACATAAATTGTGTGCTTCAATGGAATCTACATTTTCTGTGTAGTAAGATTCTGTCCATCTCTTATGGTTTACTAGTTATAAGTTATTCACAATGAAGAGCGTACTTCAGAGGCTATTCCCAGAAATTTCAAGATATATATTTAAATTCTCATGAAAGTATATTAACCATATAGCATTTTATTAAAAATTGTTAGTTTTTTTTAGGAAAATAAGAAAAAATATTTCGAAAAATATTCAATGTAAAACATAACTTAGGGTGGGAAGATTTTCTTGAATATCTTCCTGATGCATTCTTGGAAGATAATGAACTTGAATACGAAGTTTGGTATTTAACAGATTTTTCATTTTTGAGTTATGCTGTTCACAGTCACACAGAAGGACCTTTTTCTAAAAATGCTTTTTCAAGAGTCAGGGGTTCCAAAAAATGTGTTTTGGGTGAAATCTTGATATCAAACTTTTGGGTGAAATGCAATATTTCCCTAAATTACAACACATAGAGAAAGTAAGAAAGTGTGCTGATGCTTACTGATATACCCTCATAGTTTATCAACATTCACCTGTGATATTTTAGTTAAGGCCTTTAAAGATAGCCAATTAGTGAGCAATTATGACTATTAAAATAAAAAAACATCCCATACTGCTGGTGCTTTGGAGACATCTGTGTACGCATCTCTAGATCATCATGTTGTAGATTTCAGAAGCCACATTTCATTTGGCCACTTCACTTCCTGTAAATATAACTTAAAATCTTGAGTTAACATTCAAAAAGGCTCTTTATCCTATTTTTACTTTTGCAGGTGAAAAGCCCTTTCAATGCACATATCCAGGATGTGGCAAATGGTTCTCCCTGGACTTCAACTTGAGAACTCATGTGCGGGTACACACTGGTGAACGACCTTATGTGTGCCCATTTGTTGGCTGCACCAAGAGCTTTGCACAGTCAACAAATTTAAAGTCTCACATGCTGACTCATCAGAAAGCAGTTTGATTCAATTCAACAGTTAAGTTGGGTCCTGAACCTGAATTTACTGACATGAAAAATGTTGGTCTAATTATTTACAAAGCTAGTTCCATTTTTAAATGTTTAATACAATGTAACCTTATCTCTTATCAATATTTCTATGTTTCTTTGCAAAGATGCTTAGAGATTATCAATCATAAATTGATATTATGTATTTATGGTGGGAGCATTGGTGTTTACATTTGGGTAACCTGAATATTAGAGGGTAAAAAAAAAATTTCTTTCAAACCAAACTGAGTGGTTATTTGAATAACAAAGATGCATCTTCCAGAAAATGTTATGGATTTAAGAAGTGACACACTTAAACTAAAATAAATTAAAAAAGATATGTATATATTTAGCTACAATAGTCCTTCAGTAGTGGAAGAATATACAATCTCCAATAAACATTAAGTGTGAGAAGCTTTGTACCAGTGATTACTTGGATGTTTAAAATGCATTTAGTTGAGAAATGCAACAGTAATCTGCATTATTTATGTTGCAGGACAGAATCCATTGAATTGTGAGGGAGTAGGAGGAATTAAATCTTTAAGTCAATTGTTTTATTGTGGTGCTGTTTTTATAATGATTGTTACATATAGCAGCAGGAATAATGTTCTTAGTGAAAGATGATATAGTGTGATATCAGACGCGATTTTTATCTGCAGGGTCGAGGTTACAGAATGGAATGCATAAATCAATGTTCCTTTATCACAACATATTTATTCGTTAATTTACACTTTCAGCACCATATTAATTAATCAACAACTTTCACAATTAGGTAGAATCTACATTGCATAAAAGTTTGGGTGAAAGTTACATGTTCACACGCTACCAAAAAAAATACATCCTTTCATCTTGAGCACACAGACGCTAATAAAAACAGTCCCTGGCGTCTGTCTGACGCAACACCGCCATTCTTTTGTATTCATCCGCGCAATAGTTTTTATTGGTTGAACACAAAGTGACAAGAAAACATTGGCTATCTTGAATATTAAAAATAAGTCCCTGATACACCCAAACAAGAACTAGAAATTTACAAACATTTATATGAACGACTTTCTATTGGTCAATATTCTGTCTCATATGCCCCTTGTTTTGTTTTTCAAGTTGTCACCTATATTTACAATCTTGAAACACAATACAACACTTCTCCCTACTCCTATGATTCAATCACTTTGTACAATATTTTTTTTTTTTTTTTCTTTCTTTACAGTCTTCTTCACTGTTTGTCTTTGTCTTTTGTTTTGGCATGATATAGCATGTTTTTATAAATTTCACATATTTAATTACTACACAATACATTCAGTTATCATACAATACATATTCAGTTATTGTACAACACATTTGGTTACTACACATGTCCAATTATTATACAATACATATTCAGTTATTGTACAATATATCCTGCTATCATACCACATATGTTCTGTTATTATACAATACATATTCAGTTATTACACAATACACATTCAGTTTTTGCATAACACATTTAGTTATTACTCAACATATTCAGTTATAACACAATATATCCAGTTATCATACAATACATATTCAGTTATTGTACAACACATATTCAGTTCTTATACAACACATACTCAGTTATTGTACATTTGACATTGACACAAATATAATTTAAGTGTATCATGGTTTATTATGTGGTTTTTGACTTGTATTCATTGCTATGAGGAGAGAAAAACAGGATACAAATTTTGAGCTAATGATTATGATCATGTTTATGGCAATATTTTATTCAGTTCTTTGCCTTCTTTGTCTTGTAAGTTTATTATGTATAGGCAGGTTGTTGAGTCGGTTCTTAAACTCTGATGTTACTAATGGTACTAATTTTCTTAATTGGGTTATTATTTATTGTTGTTTGGTTCAACATTTCTTTGAGCTTAGCATTGGCTATATTCATCTTAATTCATGGGCATTGTTTTTCTGATTATAGTTTTCCTTACTTCACTAATTGTCACTTCTTTGTCTCTTATTTCTATAAGAGAAAACTTCTATCCTTATAATTATTCTGTAATTGTATTATTTTTCTTCTTAATTTACCCTCGACATCTTTGTGTCGAAATATTATATCTTTGTCATCATAATTGATTCCTTTTTACCAAGCTAAATTTTCCAAGTGAATTTGCTTTGAAATTTCCTTCTTTTTGGATGACCACGAAAGAAAAAAAAATCTGGAGTGTTACATTCACATGGCTTTCTCTACTCACTCTTCTACAAACAATTCTCACAAAACCTTATCTAGCTATTCTTGTTAATCCAGATAAAACATTCAATTTACATTTACACATTTTGTTGTACAACACAGCATGTAAAGAAAGTCAGATTTTTAAAGACGCAATGACTTTAAATTTCCATGCTCTTTGCATGATCACTGACAAGAAAGAAGAAAAAAGGAAAGAAAGAAAGAAAGGAAATGACTTTCCATTTGAGAAAAGTATAAATTATTTCAAAATTAAAACCAATTACAAGAATATCTTGGAAACTGTTAACTAAGAAAGAAAGAGGAACTGTCTGCTTCAACAGGATTTAAATTTTTTTGTAACAAGATTTTTTTTTCCTGTCATTTACAGTTTAATGCAAAAGACATTTAAAATGAAGAGGACTTCACAGCCTATTTCCAGAAAACTAAAGATGTACATTTCACATGAAAATATCTTTCAACACATATAATTTAATGAAAATCTTCAGAGGTATTTTTCAGAAAATCAAAATTTTCTAAATACTTCCTGCATAAAGCATAGGAGGGTGGATTCTTAGAATTTTGTGTTGCATCCTTGAAGGATGTGGAATTTAAATACCAGGTTTGGTATTTAACCAACGTTTTTACTTTCTCTACTGGCAAGTGGAGGAAGTATTGCATTTCTCCCAAAAATCCGATGTCGAGATTTCACCATAAATATATGTTTTGAGGTCCCCTGAATCCAAAAAAAGTATTTTTAGAAAAAGATCCTTTGTGTGTGTGTGTGTGTGTGTGTGTGTGTGTGTGTGTGTGTGTATGTGTGTGTGTGTGTGTCAGTCTGTATGTCTGTCACCCTGTGGACAGCATAACTCAAAAACAAAAAGTCGGTTAAAAACCAAAGTTGGTATTTAAGTTTAATGTCTTTTGAGAATGTGACACAAAGATTTTGAAGAAAATAGCCCCACCCTAAACTACCCTTTACGTGGAAAATTTTTAGAAAATTTTGATTTTCTTGAAAATGGCTCTAACGATTTTGATTAAAATGCCACATGTTTGAGATATTTTTATGAAAAATGAAATGTATATTTTGAATTTTCTGGCTATAGCCTATGTAATCCTGTTTAGTCTGGATGAGTTTTGAATAACTCGTAAACAGTAAGAGATAGACTAAATCTTACTATACAAAAAATGTAGATCTCCCTAAAATACATAATTTTTGTCTGAATAAATGTTTTTGTAGAGTGAACCATTTCAAAGATATTCCTTGTTCTGTGTGTCAGTTTCAGAAAACTTCAAACGTATATGTTAAGCGTGCAAAGAGAACGGGATCTCAAAGCTTTAAAAGATTTGACTATCGCTCAAAGCCTACTGTATTCCCATATTCCCTTTGCACCTACAAGGAAATAAGCAATAACAAATGTCTGTAAATGTTTATCTCAACTAACACGAAGAAGATATAGGAATAAGAGTTTGTAAGAATTGTTAGTGCAAGAGTAGAGAAAGTCATGTGAGTGCAACACATCAGATTTTTTAATTATAAAACAAACAAATACACACACACACACACACACACAGAAACACACACACACACAGAAACACACACACACACAGAAACACACACACACACACACACACATACACACAAATCTCTTAAGGCTGGTTCACAACCATTGGTAATGGTAAAGATAACCAGAACGAGGCTTTCCTGAGTCCCGGGAAAGGGAATGAAGACTTGACCAAGTTTTAGCTTTCTCGTTTCCATTACCGGGCACTGACATGTTAGAGTCATGTTGTGCACATTAGATTTCTTGCTGTAGAAGTTATTTAAGGCAGCCATACCTTGAAACTCCTGCTAAAGCTCTCTCTAGTCACAAGCTAGAAAAAAATATCCCTGCTCAGTTAGAAATAAATGCTTCCCAGTGCTCTGCTATCAATATGCTGATGGATAATATGCATTCTCGTTCTTGTTCCTGGGCTATTTTGAACCAAAATATTGAGTCCTGCTTTGCTTCCCATTCTGGTTACCATTACCAACTGGTTGCTTTTCCGTGTGGTGACTGGGAATAGAATAGTTCCACCGTAGTCCATACGGGTCATAAAAGGTGACCATAATGTATATTCCCTCTTTAAATTTTAACTCTAGCCTACCTTGGCTAAGCTCTTGATCCATTTTCAAACCCTAAAGTATTACAGTATTCGAGGCCAAGGTGATCTTTTCCTCTTTCGTCTTTCCCCTCCTTCACTCTCTTATTTCATCAAAGGGGTAAAGTTGTTTGCAACCATGGAAATCCTCAATCCACATGTGTCCCTTGGTGGTGCTAAATGAACATGTTAATCATCCAATAATAATGCTTCCTCTAGAAATGAAATCCAGAGGTAAAATAGTCTCTTATTCGGATTTCTGGCTAGGGGCCAGAAGAAGCAGAGATAAAGATGTTGAACTACAAATCCTCCAGTGGAACACTGGAGGGATGTCACAACAAAAGAAAGTGGAACTTCAAAAAGTAGTGCAGAAAGAATCTGTTCATGACAGAAGAAAATAAAAGGCTCAAGTTTAGAACAGCTCACTTTCCACTTGCCAGCGAGATTCCAAGTCCGAACTTACTTACTGCGCATGCGCCAACGGTAGTTTCACAATTGCCCACTAGATTTCACTGCATGACTAGCAGACGATTTTCACATCTGCCAACATTGCTTTTTACACTACACTAGTTTTCGTTGCCAACACATTAAACACAAATGTACTCACTTGCGTTGTTGCCGCCACAGACATACCGCTATCGCGTATGATGATGATTATTACATTTATATTATATATATTGTTTATATATAATACTATATATTATACTTATATTTATTATTATTATTTTATTATTTAATGTTATTATATTATATATATATATTTATTTATTATATTTAATATTATTATATTTTTATTATGTTTACTATTTATTGTTCTTTTTTTGTTTATTTATTTTATTTTATATTATTATTTTTAATGTTATTAGATTTATATTATATATCATCTTTATATTATTTTTATTATTTATCGTTCTTTTTTATTTATTTTATATTATATTATAATATAATATAATGCTAATGGCTTCATTGCCAGATGCAAGGCACTAGAAAACAACATATTATATTATTTTGTTTTATTGTATTATTATTATTTAATATTATATTATATATATTATTTATATATATAATATTATATTTAATAGCATTATATTATTATATTTATATTATTTTTATTAATTATCGTTCTTTTTTATTTATTTATTTTTATTTATTTATTTTTTAATTTTCGAGTGGAGAAAAAATCCATTTACGGAGCCCCATGCGCTGGGATGGCACAGATTGGGGACTGTAGGCTTCGCCCTAGGGCACATCACATTCCCTGCATAGCATTCGAGTCCTCAGCAGGCCCTTGTCGTACAGGAACTGCATGCATGACTCCTCATTAAAGCACAGAGGCGCTAAATCTAATATACTGATAAAGCGATCCGTTGCACTAGTTGCTTCTAAGAAGTCAGCAGCATACTGCCGACTCCCGCAAAAACATTCAAACTTACTATTGGCAACAAACTCCTAGGGACATTCTGCTGTTGGCAGCGCTGCATTAACACAGCAACTTCGGCAAATTTCGTGACCATTCGTACACACTGCCGAGTGGGACTTTGCCGAAATTCTGACCAAGTGCTTGCGTAAGCTTTTCTAAACAATATTCAAATAAAATATATTTTGAAATGCCGAATTAGATAACTAATATTATTTCTAAAACAAGACAGATTGCCAGTGGCATGCTAACTGGGATTCAGAAGACTTTCACTAAGAAATTTTAAAAAATAAAACATATGCAAGAAAATGATAAACTGGAAACAGTTTGGATGGATGTATGGAAACATAATAACCATATAAAGATCGATGGAACATATAATCCACCAAACAATAAACCAGACTTCAGTTTCCTGGAAACTACATCCAAAACAATAATAATAGGAGACTTAATTGGATTTATTCTTTTACCAATCAACATTATTGTGCCACAAAATATGGAGAAGCCATATCTACATAGAAAAAACAGCACCTAGGTCTGCCACAGGGATCAGTCATTAGTCCAACACTATTCAATATAATGATGATTTACCCAGAAAAATAACAGAAGCTGCAGGAGTGAAATGTGCATTATATGGGGATGATTTAGTTATCTGGATGACAGAGCCAAGAAGACAAGATGAAATATCAAACAAAATGAATGAAGTCTTAGACACATTAGTAAAATGGTGCAAAACAAATAAGATGTTGATAAATACAACTAAAACATCATACAAGACATTTACACTTGCACACACCACCCCCAGATGAACCTAATAATCAACAGGGATAAATTAAGTCAACAGGATAAATGTAAGCACCTAGGGATGTATTTTGACCAGAAATTAACATGGAACTCTCATATCAAACAAATTACAGAAAAAATAAACAAGAGGTGTAACCTCCTAAAAAGACTAACACAAACCAAGTGTCACTGTTCAAGAACAGTTTTAAATACCACATATAAAGCCTTTGTCAAGCCAGTGTTATTGTATGGAGGGGAAAACCTAGTTACTGCCAAAAAAAGAACATTACATAAGATGGAAATGACTCAAAACCTAGCAATGAGAATTATAGCTAGTGGTGTTAAAGCTACTCCAGTTAAAGCAATGCAAATCCTAACAAATAAAAACCAATTGAAAAAGAAATTAGGAGAGCAGCATTGATACAATGTTAGGAACAAATAAGAATGCCACATGAAGACTTCTGGTCAAAATATCAAACAACCAAAAGAAATCTAAAAACATAGAGAGGATACATGCAGCATATAGAGACACTAAGGCCAAAAGTACTCAGCAAAGCTAAACGTGAAAAGCTATAACATCCCAGATGACCACTGATCTACGAGGTGCATCCAGAAAGTAAGTCCCGATGACCGATAAAGAGAACAAGAACATCACTAAGTAAGAAATATTTATTGGAATAATTAGATAGACTCACTGGCTACATTTCAGCAGTCACCACCATTGTTGAGGCATTTATTGTAATGGTACACCATTAATTGTATGCCCAACTCATAGGATTCTGCCGCCAATGTCCGCAGCCATGAAGTCACTTTTTTTTTTTTTTTTTTTTTTTTTTTTTTTTTTTTTTTTTTTTTTTTTGGAAAGGGGAGACAGAAGTAGAGTTGGAGAGGGATAAAGAGTTGGCTTATTTCGCCAGGTGAATTTTTGGGATCGAAGGAGAGAATGTTGGAGTCCCGCTAAAAGCACCTCCGTTATTGTCGTAAGTTGCTGAGCTGCCACCTAATAGGCGGGAGCGAGAAAGGTAAAATGATCCAGGTCATGGCCATGACCGAGGCCCTGGCCATGTACACATGGGCGGGGTGTGTAATGGTAGTGGAAGGAGAAGGGTGGATGTTCGAAGACCTCCCATCCAAACTTATTCAACACATTTCGTGTGACGTTGGCTGTATGGGGTCTTGCATTGCTATGCACAAGCGTAATGCCTCTGGCGTCACCAGGGACACTCAGCCATTATGGTCTTCATTCTGAATCTTGGTTCTTCCTTCCGTAAATTGCCTGCACCATTGTCTTACCATACTGTCACACATAATGCCCTGTCCATACACGTGACACAATTGACAATGGATTTCTGCTGGAGATTGCTTTTGAGCATGCAAAAATCGGATGATTGCACGAACCTTGCATTTGGTGGGAGACAATATTTGAGAAGCCATTTTCTCCTAGCACAGAGCAGTAACTACTGCCGTCACAAAACTGAAACCTTACTGCAATGTTACCATATACTTCCTCTCTACTCCTGCACACACGCATTCCTATCCGTCTGGTGGTGCCATCTCTGGATGCGATCGGGACTTACTTTCTGGATGCACGTCGTACTAAGATCACTCATACAAAATTCAACTTTTAAACAACTTACTCCAGAACAGTTAAAATTAGCAGCTCTAGAAACAATCCATACCTGTATCCCCAAGATGAATGGATTCACATTATATACAGATTATATGCCTTGCTTAACAAAGATGAAAATGCTGGGGCAGGAGTACACTACAAACTCTTCAGTCAGTATGTCTCTGCAGGACTACTTTCAACACACTATGGTGGAGAACTGTTAGCTATAGATGTTGCACTTACACAGCTTTTATGTAGAACAAAAGAATACCAAAAGGCAGTCATACTTAGCGACTCATAAGCAACTATACAATCAACAGTAACACATGATTCTATTTCCTTTAATAAGCAAACACAAGGAATAAAAAGCAAAAATAGAGTATTAGTAACACTCAAAAAATGTATAAAACTGCAGTGAGTCCCTGCTTATTGTGGATTAATGAGAGATGAGAAGACAGACCAACTGGCAAAATGAGGTACAAAAATACTGTAGTTCACACAGTATGAACTCACATATCAATCAGCAAAAATCATAATCAATAGAAAGATTAAGGAAGAAATAATGGAACACAACAAAATAGCTAGTAACAACAAGACAAGGCTATTCTGAATATCAAAGATACAGTTTCTGATGCACCCAGTCAAGAAGCAGTAGCTGTATTCTGCAAAGTAGCAGCACATGATTGTTTGGTAGTACATTTGCACAAAATATCAATGTGTCCAGCACCAAAAGTGTGTACTATGCAATGATGAAAACACCATTCTGACAGCAGAACACTTTCATGTGTGCCCATCCCTAGCAAGATTAAATTTAACATCACAACTATATTGGGAAGCAAGAAAGAGAACGGAGTTCATCCAAGTTCCTGGGATTAGACTACTTTTACTACAACTTATCAGGTGGTTGCAAACCAGCCGTTATGGTTTACCAATTACACTAGTCATTCAGTATGAAGAGCACATCACAGGCTATTCCCAGAAAATGCATGATAATTCATTTTATTTGTCATGTAAGTATGCTAAACATACAACACTTAATCAGAATTGTGAGAGCCATTTTTGGGAAAATAAAAAATTACGACAATTTTTTCACAGAAAGCTTAGTTTTGGATGGGGATTTCCTCCCATCCCCCCTCCCACACACACACACACACACACACACACACACACACACACACACACACACACACACACACACACACACACACACACACACACACACACACACAGCGGAGGATAGGGGTCCCTACATTTTGCCAGGTTGAAACCCCTGACACTAGTTGGTACATCGGTCCTCTGCTGGTTTGCTGCCTGCCAGGACCCCTCCATGACTCAAGGGCCTCAGTAGGATGTAGTTACTGAGAGCATTTCTTCTCGCCCCCATGCTCCAGTTGAACTCCCGCTGACGCTTTCTACCTTGAAACAAAGGATGAGTGAGTGAGTGAGTGAGTGAGTAAGTGAGTAAGTGAGTAAGTGAGTGAGTGAGTGAGTGAGTAAGTGAGTGAGTGAGTGAGTGAGTGAGTGAGTGAGTGAGTAAGTGAGTGAGTGAGTGAGTAAGTGAGTGAGTGAGTGAGTGAGTGAGTGAGTGAGTAAGTGAGTGAGTGAGTGAATGAGTGATTGAGTGAGTGAATGAGTGAGTGAGTGAGTGAATGAGTTAGGTTTAAGGGCCCATTGACAACAAAGTCATTTGGGCCTGAAAAAGGATGAATGAATTGAGTGAAATGAGCAGTGAAGTGAAATGGAGGGAGAAGAAATTCAGGGGATGAAACTAAGCTCCCCAGCATTCTAAAATAAGAACAAATTAGAAACTAAAAGCTTCACTTATCTTAGTAATATTGCAAGCTCTTCAAATGCTGACTAGTTTCAAGTTGTATAACCCATTTTCAAAGCTATCCAAACAAGTTACCATAGTTACTGATGCTCAACTTAAAACATCTATTTGTTGCCAACCTCTGTAAATAAAAACCTCGAAAATGGGTCTAACGATTTTGATTAAAATGTCATATGTTTAAAATATTTTAATGAAAAATGAAATGTATATTTTGAATTTTCTGGTTATAGCTCATGTAGTCCTGTTTACTCTGGATGACCTTTGCATAACTGGTAAACCGTAAGAGATAGACCTAATCTTACTCATGACGTGCAAACAGAATGGAATTCCAAAACTTTAAAATATTTGTCTATTGCTTAAAGCCTATTGTATTCCTGGACTTCACTTGCATCGATATGAAAATCAGCAGTAAGATAATTTCTGCAAATGTTTATCTCCAGTAATATGAAGATAAAGGGTAAAAATTTGTAAGAACAGTTAGTACAAGGGCAGAGAAAGTATTGCTGAGACAATAGTCTTGCAGTTACTCTGTAGTCTCAGACCTCCCATTGCTACAGTTCGTCCCAATAATGACACCCAATACTTCTGCACCTGATTGAATACATTCTTAACTATTCTTCAATTAAATACATTATTCGTTATATTCATAATTCATAATACTATAAATTACTAGTGCTGTCACAAACTTACCTTATTTTATCTTTTTACCACCCAATAGACTCTAATCTCAATTCCAATTTAAGATGGCCACTACAAGGAGGTACTTGAAAGGATCCTTTTTGTTGTGTTCATGACATAAGCATAGGGAAATACGTCCTACGAGAAACTACTGAAGCTTCTCGAAATATCCCGTTATTTTTACCAACACTTTCATGACCTTGACCAAAGGGTAGGAGTGGGTAGGTTGTATGCAGTTTACGTTTGACTACAACTTCATAATTTGTAGAACAAATCCCGACCACAACAATGCCTAAAGCTAAGCTTAATAAAACTTTTTTGCGATAACTTGTGTGTAAATTTGGAGCGCAGGAACTTCTTACCGATGGAAGTATTTTTCCTGCAAATATTGCGAGATGAAAGTTAGTGCACAAAAGCAATGCCTGTCCAGCAGCAAACAGGACATTAGAAACACTCAGAAAACACAGAAAAACTGAAATTATCAATTAATTTCGACCATTACTTTATGTCCTTTTTTCCCAGCCTTTAGGTCCTTTCTCTAGATATCTTTAAGTATTTTAAAAGGTCTTTTTATGGGTCTTCAACTTCCAAGCCCTAGTAACAACATAAAAACCTGACGAGTGTTTAGGAAGTATTGAGTTGCAAATTAGGAGGACTCAGAAATCTCATCCGACGTTTAGCCAATCGCAAAATCTATGAATTTTAGAAGAAAATGGAAGTACATTCCTATGTAGGCATTGTTTACGCACGCGAAATAGGAAAATGACACCAATGTTTTGATGAGAAGTCGTCTAGCGAGAATAAAGGGGAAAAACCGGATAGGAATTAATATTTTTAATTTTCCGCCAGACATACTGAAGCGTATTTCCCACAAGGTTAAAAGTCACGAGTGGATTTGGATTAAAAATATACGCCTAAGAGAAATGTCGAACCGTGCCCATTTCGATAAATGTTAGATTTTTGTATGTCCCCTATAAGCGGTTTACGAAATAGGGAAAGTATTTGCTAAAGAAACTGTTTCCCTCTTTTACATCCATTTCGTCTTTTCTTTATTGGAACATAGTAGTATGTACATTCATCAAACAAGGGTAAAAACATCTTTCTATTGATAGCAAGTTTGATGGCTCAGACGGTAGCGTCTGTAGGCCGCATTCGGGAGGTAGTGGGTTGAATACCCGTGGACGACCTTCCTGCCCTTAAGAGTCCCTAGGCCAATGCTGGGAAGCATAATTACATCCCTCATATTTCCTATACCTCAATTTCACTTGGCTTCAAATTTCATTTCATCTTTCATCCTGGTTGGCTATTTTAGGGTTCCAAGCGTCGGCGGGAGTTTCAGCGTGCATGGCAGGTGAATTGTTCTTTGTCTCATAGTTTAGAGCCCTGCGCTCCCCAGGGGATAACTAAGCCCGTAGAGGGAGGCGAGCCGGTTGTATGAGCCGTCACCGAGGAGTTAAAATCTGTAGATGTTGGTACCCTGCCCTCTGCTGTCATGTCCCCGCGGTCCGGCCACCCTCCCTCCTTGGGAGCGCTCTGTGATGGTTATAGTCACAAAATATTTCTTTTATCGATGTGCTAAGTGCCCCTTCCGAACCTTGCCATAGTGTCATAGTTATTAAATCAGTTTTCTTGTAAATTAAGTGTACCCATAGCTAAAATGCTGTTAAAATTTAGCAAAATTGTCTATCCGTCCGTCTCGGTAGGGAGTCCAGCAAGTCAGCCAATGGCTTATTGTGCGGCAGACCCCAGGAGGAAGGATGAGACGAAAGTACCCTACAGGCGACCAGAGTGCATCACAGGCGGAACTACAACTACGGTGAGTTCCTAATAGTGCAGGCAAGTTCTTCAGCCCCACGGAGTTCCAGGTCACCCCAGAGAGCCCGTCACCAGCCAAGTCCGGCTGAGCAATCAGTACCTCTAAAGGACGTCCGGCCGACCACAGCGCCTCCCCTTAGCCGAGAGCCTCATTTCCAGGGCGCAAGCAACGCCGTAGCGTAGCCCCCCGGCGACCCCGCTGGCACTGACAACCTGGAAAGACCGGTTAGAGAGAGAATGGAGTGAAAGGAAGTGAAACGGGGATGTAAGGTAAATATCCTTCCCAGCATTCGCCTGAGTAACTACTGTTCGCCAACGGAAAGTCCCTGGCAGGAATTTGCTACCCCTTATCTGTTTGGAAACAGTGCGACAAGGACAGTGAGTGTGTGTGACAGAGAATGTATGCTACACAATGAGTAAATCTATTCAAAAACTGTTCTAGTGTTATAAACAAGGAGTGTGAGGCAGGGTGTTGGACCCTGTCTAATCGACAATTCCCCCCCCCCCCCCGCGCCTCATATCCCGGGGCTTTCTTTGCTGTGGTAAACTATGCGTTTTACTGCCTATGGTAGTTGTGGAAATGATCTTAGATGAGTTTCAATGGGAAAATAACATTCTTCATTTGAGCTGTTTAGGTTGCCAATTCGAATAAAAAGAAGTCAAAGGGCAGAATTACAGAAGGCTTTGAAATTGTGTGGGTTAAGACGAAATTGAAATGGGACCGATTATAAAAATATAAGTTTCAACAGATTTATAATCCACTACCGCTTAGCAACCATAAGGCACCCAAGTTGAAAGATCCAATATGCATGATTTTGAATATCATTGCAGCGTGTTCATAACGTTAGGATTGCATAAAATACTTTTATACAATCCTAAGCAAAAATATGTTTATGCATGAAAACGGCTTATTATGACGGCATAAATTGTGCGATTTTACCCTATTTCTGCCACCAGTGCCAGAAAAAGAATGACGTAATTACCATGGCAACAAGACAGTAATGACGTCATCACCGCCACAACATAATGTTCTCCAATGTGACTGCAAGAAAACCTGAAATCGTCACTCTCGCAAATGCAGCAACATTCAAACACAAGAATCACCTCATTAAATTGTATTTTAAAACCAAAACCAACAACAATATACATATTAATCAGAGTCTACGTTATTTGGTATAAACTAAAACCCCGGCGCAACAGCCCATGAAGGGGCAAGGCCTACCGCCCAGCCGCTGCGTCCCCCACCTTTGCCCACTACAGGCGTCATTGGTGGGGTGTAGTACCGAAGGGTGGGACGTGGTCAGCACCCCGATCCCTCCCGGCCAGTTATACGGACTTCTCGACCTGGGGTCAATACTTCTCCATCAAGTAGCTCCTCAATTGGTCGCCCCGGGACCTAACGAGGCTGAGTGCACCCCGTGCCAGACCTCCCAAAGGGGATAAAATTCCCATGCTGGTACCGGGGATCGAACCCGGGTCCTCCGTACTTTACTTGGTATACTGGAATTAATAAACTCTCAGCACTCTTGGCTTCGTTTAAAATCTCAAGCGAAATACAATCCAGATTTTCAATAGTTTCATAATTACCTTTCATTTTCCTCTATAAGTGTTGAAACAAACGAAACATCTGCTTAGCAACCATATTACGTCATACATCTGTTAATTCTGATACACTGTAATTTTTCATTAAGCAAATTTATTAATTACTTTGACATACTTTAAAGCTAAAATTGCATAAAACATTATGCAACAGGTGTATAATCTTTTCATTGTAACACTCGTAACGTTCGCTTTCGCTCACATTAAACATATACTCATGTCACAATCAGTGCAGATTAAACATTGGTTACATAAATAACTATTTCCACAACCGGAGTTAAATGTCGCTTTCTAGAAAATGGGAGAGAAATATCACATGTTCTCTCTAGGAAGATAATGATTGTAGTATCTACTTTTATCTCTAAAGGAGAGAAATGTTAGCTAAGAGTGAAAACAATGAAACAAGTGATTTTTATTGTATGAAGTATTAACCAACAATGAATAATACACCAATTATCTTAATCAACAAATACAGGTTCTCATCTGCTTTCGACAAGACCAGGCCTGGGTGACTCCCGGAATAGCTTGAGCGACCTTCATTTTTTTACCTGCTAAACATACAGCTATCAGTTCAAGGCCGTGAGTGGGCTGCGCTCAGTGAGCACCAGTTGCTCAGGCCTGGACTAGGCTGTGTAAACATTTTCCCTCGAGAATATCTACTTAGATTTTTCTGCACAATGTCCAACTGAATTCCCTTTAACAATTCTACACGCTTTTAACATTTACCATTAAACAAGATCTTAATATAGAAAATTGTGCTCATGTCGTAGATGACTTGTATTCTTTCTCTCTTTTCGTGAAATAAACCAACAATATATTCACAATGCGAAAATACCTTAATATTCAAAATATTCCATGCGCATCGAAAGCTAAAATATCACAACGGTTTTATTTTATAAACCAATTGCCCAATAAGCACAATCAAACTATGGCAGGAAGAAAGGTAAAGGTTTTTTGCTTTGAT
Organism: Tenodera sinensis; assembly: GCA_030765045.1. NCBI lineage: Eukaryota > Metazoa > Arthropoda > Insecta > Mantodea > Mantidae > Tenodera > Tenodera sinensis. Next base: position 330,265,103 of record CM060964.1, read on the forward strand.
GCACATTGAAAATGCCTTTTTAAACTTTTATTGCGTATTTAATTTTTTAAAGGTAAACAAATTTTCAGATTTTGAAACAAAAGACTGAAGTTGAAGTCACATAAATGGAGCACATGCTGGAAAAATTCTAGGAGCATAGCACAAAATTTAATGTGTATGGAGCAGATAGTGTATTTAAAGCGTGTAAAGTCGAGAAAAAACCAAATTTTCTACACACATGCATCATGCTCATCTCTTTGTAACACTTTCCGTGTTTTATCTAGTAGTCTCTCCCCAGATTCGTAGCTTAGGCACTCCTTTCCGCTGAATTTGGTTGTTTTTTTAACTCTTTTGGCCCATATTTTGTTCAAATACTGACGAAAATGTAAGCAGAAAAGGGGCATTTAAATGTAGCGCACTAGGCATTTAAACATGGTGGAATCTAAAAAATTTCACTGTCAACCGATGCCAAACATTTATATGCATAAAGCTAAAAATCGTTAATTTGATAATTGTTTGGTCATTTTTCAGTCCCAGGGTCCCACTGTCATACTCTCACACTCTGTGGGGTACAGGGAATTACTCTGATAAAAGGCAAATTCCCAACCCCAGCTGGGAATCCAATCCGTGACCTCTGGGTTGAGAAGCCAGAACGCTAGCCACACGAGTCAGCCGTGAATCATGTTTATAAATCAACGATCGTATCAAGAACACAGATCCGTTATTAAATTAATGGTTGCGTATAAAATATTCTGGTATAAGCATCGTTCGCTCTTATGTAATCACAGAACTCGGCTTACGCTCGTTCTTGCTAAATACATTCGAGGGGTAATGATGCTCATTATCCCATTAATTGCATGAATAACTAAAGCAGAACTCCTATGCAGTTTATTGTCCTATGCATTCTCATAGATATACCTACGTTACAGCTTTTCTTTTACTTCAACCACATCTACAGTTGAAAACATTAATTCAACTGTTATTGAAGAGCTGAGAACATCTCCATGCACGGTCGAAATTGAGCTTTTGCCGCTTGTTGGTATGTTTGATAGTTATATGCAGATATTAGATGCTGGCATCATGGACTTCCAATATATGGTAATCCCAAAATCTACATGGGACATGGCACATAATCAAGAAACCTGAGTAGATCCTTTCCCCCTTTGGAAACATGTTAACCATTTCAATAGCATGCTTCTTTCCATAATTATGCCTTATATTTTTATATTTGTTAATTTCTGATTGGAGATTTATTTTATATTGATCTTTTTCTCTGGCTTTTGCCATGATTTGTTTCATAAGGGCACTGATGACCCAAATAGTTCTGCACTCTTAAATATACATCATCATCATCATCATCATCATCATCATCATCATCATCATCATCATCATCATCATCATCACCACCACCACCGCCGCCGCCGCCACATC
>CM060964.1:330269012-330434012 GCA_030765045.1 Tenodera sinensis
GCCACCACCACCGTCATCATCATCATCATCCATGAGTGGGGCCCTAATGACCAAGTTGTCAATGGGCCCTTAAACACGACACACTCACACTCACTTCTCCATGAGATGTTGGACTTTCTAGAGGTTGATGCGGACTTACATGCTGACGTTGAAGGTTTTGGGTGTGACCTAGCTACAAGTATCTTGTCTGAAGATGTGGCCCCGTTTGGATCACTGAGTTGCTATTTCCCGATATGTTACTGGTTTAGTTGCAAGTGAGCTATAGGTACTGGATTTCAGGATAGAGGGTTGGCATATACACAAGAGTTTCCAGTTTCTGAGGACGCCTTCTCCCTAACTCTGATCTCCTGAAATGTTTTCTTCCATGAAATGGGGGTATTCCCAGGAACTTAATAAATGCACGGTCAGTCGTTTTATTACTGTGAGGGAGATTGCGGTAGATTGTACACGTACAGTAATTAAAATTTACCTATAGTCTTCATATCGTATAGTAGATAATAGAAATCATTACAGTCAAGTTTAACGACAAAAAAATTTTAAAAAATAAGAGGTTGTCGAGTTACATAGAATGTCAATCATGGCACTGACAGCTCTGAATAGCTGCCGTCATTGGCGCCTTTCCTATCCCTGGATAGGCCCTTGTCCCGCAGGAATCTTTCAAAGCGTTGTGTCTCTGTGGGTATCCTTTTTAAGATGTTTTCCCTGTACATTCATTCGCCCACATTCGGGCGCTATCGATGCTGGTATAGGATGAAAGAATTTTCTTCAACTCCCTCCACGATCTTTCCTTATTCATTGACTCCATTCCAGGAGCTGGAGTAGGCCCAACCCATTGCTGGTCAAGACTCTGCGGGTTGTATGTTCCTGCTGAAACCCAGAACGGATCCAATGGCCTGGGTGGATAGACAAAATTCCTCATGTGCGCAACTACTCCATAGCCTCTAAATGTAGCGTTGCAGCCCCGGTAGGCCCTCCGATCATCTCTTATTATGAAGCTTCCGGGTCAATATGATGACGGTTTCGGCAAACATACCTCCAACCAATGCCTCGATTCGACGATGTCACCGCTCCCAGCACGGCTTAGCATGTAGGGCACTCGCAGACACCAAAGTTAGCCCTATACTTACTTGACTTCCTTTAATATAGCCGCTTGCTGCCACTAAAGCACACTTTTCTAATAAGGCGTTGCCGACCAATGTAAGCGATGCCTTTCAGCACAGAGCATTTACCTAACGGAGGCCCTATTTGTTCACTGCATACCTATGAATTTCTGTGTTGAGTTAGGTGAAACTGAAGGAAAATCTTGTTTGAGGTATAAATCATGTTGAAAAAAAAAACGAGAAAAATAAGCATTAAGATTTAATATATGCATACGTACATATAATGTTTTTGCTTTAAATATGGTTACCATAGTTTTTAAAAGGGGTGTTGAATTTAAAAAAAAAACAAAAAAAAAAAAAAACATGTATTGAAAAAATGTCACAACCAATTTTAACTTGTTCACTGCTTTCACCGATCCATAAAATGAGTTACGCTGCCCCCTTCCCTTAATGGATTTCAGAATATGTGCTTAAGTGACTGAGTGAGTGAAAGTGAGTGACTGAGTGTATGAGTGACTGAGCGAGTGAGTGTGAGTGACTGAGCGAGTGAGTGTGAGTGACTGAGTGTGTGACTGAGCGAGTGAGTGTGAGTGACTGAGCGAGTGAGTGTGAGTGACTGAGTGTGTGTGAGTGACTGAGCGAGTGAGTGTGAGTGACTGAGCGAGTGAGTGTGAGTGACTGAGTGTGTGACTGAGCGAGTGAGTGTGAGTGACTGAGTGTGTGTGAGTGACTGAGCGAGTGAGTGTGAGTGACTGAGCGAGTGAGTGTGAGTGACTGAGTGTGAATATGAGTGACTGAGCGAGTGAGTGTGAGTGACTGAGCGAGTGAGTGTGAGTGACTGAGTGTGAGTATGAGTGACTGAGTGTGTGTGACTGAGTGAGTGAATGTGAGTGACTGAGTCTGAGTATGAGTGACTGAGCGAGTGAGTGTGAGTGACTGAGTGTGAGTGACTGAGCGAGTGAGTGTGAGTGACTGAGTGTGTGAGTGACTGAGCGAATGAGTGTGAGTGACTGAGCGAGTGAGTGTGAGTGACTGAGCGAGTGAGTGTGAGTGACTGAGTGTGTGAGTGTGAGTGACTGAATGAGTGTGAGTATGAGTGACTGAGTGAGTGTGAGTGACTGAATGTGAGTGACTGAGTGAGAGTGGGTGACTGAGTGAGAATGGGTGATTGAGTGAGAGTGGGTGACTGAGGGAGTGAGTGTGGGTGACTGAGTGAGTGTGAGTGACTGAGTGAATGTGAGTGACTGAGTGAGTCTGAGTGACTGAGTGAATGTGAGTGACTGAGTGAGAGTGGGTGACTGAGTGAGTGTGAGTGACTGAGTGAAAGTGAGTGACTGAGTGAGTGACTGAGCGAGTGACTGTGAGTGACTGAGTGACTGAGTGAGTGACTGAGCGAGTGAGTGTGAGTGACTGAGCGAATGGGTGTGAGTGACTGAGTGAGAGTGGGTGACTGAGCGAGTGAGTGTGAGTGACTGAGTGAAAGTGAGTGACTGAGCGAGTGAGTGTGACTGAGCGAGTGAGTGTGACTGAGCGAGTGAGTGTGATTGACTGAGCGAATGGGTGTGAGTGAATGAGTGAGTGGGGTTTAAGGGCCCATCGACAAGGTCATTTGGTATGTATGCTTGGGTATAGATACAATTGGTTGTACTTTGACCGGGACCGGCCTTTTTGGAAATTATGTGAAATGCACTTAAAATTGTATTAACGCTCTACCCCCCCCCCCCCTCACCCAAAGTGTTAATTTCTGTACCTTTCACTATGTTTAGAAAATCTACTGGAAGCAGGAAAAGTAGAAAAGCACACCGAGACAGAAAAACAACAAAAGCTGTAGTACTTGAAAATTGTGAATTTCAGGGATTAAACCTTCCAATTCATGCGCAGATAATTACATAAACTGGAATTTAAAAAACGTTAAATCGCCAAAGTGTCTTCTGTAGAGAAAGAGAATAAACAATTTGGGCGCACTCAAATGACTTTCTCGGCCCTTTGTATGTCTAGAAACTCTTGTAATATGAAAAGTGACATTTCAATAACATTCACGACTTCACTTTGTGACTTCTAACACTCAGAAAAAAAATGTGTGTGAAAGGGAGAGTATATTTTTAAGTTCTCCTATCTTTCGAGGATGTGACACGGAAACTGCTGTTTACTTGGAAGAACGGTGGTATGTTTAATTTTCTAAAGGCTCCTTGGTTGGAATACCTTACGTTTCAAATATTAAAACGAAAAATAAATGTAATATTTAATTTTCTGGGTATGACCTTTTAATCTTGGCGGTAATGAATTTAGAAATCTTTAAAGAATATTAAGGCATACAAGAGAAACTCAAAATAACTCAGCGACAGCCGAGTTTTTTTTTTCTTCTTCTTTTTCTTCTTTTTCCGACTCTTGGTTGAGCCCAGTGCGCATGCGCGGAGACTGAATAACCATGAAGCAGGGCATTTAAAAATGGAGTGTGGATGCAAACTGTGCATTTTGCGCATTCACGAATGTCTAAATTGTTTTATAGAATTAAAATAAAAATGACGACTTTTTCCCACTCTCCTGAAATTTCTGCCATATATAGAATGTCCCAAAATTAGACCGACAAACTTTGGGAGCTGGTAGATAACATTATTTTAAACACTTTTTGTTAAGGAAAGTTTTTTGCTGCGGTGCTTCCTTTAAGCGCTAGACGAGTTAATGCCATAGATTACTGCCTTCCAGCCAGTTTAAGTATTTACGGTAAAATCAACAATGCAAATTAGTATTGCATTTATCTTAGTAAGGCACACAATCTTAATCTAAGAAACAAACACAGAACACATAAAACACAAACATCTCATTCTTTACAGTTAATTGCAGCTTTACTGTTCAAAATTAGATCGACAAACTTCTAAACCAGAGAAATGGCTGGTGTCTTTGCGAGAGTATGGCAGAATGGGGCACGCCGATTCACTTTGTGTTAATCGCAATGGGCGTGCGTTCCAACACTTACTTTAAATAGTAATGCTGTGATTAACTGTAAGCAATGAGATGCTTGTGCTTTGTTTAATGTGTTATGCGCTTGTTTATTGGATTAGGATTGTGTGCCTTACTAAGAGAAATGCAATACTAATTTGCATTGCTGATTTTACCGTAAATACTTAAACTGGGTGGGAGGCAGCAATCTATGGCATTAACCCGTCTAGCGCTTAAAGGAAGCACCACAGCAAAAAACTTTCCTTGACAAAAAGTGTTTAAAATAATGTTATCTATCAGCTCCCAAAGTTTGTCGATCTAATTTTGGGACACCCGGTATATCGTTAGCCTTGTTTTCATATTTTGCACTTTCTTGCAATCTGCTGGTCATTGGACAACTTTAGCTTAAATTTTGCCGCAGTTGCACACTTAATTGCAACTAAACCCAGTATTTTTGTTTCTTAACATCGGCAGTTAGGCGGCGCCGTGGACGAGTGGTTAGACCGTTCGCTTATCAACAAGGCGGGATCCCAGGAACCCGCATGTGGTATTCGTGGTGGATGAAGCGGACTCTGAAGGGTTTTCTCCGGGTTCTCCGGTTTCCCCAGCCACACATTCCATTAATTGCTCCATCGTCACCTTTCCATTCATTCATTTCGCCTACATTTCATATCATCCTCTTCTCATACCTGGTGCTGCTTCCAGGTGTTCAATTTGTCCGGTCCATAGGTTCCTGTGTTCCCCGACAGGGGTCTGACCCTAGGCACTGGCTTGTAAGTCCTAGGGGTGTAAGTCCTAAGTAGGGGGAGAGTAATCAGGTACAGAAGAAGAAAAAATATCGGCAGTTGCGTTTTAGAAAGCATAACCAGTATCAGGTTTACAAATTCCAATTGGAATTCAGGATTTTCGGAGGAATCCATTTCTGCAGCGTCAAATCCACAGCAATGAAACAAACAAGTTGGACAAGAACTGTGACTCATTGACCACGACCCACCATTTTAAATCAACTTTACTATCAAATTGATGATACAGCTGTGAAAGTTGGGTTATCTTACACTCAATGTTCGGTAAATTAACAATACATATTTAATTAAAATTCTCAATACTATCTCAAGCGTAGGGAATGTTTAGCATTTGGAATGATTGTCTAACAAGATTTCATAATTGACAACAAGGATTAAGGATTTATTAAACAGTTTCACATATAATTTCATTAATGGTCGAGGGGAAAACTATTTTTGCAATAGGAACATTTCTATATGAATTCCGCATCCACATAAAATCGCCTATGAATTTACACATATAAAACGTCTCTTGGGTGAAACGAGTGCGCATGCGTGGGGACTTACATCATTTCCTTCGGAAACCCATCTTCTTCCAGTACGCATTTATATTTTATGAATGCCTCTGAGTACATGTATCCCTAGGATTTCGAAGGTATTTTCTGTCACACGGACTGCGAAGAAAGGGTGGATATGTTTCCGTTAACCCACATTATACAGAGAGACCCAAAAACATCCGAACCACTGCGCAGCTGCTGTACACAGGATCATGCGGTTGACTTCTTCTCTGCTCTGAAAGTGCAGTATTGAGTTGACGGTGATATCCTGTGATTGAGTTATTACGAGTATGCTTTATTGTTGTCTTGTACTTAGTCACAAAGTGTAGTATGGCTTAGTATTTGTTTTCTACTGCACAGCGTCTATTTATTTATGATTCGTATCTGTTAACTCAGTCAGCTCGCCAAATGAAAGTGCGATTTGTAGAGAGATTTCCAGGTTTGCTGCGATGTTTATATCTGGAGTAACTTAAAGCATAACGTCTGCAAGAGAAACCCACACACCCTGGAAGAATTAAAACAAAATATCCACCAGGAAATTGCCAGCATTTCTCAACGTGAACTACGGCGAGTGATGGATAGTTTCCTAAAGAGGTGCTAAAAATGTATCGATAACGACGATGGCCAGTTTCAGCACCTCCTTTAATAACATTGGTAAGTAAATCCTTTAAAAGTAGTTTTTAAAATATTACATGGTTTCATCCGTGCTGTTTTATGAGAGTGGTAGTCGGCGACCAAAGCCGAGGACGCGTACAGGCAAATCACAGCGCAGCCGGTTCAGATTCTTTTGGATCACCCGTTATTAAGGGTTGTAGACTTTTAAATATTATCTTCTGCATTAAAAATGCATTTGTTATAGCTGAAGGGTCTTTTAGTACACCTGAATTTCAAATATTGGATAAATGAACAAAAGTATGCAAAGAATTGCTCATACATATGTATTCTGGCAGCAGAAATTTCTCTGAATTTTCTGCCTGACACATTTTACGACTCCTTCCGAGTGATTCTTACACACCATATCCATATTAACCCGTTGGAAATTATTTTACTGCGCTCGCATTCTAATTATAATTTCAGTTTTGCGCTTGACTTCTCTCACAAAAACGTAATAACGCTCATGTTTTTGGAATTTGGCCACAAAAAGTGCACACCATTAAAACAAAATCCTGCCACTATCATGATGAACACATCGATGGACATCTCAAAAGAAGTTCCATTGAACTTTTTTTTTTCATAAGGAGATTAATATACAGAGTGTAAACGAATAACACCGGACGAATTTTAGTGGTAATAGAGGGTTCATAGACAATCAATTTGAGACAGGAAACCTATGGTCTAGGATTACAAATTACAGAGCTAAGCCTTAAAATTGTTTGAGCATATGCACGCCACTGGTCATGTCCACTGCAGTTGTAACGCGTGATAAGGGAGCAAGCGGGCGAACATCGTAGCCTGCCTGTTTAGCGTAGTGACTATGGTGCTGCGATACGAAGGTACGTCCCTATTAAAAGTGCAGGTTCAAATACCTGTCGGCTCATATTTTTTATCCTCTTTCTCTCTTTTTGTCTTTCTTTCTCTTTCTCTCTTTCTTTCTTTCTCTCTTTCACTCTTTCTCTCTCTTTTACTTTCTTCCTTCCCTCCCTCATTCCTTCCCTTCCTCCCTTCCTTCTTTCTTTCTTCATAAGTGCATGCTTAATTTAATTTGATTTGTAGGAAACATTTGTGTCGCCTTGTAATTTTTCGTTTAACTAGTGTTCAAACTTTTTGTTTCAAGTGTATTTAACTATTATTTATACTTACATAACCTACAATAGTAGGTAAACGCTGACAACTTCGTTTTCACTTAAATGAGATGGTTCAAGACTAACTAGCAGCTTACAAACAAGTAAATAATAAGCACTTGAAACAGCTACATGCGATTTAATTATTATAAACATAAGTTGAATTGATATTAACATTATAATACAACAGGTAGATACAAGCAGAATAAAAGTAAGGAAATAAATAATGAATAAGTGCAGGTTTCATATTTTGGTATCTTAATTAAATCGGATAATTTGAGCGATACAATAAAAGAAAGAATACAGCTAGGGAATGAGCTTATGCAAATAAAAAGATTATCTCTAATGGAATAATAACCAGAAATATTAAACTCAACGTTTATAAACCATTAATAAGGCAATAGTAACCTATGGGTCTGAGGTTTGGTGTACCACAATGGACGATGAAAAGGCTTTGCGATCTTTCGAGAGAAAAATACTCAAAAAAATGTTAGGGCCAGTACATTGTGGTGCACACAATTGGAGAGTGACGAACAATCAAGGGAATAAATTATTTAATAGGTTAAGATACTGTTATATGAAATCCCAGAGACTTGGATGGTGGGACACCTGGAAAGAATGGAGGATGAGCGGAATCCAAAGAAAACGTAAAAGAGGAAAATATTTTCACGAAGAAGGAAAAGCAGAACAAGGTGGATAGGTTGTGTGTAGGAAGATCTTGCTGCAATGGCAGCCAGAAGCTGGAGAAAGAAGGCGAAGAGAATGGAAGAAAATAGTAGGGAAGGTCAAGGCCCGATCGAGCTGTAGAGCCATAAAAGAAGGTACAGATTTCAAAGGAACTACTCAAACTGGTCACCTTTAACATCAATGCATAGGCGACATCGACGCAGAAATGATTCGCGAATCCTGTTGAGCATTCCTGGTGCGTTGCGAATCTCATCACTGGCTGTAATAATGCGGGCAACCAGCGTCTCCTCAGAATCAATTAAGGATGAATATACCATGGTTTGAAGATGACCCCAGAAAAAGAAATCCACGGGATTGAGATCCGGCGAACGAGGTGGCCAAGGCACGTTAGAACTGCCTCTTCCGATCCAACGATTGGGGAAGACTCTATTTAGATGCTCCCGTACGGTTATAGCATAAAGCGCAGGAGCTCCGTCCTGTTGGAAATGCAGTCGAACATCAAGCGTCACTTCTTCCAAACGGGCTGGCAGTACCTCCTTCAGAAATATTTTATAAGTGTTGCTACGCAATCGAGAAGGAAGAATGTACGGCCCAATGACGTGATCAGAAATAATGCCAGCCCATATGTTCACCATAAAGTGCTGTTGGTGGCTCTTCTGAACAGTGGCATGGGGGTTTTCGTATGCCCATATGTGGCTATTCTTGTGGTTCAGAATCGGACCATCCCTGGTAAATGTGGCTTCATCGGTGAACAACACCACTGAAAACAGTTCCGGTGGTTGCCTTAAGGCCCATTTGCAAAACTGCAAGCGTAACTCACAATCTTCCGCAGTTACGGCTTGCACCTTTTGCAGATGGAAGGGGTAGAGCTGCTCCTCGTGCAAGACTTGCCATACACTTGTGTGATTGACGCCCATTGTATGTGTAATAGCACGGGTGCTGGTTCACGGTTCCTGTTCCAGTAAACGCAGTACGTCGTCTTCAAACTCTGGAGTGTGATGGGTACGTCTTGCACCGCAATCTGCTTTATTTGGCACCACAGAACCACGTTCTCGCAAACGTCGATCTACAGAGTCGAAAGTAGTCCGATGGGGCTACCGTCTATTGGGATACCTTTCCCTGTAAATCCGTGCAGCTATTGCAGGACAGCCTCCTGCTTCTCCATACACTAGGTGCATGTCAACAAATTCGGTAAAAGTGTAACTTTGCTCCATGTTCCCACAGTACCTATTTCACTGTTTCAACGCAATGTTATTGTGTGCTGAAGGAAATAGGAAATGAGACGTGGGTGACTCGAGTAGGAAACAGTCTCCACATGGTGGTGTTGTCTTCCAGAAAAAAAAAATTATTTTGTTCTTTAACGACGCTGTCAATTGCCAGGATCACATCAGCGTCGCCGGTGTGCCGAAATTTTGTCCCGCAGGAGTTCTTTAACATGCCAGTAAATATACTGACATGGAGCTGTCGTTTTTAAGCACACTTAAAAACCATCGGTCTGGGCCGGATTTGAACCAGCGACCTTGGGATCAGTAGGCCAGCGTCTAACCAACTGAGCCACCTAGACCGACTATGTCTTCCAGGTTTATTAAGGCCACCTATTGGCAGTATTAGACATTTATCATGCTAACATGTAAGTATTGAGCGCCTCTTTTGGGGAGTCGTAGTACTTTGTGCCATAGTATTTGGTTTCAACGTTTTGTGAACTGTTTACAGCAGGCCAACCGTTAAATTGAAAACTGCTCTTATTGACACGACCAGCTATAGCCAACAGACAGCTTCAGACATAATCAATGGCAATACATAACCCTCCAGCCTAAGTCATCAGATGTGAGAAGCAAAAGTAAACAATACTCTGTGTATTGCATATGATGTTCGTATTTTGCCATTTTGGAGCAAACGCATAACATTGCTCTCAAAAGTGAAAAGAAAGGGAAAAGAAAAAGAAGGGTTTGAACTCGGTTTCTCGGGCTTATTAGCTCCACATATTAGTTGCCATAACCGCGCGGTCAAAGTACACGTTTGACAGCTGCACTTTAATTCTGTAGCGGCTACAGTGTAGCCGCTTGCCACAGCCTGTTGTCTATTGCAGTGGCGTGCAGCCACATGTTAAGTCTCCAATTTAAGCGCTTTTGGTAACGCTACAATTTAGAAATGCTTCTTCCGAGAGACAGCAGACAGGCTTTACTGAGTTTCTAATAAACATTTTTTTCGATTCCAGTGGATAATATTGACATATTTCTTTCTAGTTATGGTTTATTGGACACAATTTCTAACTACTTTAAATACGTATAACTTATTAACTTGATGTCGTAGACCATTGGTTTCCTATCTCAAATTGATTGTCTATGAACCCTCTATTACCCGTAAAATTCGTGCGGAGTTATCCATTTACACCTGTATAACTGCTGCTAGCCCGAGGCGGTGGTGTCTGTCTGCCTCACATTCAAGAGGTCCCGAGTTTGAATCTCGGTTAGGGCGAATTGCCCGGATAAGGTTATCTCTAGTTGTTTCCCTTATCCCGGGAAGACAAATGTCGGGTAACTTTAAGCTGTATGGAAATCTTGATCATTTGCGCCTAATTTCAAAAATTTCATCCATTTATCGTCCGAAATAGCCTACCAGGTTAAAGGATGTTAAACAGAAAAAAAAAAAAAAAACAAATAAAGACAAAGACAGAAAGAAAGGAGGGAAGGAGGAAGAAAGGCACACAGGAAGGGAGGGAGGAAAGGATGGAGGAAGGAAGGAAGGAGGGAGAGAAGGAGAGAAGGAAGGGAGGGACGGAAGGAGGGAGGGACGGAGGGAGGGAGGGAGGAAGGGAAGAAGGGAGGAAGGGAGGGAGGGAGGGAGGAAGGGAGGATGGAAGGATGGAGGGATGGAAGGAAGGATGGAAGGATGGAAGGAAGGATGGAAGGATGGAAGGATGGAAGGAAGGAACGAGAAGAGAGAGAATATCATGGTGTGGATTTGGCGGCGCCGTGGCCGAGCGGTTAGCGCGCTCGCCTACCACCTAGGCGGCCCGGGTTCGATCCCAGGGACCCGCATGTGGTATTCGTGGTGGACGAAGCGGCGTCAGGGCGCGTTTTCTCCGGGTGCTCCGGTTTCCCCCGCCGTCTCATTCCACCGGTGCTCCATCTTCATGTATCATCAGTGTCACCGCCTGCGGTGCCGTAGTAGTAAAAGCGGGCGTTAAACACTACAACAACAATGGTGTGGATTTTATGCAATACTCTCCCACCAGCTTTAGTCATAGTGTGAAATAAAAATAATGTACTAAAACAGAAATCATAACCATCACATTCGACAGGCAAATATTAATTTGCACCTACATTTTTGTAGAACCGACAAAATAAAAAAAAAAAATTGTGTAAATCTCAACCTCATCTTTACGTTTATAGCTTATGGTTTCTCAGAAATACATTCTTGCATGACCGACAACCGCTACTGACACTTCGGCCCTTCTCCTCCTCGGCAGTTCCCCTCCGCCGCAGCTGCAGATCCGCAAAGAAAGGAGCTTGACCCAGTAGCCGAACCCTTGTCTAATAATGTATCCATTCTTTCTATTAAATGTTCTAATTGTAACTCATGTACTTGTTGAAATGTCATTGATCCTTACTTTAAATCAAATAACTATTTCGTGAGTTCTACCTTGAAGAAATCAGGGGGCAAAGAAACTTGTTTAGGCACATATAGCATACCCAGACTATCCAATTCGTACTCAAAAGGCTAATTCTCATAATGGTAATAAGTAATAAATTAACAGCCGTTTTGACAACGCTGAAGGAAAGCTCAAGAATTGAGGTTATATACGAGTGTTAAACTCAAAATACGATTGAGAATAACTCACTTATATCCACGTATAAAATATTAATATTATCATTATACTAAATACTAATGTGCATGTAGTTACCCTAGTTTGCAATTGGTTAGAGTGAAACTCTTAATATCCTTTCAATTTAGTTGTTTTTATTTCGATGTTGACGTGATGTTGACTGAAGATTGTTTTACGTAGCGCTGCTGCCAACCGAAATATCAGCGCTTGTGTTCAGTAGAGCCAACCGAAGCAGATAAACGACGAGGCGGGGATTTGAACTTGGTGTATTGTGAAATCAATCGGCGGTAATAAAGGACTGCCAAAATGAATAATACATAATGTACTCAGTATCATACGTTCATAGCGTTATAGGTCTTTTAATCGAAGTAATCAAAAAGAAATATCATGGGTGCGGTTGAATTTTTCATGTATGAGTCATAAAGAAAACCCACCTATACCGCACTGTGTTGTTTTTGCACCCTAAACTACCCTTTACATGGAGAATTTTGATTTTCTTGAAAATGGCTCTAACGATTTTGATTAAATTGTCATATTTTTGAGATATTTTTATAACAAATGAAATGTATATCTTGAATTTTCTGTCTATAGCCCATGTAGTCGTATTTACTCTGGGCGACCTTTGCATAACTGGTAAACCGTTAGAAATAGACCAAATCATACTGTACAAAAAATGTAGATCTTGCTAAAATACACAATTTATGTCTCAATAAATTTTCTTGTAGGGTGAACCATTTCGGAGATATTCCTTGTTATGTGTGTGGGTTTCGGAAAACTTAAAACTTTCGTGAAATGGAACATCGTTGTTCATTTTTACTTTCTGTACTGGTAAGTAGGGGAAGTATTGTATTCACTCAAAAATTCTATGTCGAAATTTCACCGGAAATATGTTTTGAGACCCCCTGAATACAAAAAAAGCATTTTTAGAAAAAGGCCTGTGTGTGTGTGTGTGTGTGTGTGTGTGTGTGTGTGTGTGTGTGTGTGTGTGTGTGTGTGTGTGTGTGTGTGTGTCTGTGGACAGCGTATCTCAAAAACGAAAAGTCGGTTAAAAACCAAAGTTGGTATTTAAGTTTGTCTTTCAAGGATGCGACACAAAGTTTTTGAAGAAAATAGCCCTAACCTAAACTACATTTTACATGGAACATTTTTCGAAAATTTTGATTTTCTTGAAGATGGCTCTAACGATTTTGATTAAAATGCCATATGTTTGAGATATTTTTATGAAAAATGAAATGTATATCTTGAATTTTCTGGCTATAGCCCCTGTAGTTGTACTTACTCTGGACGTCTTTTGCATAACTGGTAAACCGTTAGAGATGGACCAAATCATGCTGTACAAAAAATGTAGATCTTGCTAAAATACACAATTTATGTCTCAATCAATTTTCTTGTAGGTTGAACCATTTCGGAGATATTCCTTGTTATGTGTGTGAATTTCGGAAAACTTAAAGCTTTCGTGAAATGGAACATCGTTGTTCATTTTTTTATATGTTAAGTGTGCAAAGAGAACGGAATCTCAACGCTTTAAAAGATTTGACCATCGCAAAAAGCCTACTGTATTCTAATATTTCCCTTGCACCTACAAGGAAATAAGCAATAAGATAATTTGTACAAATGTTTATTTTAACTAACACGAGGAAATAGGAATAAGAGTTTGTAAGAATGGTGAGTACAAAAATAGAGAAAGTCATATGAGTGCAACACATCAGATTTTTTTTATGGAAGCTGTTTCCGATAACTCAATACAGTAGGAGAGATGGAAAGTCACGTTAGGGATTCCAGGGTACGTGTATAATAATCCCGAGTTAATTAAAATAATTTGATTTTAGCTACCTCGATTTTTCAGCTACGTTAATTGCTACACTCTGTTCATAAAAAACATATTGACTACGCTTTGCGGCTTAGGGCCCACAATATATTTCGCTTTAGTTGCGGTTAATTACATGAATACCTTGTGCAATAAAGGAATGTAAGATTACAGTAAGATTCTGGGGCCATACTCCTTACTATGCGGAACCTTAAGCTCAGTCTGAACTAACTTTTTAGGAACCATGTGAACTCATTCGAATCCAGTTTTTAATTTTAATTGTAATTTGTTAGAGAGTACAAAGCAAAGGGCTAAAATATAGTACACAGTATTTTAAATTGCTGCTTTAAGAGGCAGGCTATTATATCTTTTTTAGCTTTAAGAAATTGGCGTCATGCAGCAGCGCTCTGACATCTGCGGAGCAAACGGAGAGAACTAAGTGGAACAATAGCGGCCTCTTTGAATGTGTCTCCTACGTGTAAACCCGATGTATCCGAACAATCACGATGATTTCCGAAATTACCCGAGAGTGAAATGTTCGTGGCACGCACGGAAGCATGGTTGCCGATCCGTCACATGGCCTCTGTTCTGTGCATGGACTACAGCATACTGCCGGTCGCATCGATTGTGGAGGAACGTTCTTAGTTCCGGTTTCGCTCGCTTTGTGAGTGGAACAGAGGTACCTCGTGGTGTGTATGTGTAATGGTGTGTTGAGCGTTGCCCGGCAATTACGTATGTTGATTTTCATAGTTTGTTGTTGCTAGACAGCAATACTAAGTGCATTAATATTAGCGTTTTATTAATCTGAACTGCAATCTTATTACCATTATGTCAGAAAAGGAATCTGCTAACGATAGCCGAAGAGACTCTTGGGGTGTTGAACTGGGAAGCATGGAACGCAGAACCCGCTTTCAGGTTAGTAAATGAAAAGCGACAGCAAAATAACATCACCTATCAAGTTATCATTACGGCGAAAAACTGTTAACACATTGCTTTTAAAACGTTTTTGGTTAGAAACTTGTGTCAAATTTACAGCTTGAAATGATTAATCCTTTTATTATACTTAGATATATGTAAATATAAGTTAATTGCTTTTGCACATTTGTTTTTCTTAATAAACACAGATAAGGGACCCAGTTAAATAAGTATCCTGTGTTATGAATCAGAAGATGTTAACTTTTTAGTTTGCTTTAATGGGGATATGTACATATTAATGAAATAAGGGGGTTCACTTAAATTTGTATAGGGTAGTTCTGATGTGTTGTTTAAATGATAGCGCCCAATTCAAAACATTTCTCGGTTATAATGTAAGTTCAATGTCATAGTGTAAGCACGTACGGTACGAGCAGATTTTTGTCATTACTTGAGACAAAAACCCTGAAGGTTCATCGGACTATTTTAAATGTTAAAAACTCCATCAGTTAAAAACACTACCGCATTTTTTATTTTTCTCGCGCTTCAAGTGGATTTCACACATGAAAATAATCTTTGTTTACCACTATTGATAAAGTTCATTACTGAATAAACAAATTTATTATAAATTATCGAGGATACCAGATTAAATTTTCGTCCCTATACTGAACGAAGGACATTACGGTAGCTAACGATTAAATTAGCAGTATTTATTTGCGTATGTGACAGTTCCTCTTCCTCTGTTTGTGCTTTCATTCATTTCCGTTTTGTTTATCACAAGCTGGCGCGAACAGGGTTATCGAGAAACTGCGCTTTTTACAGACAGTCGTTCTTGATCCCAAATTTATGGGTTTGGTGGTTATTTACACGGTGGCTAGCCAGGTAGCGGAATTATTTGCTTTCCCGTTAGTCTGGCAGCCGGCAAATCCCGTGGGCAAGATACTGTGTAGTGTTTCACATGCTTCGCTTCACAGGTGAACATTTGGGACCAACGTTTGAAGTAATGAAGCGCAAAGGACAGGTGTACATAACAAAACTTTCATTGCCATAATCTGACCATATTGTCATGTTGTTTTGTTGAAAGTTTTCCTTCTTCAGCTTTGTGATCCGTAACTTTTCTTAACAAAAGTATGTCTTTTAAACTGTTAACTATGTAACTATTATGAGCCTAAATGCCGGTTACTCTTGGCTAGTTGTTTTTTATGCTGTACTTATGTGTAATTTAAGTCTGATTAGGTGAGTTCTCACATTGATTTTAAACCATAATCCTAAATTTTATATATATATATATATGTGTGTGTTCCGCGCAACTTGGAAACGGCTCTAACGATTTTGATCAAATTTTGTAATCTGATAGGGTTTTGCTTTTTAAGTTCAGCTAAATAGGTGTAATTCCCGAAAAAACCCGATTTTACATAAAAAATAACATTTTTTATTCCCGCCTCTATGGTGCAATTTCTTGTATATACTCACGGTATTTCAGAAATAGCTCTAAAGATTTGATGAAATTTTTGTATACATACATATTACTTTCACAGCGTTTTCTCTACTCACTTTTAGGTAACACATTCACATCTTTTTCTCTACTCACTCTTCTATAAACAATTTTCCATAAAAACGTGGTTGTGCACCAAAAAACATACATTCACACTGTTTTCGCCTCTCACTTTTAGGTAACACATTCATATCTCTTTCTCTACTCACTCTTCTACAAATAAGTATACAAGTTTCTGTATGCTTGAAATAGAGATGCTGCATATTACATTCACAGTGTTATCTCTACTTACTTTTAGGTAACACATTCACATCTCCTCTACTCACTCTTCTATAAACAATTTTCCATAAGAAACGTGATTTTGCACAAAAAAACACCTTTATCCCTGCTTTTAAAATAAGTCATACCATGTTCTGTATGTTTGAAATAGAAATGCTATTACATTTACTGTTTTTTCCTCTCACTTTTAGGTAACACATTCACATATCTTTCTCTACTCACTCTTCTACAAATAAGTCATATAATTTCGTACATGTTTGAAATAGAAATGCTACGTATTACATGCACACTGTTTTCTCTACTTGCTTTTGGGAAACACATTCATAATTGTTTCTCTACACACTCTTCTAGAAATAAGTCATACAATTCGGTGCATGTTTGTAATAGAAATGCTGCGTATTACATTCACACTGTTTACTATGCTCACTTTTAGGTAACACATTCACATCTCTTTCTCTACTCACTCTTCTATAAACAATTCATATCATCTATGCAACTTGGTGTTTGTATATATCTGTTTAGCTCGAAAACCGCTTAACCGATCACCGCGAAATTCGGCACGTAGGTATATGTATTTTTTCATGGGGACATTTTTTATGGTAACAATTTTACTACACAATATATTACTTTCAGATGGTTTTCTACTCGCATTTCTGTTACGTAGTATGTTCATTTATCCTCTGTTTGCCCTTCAACATACAATTCATATAATATTCTATGATTGAAATATAAATGCAACGTATTGCATTCACACGAATTCCTCGACTAATTCTTTCTTTACGAGGCACCATCAGTCTTCTTTCGCTACTCGCCCTTCTGCATATAATTCATACAATTTGATATGTTTGAAAAAGAAATACAACGTATTATATTCATACTATTTTCTCCACTCACTATTGTTTTACGTAACAACTCACATGTTATTCCCTATCGTTTATCAACTTCATACATACCAACGCCTATACATATCGTATCAGGGTTGCCAATGTTTTAAAGTAAAATTATCGTACCAGCCACTCAAAATTATAGATCTGGATTCAAAATTATCGTACATCATAATCCAAATGCCACAACAGTAAACGTGTCAGCATAACACGCATGAAAATGCAATAGTATTGATGTTTATGGTATCCATTTACAACATTGATGACCTCAATCAGTATTACATCTTTAGTACTTATGTTTCTCGCACTATTCATCTGAAAGTTCATCTTCCTCAACTGTTGCAGTATTATACAAATTTGTAGTTGAGATAAACTTGAACATCTCGCTTTCAGATTTTCGGGCCCACCACATTCTTTCATAAGCTGAAACGAACGAATAAGTCCATTTAGCGTGTCTATCGTCAATCTGTTTCTAATTTTGGTTTTTATTAAGCCTAGTTTGGAAAAAACGCTTTCACAAGAAGTGTTATTTCGCCGGTATCGAAATTATCGTACACCCCCATTATTATCGCACGCGTTGAAAACCATGAGTGCATACATTCAAATTATCGTATGCCCCCATAATTATCGTACGGGTTGGCAACCTTGTATCGTATGTTGAAGAGTGAGTAAATTCCAAAACAGGTTGACCGATCGCCATGAAAAGTGATATATCTAATTGTTTTCATGGCGAAGGTTTTTATGCAATCCATTTTACCACCCAACGTATTACGTTCACATGGTTTTCTCTACTCCTTTTTCTTTTATCTAACATACTACTCCCTCTTCTACAAACATACATTTTTCCATGCACTTGAAATATAACTGTATCTAACGTATAACATTCACACGGTTTTTCTACTCATTTTTATTTTACTAAACACAATCACATTTCTTTCACTACTCCCGTTTCAGCGAACAATTACGAACAATTCATATAATTTTCTATATGATTGAAACAGAAATGCGTAGTACATTCACATGGCTTTATCAATCAGCTTTTCTTCCTGTAGTATTTGTTATTGTTCAATAGCGCTTTTGCTTAGTGTTGCTCCGGTGCTTTAATAAAAAATAAAGAAATAGTTAAAAAAGTAAAGTAATCACAATTGATGTCAGGAGTGCGCCGAAAAGCACGATATGGAACAGTTGATGAAACAAATGTTAGCCAAGATGGACGTAATGGGAAATGAAATGAATTCTGGAATGCGGCAGAGGAAACAAATATGAAAACCGAATTGGAAAAATGTAAACTACGGAATAGAAAATATAGGAACAAAGATGGACAAAATGAAAACAAAAATGGAAGGCAAACTGAAAATGTAAACTCCGAAACAAAAAAGAACGGGAATGTGTAATATGAAGGTAGATCTATTGGAGAATACTAACGAGCAACAGGCCAGAGTAAAGGAAACCATGGAAGAACTGGACGGAAAGATGAAGGACCTTGGCGAATGTGTTAACGCCCTGGAGTCAATCGCAGCAGCAAAGAACTGAACTCCATAATAGAACAAATGCTCGACGGGTGGATATCTATGGGGGCGGCCTACGTTTAGCATTAGACGTTTTACAGCTGAAATGATGGTGTTTATGAAATATTTGTATTTCGGAAATTACTCTTCACAATTGCGACTAAAATTGTTATTTAATTAACGTTTTGACTTTCAGTTTATCTAAATAAGTATCTTCTCCCACAAAAAAACAGGATTTCACAAAAACAGAGGCGAAAAACGCCGAGCGAAGCTCGGTCGCCCAGGCACTATATATATATATATATATCACTTAAAACATTTCATATCTTCGGAAAATGAGTAAATATCTTATGACTGCCGTATGTGCCATATGTTTTTAGATAAGCGACAAAGTTGTTTATTGGATTGAGGTAATTTACACCTCTGTGGAGGGTAGGGAATTACTGTATTTAAAGAACCCTCCCCCCTTACCCGGGCGTTGAACCCGGGGCCTCTAGGTTGAAAAGCCAGAACGCAAGCATTTGTGCACAGGTGAAGGGCTCAGATATGGATGCAAGAATTAGCACACGAACATTTCCAAACCCGAAATAGTGTAAAATCGGTTTTGTGATCTACGGGTCAATAGATCTCCCGGGTTTGAGTCCCGATTGGGGCGAGGACATATTTCTTTTGCTAGAATCATGAGTGAATATTTCTGATATAACAGGGTGGTTAAAGGCGCCTATAAAAATAGACGTCTCTGCTGCCGTATTATGGAATGTCTCTTACAAATAATTATGTCCCAAATACAACACTTATTGACCAACTATGAGGATTTTCTTTGTACATTATGTCCTCAACGTAATATGGCATATCGGACGATGAATGAATGAAATTGCTGAAATGGTGCTCAAATGAGCCCGAGGTTCGTAGAGCTTAGTTACCCGATATTCGTCTTCTCAGTATAAGGGAAACTCGAAAATAACCTTTTCCGGATAATTCACTCTAATCGAGATTCGAACTCGGGACCTGTTGAGTATGAGGCAGACACGTTACCACTACACTGTAGAGGCGGGCACCAACCATGATGAATATGTACAAATACTGAACATTATGTAACAGTTTCGCCCGATTATTATGCAGTTATAATTTCACGCAAGCATCACACCCGATTCATCATGGGAACATCTTTCCAGCTGTTGCTAACATTAAGGGCCATAAGCCGCAGGATGCTTTTATTTTCTCTATTACGTGTTGTATTAGACCCAAAAATTCAATGTCAGGATTTCACTGGAAATATGTTTTGAGGGCGCCTGAATTAAAAAAAAAAAAAAAAGCATTTTTAGAGAAAGGTCCATGTGTGTGTCTGTGGACAGCAGAGCTCAAAAACGAAAAGTTTAATATCTTTCAGGGATGCGACACGCAGATTTTGAAGAAAATTCCTCCACCCTAAACTACCCTTTACTTGGAAAATGTTTCGAAAACCTTGGTTTTCTCATAAATGGCTCTAACGATTTTGATTAAAATGTCGTAAGTTTAAGATATTTTTATGGCAGACGAAATGTATATTTTGACTTATCTGGCTATAGCCTATGTAGTCCTGTTTATTTTTGGTGGCTTTTGCATAACTGGTAAATCGTAAGAGATAGACCGAATCGTATTGCACTAAAAGTGTAGATCTCGTTAAAACACACAGTTTGTCAACTATCTTTTTTGTGAAGTGAACCATTTCGAAGATATTCCTTGTTATTTATGCGAGTTTTGCAATATTTATATTTTTCTCAAATGGAAAGTTGTGATTCACATTTTAATCTCTTGGGCGTGCAAAGAGAACGGAATTTCAGAGCCTTAATACAGCGACCACCTTTAAAAGATTTGACTATCGCTCAGTGGGAATATCCCATATTCCACTTGTACCTACAAGGAAATAGGCAATAAAATAGTTTCTGCAAATGTTTATCTCAACTAACATGAATATAGAGGAATGAGTGTTGTAAGAATAGTTTATCTGGCGCGGAGGACCTGGGTTCGATCCCCGGTACCGGTATAGGATTTTTTCCCCCGCTGGGAGGTCTGGTGCGGGGTGCACTCAGCCTCGTTAGGTCCCTGAGGGGCCAATTGAGGAGCTATCTTGATAGAAAGGTGGTGTCCCTAAAAGGGTCATGTAGTCGTCTGACGGTCGGGGGAGTCGGCGTGCTGACCCCCACCACCCCAACCTGCACTCCTCCGTGGCCTTGGCTGTGGCTGGAAGTCGCAGCGGCCGGGCGATGAGGGTAACCTCTGCTTAGAGGAGACGCCCTAGGGATAAGAATAGTCTATGCTAGGCAAGAGTAGTGAAAGTCATCTGGGTGCAACACATGCTGAAATCTCGAAATGGACCTTTTTTGGTGGAATACTACAGCACTTCCTGTACTTATTGTAGGTACATACATACATAAACCAAAAACATATTGATGGTTATAATATTAATGCAATAATTATTGATTCTTACGTTATCGGAACTTATTTATGTAGTAAATTGCAAACAGGCACAAAAATTTGCAATTTACTAGAAAGAAAACAAGAAATGTAATAAGGAACAAGCTGTTTATTTCATTGGTGAATTTGTGATTTGTATGTATGTGTGATGTAACTCAACGTATTTTGTGTACTGATAAATATCAGAAAACCTACCTATATCGGAGGGCAGTTGCCTGTGCCCCCTGTAAATCCCTTAGATAGGCAAGGTTTAGAGGGGGTACTTTGCACCTCGACCTTCTGTGACTATAACCCTGAAGGGAAGGGTGAGACGAGTGGAGACGAAAGGTGATCGGATCTGGGGAGAGGCGACAGCAGATGCCAGGGTTCCTAACAACTATAGATTCGAACTCCCCTGTGGGGGCTCGTACCTCGGCTCCCCCACCCCATTTGCGGGCTCTGGGTCCCCTGGGGGTTCAGGGACCTCCGATCTGGAGGACTAGGATTTGCAGAGAGTAAGCACTACCGTACACTCCGAAACCCTGAAACAACCAAGCAGATGAAAGATGAACGGAAATGAGAAGTGGGGAGGGACAGGAATTTCGGTGGAATTAATTATCCTTTTCAGCATTCACCTAGCGATCCGGGAAACCCCCGACAAAATCTGATGTGTTGCACTCACATGATTCTCTACTATTGTACCAAATCTTCTTACAAACTGTTGTTCCTTTATCTTCATGTTAGTTGAGATCAACATTTAATCAAAATCGTTAGCAATTTTTAGAAAATCAAAAATTTTCAGTGAAGGATAGTTTAGGGTGGAGGAATATTCTTCAAAATCTTTGTGTCGCATCCTTGAAAGATATTAAACTGAAATACCAAGTTTGGTTTTTAACAGACTTTTCGTTTTTGAGTTTTGGTATTGACAGACACACATGGACCTTTTTCTGAAAATACATTTTTTATTCAGGGGGCCTCAAAACATGGGTGTCGAGAAGTGGGGCAAGGGGGTCCGTGCCCTCCCCCCCACCTTGGATTAATGAATTTAATGTGTACTCAATTACTGACTATTAGACTTTTAATTTTGATGCAAAGAAGACTTTTTATTAGCACAAACTAGTACGTTTATTTGCAATAAATACTATAACTTTTGACAACAGAATAATGAATCAATATTGTATGATTGCAAATTTCCAACATGTGCACCCCCCCCCCCTCCTGAAAAAAAAAGTCTGTTGAAGCCCATGTCTCAAAACATATATTTCCAGTGAAATCTCGACATCGAATTTTTGGGAGGAATATCTACCTACTTACTACAAGTAGTGGGTCAGGAAGATTGAATCTGAATGCGAGCCTCGCTCGGTGTAAAACACATGCACCTTCCAGTTTGAGCTCTGTGGAAAATCCTGAATGCTGATGCGTGGTCTATCTTCAAGGTGCTAATTGCCGTTTGTTTCATATCATTATTGCATTACAGAACAATAATCACGCGCACAGGTAGATAGAGCACATGCACCGTAATGTTATCAACCATCTGCACGGAAGTGCTGTAGCAATAATGCCAATTCAACACGTAACTTTGAACACACTGAATTGACTTCCTTTTCTGCGAAATGCATTCACTCACCATTGTGTTTCCATAAAGGGCATACAGCCGTTTCCGTTTCACGAAGCTACAGCTAATTCTGTAATGGCCTCAAACAAAATCATCGGAGCCCGAAGGCGTGCGCAGTTATCTCATGTTAGGTTTGAACTTGTGAAAGGGAGATCTGGGCTTCGAATCCCGACAGGGCGTCCTCCCTGACAGTTTGTTTTTCCAGGTTTTCCTTATTCCTCAACTGACAAATGCCGGTGAGGTACTCGAAACTAAGCGTGGAACGTTTCCTTCCCAAATTTCCTTTCCGGTTGTCATATTTCAGGTATTCATCAAAGGGGAGCGGATTTTTATGTGGTAAAAGAAGTGAAAATGTTTATAAATATTTCGTAAAAATGTCATCTTTGGTAAAAATAGTTGGCAAAACAAAACTTTATTGTCCATGGTAAATATGGCTTTTAAATTCGACTACGTATTGCTGAAGGCGCGATTTAGCACTTGATTAACTTTCGGCGTGTTTTCAAGACGCACAGGTTACACGAAACAGTCACAAGAACTGAAGAAGGAACGCGTGCCGGTCTGCATGCATAATTCACAATCTTTATCGCAAGTGCTCGGTCTAGCAGTATAAACGTAAACATGAAATAATACAGATAGCAGATGAGAAATAACCAGGGTGCCAGCGAGTTTGTTTATGATAGCCTAAGCCCTAATCTATTCTATTTACCTTAGGCACCATTCTGATACTTGTGATGCAATACAAGTCATTCATAAATAGTGCAGGGTAAATAACGAGTGATCCAAAAGACTCTTAACCGGGTGCATTGTGTTTTGACTGTGCGCGTCCTCATTTTTAAACTACTTTTAAAGGCTTCACTTACCAATGTTATTAAATGAGATGCTGAAACTGGTTGTCCATACATTTTTGGCACCTCTTTAGGAAACTATCCATCACTCGCCGTAGTTCACGTTGAGAAATTCTGGCAATTTCCTGGTGGATATTTTGTTTGAATTCTTCCAGGGTGTGTGGGTTTGTCTTGTATACCTTATGCTTTAAGTTACCCCAGAGATGGAAATAGCAGATCACCTGGAAATCTTTCTGCAAACTGCACTTTCACTTGGCGAGTTGATTGAGTTAACACATACGAATCATAAATAAATACACGCTGTGCAGAGAAAACAAATGTTGAGTCATAATACACTTTGTGACAAAGTACAGGGCAAAATAATAAAGCACGCTGTAATAATTCAGCCACACGATAGTGCGTCAGCTCAATACTGCACTTTCAGAGCAGAGAAAAACAAGTCAACCGCATGACCTTGTGTATAGCAGCTGCGTTATCGTGTTTCCGGGGGCGCAGTGGAAAAACACCGCGCAGCGGCTCGGATGTTTTTGGGTCTCTCTGTGTTACAAAAAATCAAAGTTTAATTCAAATTTATGCATTTATGGGAGGTTATATGAAAATACGTATTTACATATTTATGTATATTTTTTACTTTTATAAGCACATCCAGTAGATGGTTAGGTACATCAAGGAATAGAAGTTGAACAAAACACTAACGGCTGGCCCCGCAGCTCAGTCGGTAGAGCACCTGCCTGCTGTGCAAGTGGTCCCAGGTTTGATTCCCGGCTGGAGCGTCGGAATTTTTCTTTAACAAGGATTATTCCCCATCCTCCCTAGAATCAAGAAGTATTAATGGGAGTGTGACTATGTGTTGTGTGAATTTAAAATAGAAACCCAAAGTTCAAATCCACCGCTAAGCGAGTGAACACCATTGCTGTTGGGCAATAATTGTTCCAAGCGGCCCATGCGACCTTCGGTGTTGAAGGCGGCATATAAATGGAACATTAAAAACACTTAATTTAATAAAATAGTATCGTATACCGTGACAAATCGTGAAACTGGCAATGTAGTCTTTATCCGGGGTTTAGCTAACAAATCGCTTTATTGCATCTAGTTTCATAAGTAGTTGATTGAACAAATATTATCATAGGTAATCAATCTCATAACAGGTTACGAATTTGTCAATAGTTACGATTGTGAAGACTACACCATTAATAAAATGTAACATTACACAAATAATAAATATTTTCTTGTGTTTAAAATCAAATACCATCGTGTCAGCTGTCAGATCACGGCATACTATGGCAGACGTAAAATTTAATGGTAGCTGATAGTTGACCATTACTATTATATTTCCTGTTGTGCAAATGAATCTTGTAGGCGCAAATGATATTTATATCACCGGCTTTGCAGGGCAATTCTATAGAGGGTTTAACTATACAACACCACTAGACGTGGTAAGCCTATGATTGGATTTTGTGTTGAGCCACCCGCCATTAAATTTTGCATCAGCCATAAATGAGCTAATTGAATGTGTTAGGGAATGCGAACACCATAACTGGAAAACGAAAAGTCTGTTAAAAGCCAAAGTTGGTATTTAAGTTTAATATACTTCTAGGATGCGACACGAAGAGCTTGAAGAAAATTCCTCCAACCTGAACTACCCTGTACATGGAAAATTTTCGAAAATTTTGATTTTTCTCAATAATGGCTACGATTTTGATTAAAATGCCATATGTTTAAGATATTTTATGGCAAATGTAATGTATATCTTGAATTTTATGGCTATAGCCTGTACAGTCCTGTTTACTCTTGAGGATTTTTGCACTAAACCGTACGAGATAGACCAAATCTTACTATACCAAAATGTAGATCTCGTTAAATCACACAATTTACGTCTAAATTATTCTTTGTGTGTGTGTGTGTGTGTGTGTGTGTGTGTGTGTCTGTGTGTCTGTCTGTGTGTCTGTCTGTGTGTGTGTGTGTGTGTGTGTGTGTGTCTGTCTGTCTGTCTGTCTGTCTGTCTGTCTGTGTGTGTGTCTATGTGTGGAGTGAACCATTGCGGAGATATTCCTTATTTGTGTGAGTTTTGCAATACTTTTATTCTTTTTAAATGGAAGGTCGTGATTCACATTTTAATCTCTTAGTCGTACAAAGAGAACGGAATTTCAAAGCATTCATATAACGACCAGCTTTAAAAGATTTGACTATCGTCCAAAACTTGCTGTATTCCCATAACCCCTTACACCTAAAAGGAAATAAGCTACAAAATAAGGTGTACAAATGTTTATCTCAACTAACACGAAGAGGAATGTTTAGTACAAGAATAGAAAGTCATGATCTGATATGATATGAGTTTGAACAAACTCCGCTAATAACTATATAATAACTATAGAATTTAGATATTTCACCTATGCGAAGTTCAAAGTGCACTGGTCCAATGTATAATGTGTAGGGAATGGACACACATTTTGTGTAGTGGATGTCAAACATGATTTTGTTTGTGAGTTTTGCTCACCAAAGACTAGGAAATGATTTTAATTGAGCTTCTTTCCTTTTTTTTTTTTTTTTTTTTTTTTTTAATTGTTCCATTTATATCCCGCCTTTAGCTGCAGAGGCCATATCGGCGGCCTTGCCTATTGGCAAATGGTGTTACTCGTTTAATAGTGGGGTTTTCGGTCTTTGGGGTTTTTATGCACTTTCATTCATACTCAGGGAAGGATGAGGAATAATCTTGGCTGGAGAAAAATTCCTACCCCCTGCCGGGAATCGAACCGGATGGTAGAGCACCTGCACAGCAGGCAGGTGCTCTACCAACTGCGCTACGGGGCCAGCCTCTTCTTTTCCTTTCAGATATTACGTGTTAATTTTTAATATTGACCATTTTGCAAGTGTCTGAACATATGTAGCAAAAGAATTTTGCAATTAAGGCATTAAAAATGAGTTGTATTGATTATAGCAGTAACAAAAATAAACTGACGCCGTTTAAACACGCGTTTCATATTACAACCCCAATTCCCAAAATCCGTATTTGTCACATGTTTTCAAAAGTTGTAAAAATTCAAAAGTATGTTTTAATAGTATATTATGCAACGAGACCATAATGGTAGTACGCTTCATACAACAATTTATGCTCGACCATATACCTAATGTTTTATAGTTGAAATATTGTAAAATGTTGTACACTCACCAGGGACAATGACCTACATATTGCATCAGCTGATATTTGGAGTTCTGCACAGGCGCTTAACGATCGATTCGTTTCCAGCACGTCACAGCTGCATGATGAAAATGATAACCTTGGAATGTTACGTAACATTGACAAATAGAAGACAATTTAATATACTGGTTTTCACACGAAACTGTATTTCATGTATAAGTTATTTATTGTACAGTTAATGAAATTAATGTGCGGGACTGTGCTTAGTGCAATATTCTTGGAAGTTGATGCTGTATTGAGGTTAATTTGTGGAAATTGCATTTCACTGTCAGTAGAGTCCGACATTTTAGCGTTTTCTAAACTCGCGCTAGTTGCGTTTCGAGAATTAATCGATATTGCGCTTTGCCATTGCTGCATGGGAATTCTCTGATTGATGGAATACCTGTCCTTTAATGAAAACTGAATTGTCCGATTGGATGAAGACCAGTCGTTTAATGAAAGTTTGAACTTAAGGAGCTCCATTAAAGGACGCTATCAGACTTATAATTAATACATTTGGGTATGGTCGAGCATAAAATTTATTAGTGATTGTATAATATAGTCAATAACAAATGCTACTGAGACATTTTAAGATGATACATTTGAAACTGAAAATGTCATAAAAATTATAAAAGTGGTTCATATCACCACCTCTTCCCCTATTTGGATAGTTTGAGGCTATTTTAGGTGCCTAAAAATCCGAGGTTTAATGATCTCAGAAGGTAAAGTTACGGAGAATGTTGATGTTCCCCACCCTGACAACGCACGCCACGCCACGCCGCGCAGTTTGTACCAGGCAGTGATGTTGGTTATAATTGCGACCGACCGACCGACCGACCGACCGACCGACCGACCGACCGACCGACCGACTGACCTGTCGGCTTTGAACATAACTTCTGACTTTTTCAAATCACTGCCAAACAGTTTGTGCTTTATGACTCTCCTCTGGCAAAAATTCCAATACCATTAAACGCAAATTATAGTCTCCAAAAATATCCAAGAGTTTTTTTAAAGTTTCCCGTGCCATTGAAAAGGGAGAAAAATCTTATCACATTACTTTTTCTACCCACTACCGTTTACTTTCTCTACCAGGTTCATAGTAGGTAGAGATGGTATTGCATTCCACCCAAAAATTTGATAACCGAGATTTTTGGGCTCCCTTGAATTAATTTTTTTAAAGAGAGAGCAAGGTTCGTGTATATGTGTCTGATCGGCTTAACGAAAAGAAGGTACAAACAGCGCCAAAGAAAATTTTCGGCGGATGTCTTTTGAGGTATGAGCTTGTCCGTTCATCAAGTATTGCTCTTAGATTTTAACCCCTTCAAAGGCGTGTCCTGTACTTGCCCATAAGGTATGGCTACCAATCATAATAAGTAGGGCTCGGAAGTTCATGCCCTAAAAAACACTGAAATATGCATGCAAATATGCTCTTAAAAACTTGAAAATATGCCAAGAAATATGCACTATTTAATTAAAACAATATCCCTTTGCAGAAGACAAGACGAGTTAGTATAAATAATAAATAAAGTTACCTTATTCCTTAGAGGTTGAAGCAGAAGTGGATCCGCTGCTAGTATTAACTGCTAAATTGCAGTTCACAACCAACACTGCACAAATTTTCAACTCTATCGTCTGTTGTCTCACAAAACACTTTTATAACGTGAAAAACTTCTCTCCACGTCTCAAGATGTTATCGGGGCATATTTAAATGATGCTAACTGCTTCAGAGAGAGAGAGAGAGAGAGAGAGAGAGAGAGTCAAGTCTCATGGTGTGACAGATGGTTTTCTTTCGAGGATGTCTCGAATATCGCACATCTGTTTATAGCCAGAATTTTTTGAAATCACATAATTCACTTTCTCTTTCACTTTTTGTCCTATGCTACCAGGAACCGAACTTAGATCACATATTGTTTTTTCAAAGACAGTAAGTGATTCATGCAAAGGAGATCCTACAGCTTCCAATGTCGTTATGACTGTTGGTAAGAAAGAAAAATGGGCAGATATGAAACTAAGATCCTGTTTTAACCCAGTGCCTGACAGAATATTTTGCAGTTTCTATTGATGAAGCATCTTTCGAGTCCAATGAATTAACAACCTCTTCGGCTATTTCTATGTGCTCAGCATAATATAAAACTGCATCGACCCATGTTCCCCATCGAGTTAGCACTGGTGCAGGAGGAAGTCTGATATTAGGTGCTGTTGATCTAAACAACTTAACTCTTTTAGGAGATTTAACAAAAATTCTCTTTGTGAGGGACACAAATCTATCTACCAATGGGAAAGAATCATTGTCTCAGAAATTCTACCAATATGAAAAATATTATGCAGATGAAAAAATAAGAAAAGCATAAAAATGATTAAAATATGCAATATAGGGGCTATAATATTGAAATATTATGCATTTATTAAAAATTAAGAAAATATGCAGTTATATGCATCATAAAATCACGTCCAAATAACTGAAAATTCCGTAATTCGTGCACATAATGTTAAAGCATACATTTTAACCCCTATGAAAAAACATGCAAACGCATGAACTTCCTAGCCCTAATAATAAGTGGTCTGTTTGACAAACGGAATTCACTCACTCTACCTCTTTCTCTTTTAGGCAATGAGATCCAGATCGCAAACTATATTTCGTTTCTACATTTTTTTAATGGTTGTTGTGGTTATTGTGGTAACTGTTTACCAGGAGTAGTACATCCTTGTGCCGTGGCTTAAAGCAACCAGTGAAATGACCATGGCTTTGTACAACGATAAATAGTGAGATGTAGACGCGAGGTGCGTTGAGATTTCTTTTGGCGCTCGTTGTACAAACGAAACTGGGTATTTTAGTTCAGCATCTTCCAAGGATGCAACACAAAGATTTCCAAGGAAACCCCCATGCTTTACATGGAACACTTTTCAAACATTTTGATTTTCTCAAAAATGGCTCAACGATTGTGGTTAAAGTACCATATGTTTAAGATATTTATGACAAATGAACTTCATTCTGAATGGCTTTTGCGTAAGCGAGAAAGAGAAAAACTTACTACTCAAAAGACACAACAAATGTAGATGTCTTTAAAACACACTTTGACTTTTTTGGGCTAACCATTTCCGAGATATTTCTTGTTATTAGTTTCAATTCCAAAATGCTTATACCTCGCACATGGGAAGTTATTAATTTGTTCCCCTCCTGGTCATGCAAAGAGAACGGAATTTTAAAACAATCACATATCCACAAACTCGTAGGAGTTTTGTCTGTCACCTAAGCCAACTGTATTCCCTGTTTCTACTACACTTACAAGGAAGTAGGTAATCTAACAATTTCTATTAATGTTTATGCTTATCGCTCCATAATTACGGGAGTGGAGCTCATAATTCTGCTAACTTATACATAATAAAACTAACCGGAAATGTTCCCGTGATTTTCTGTTTTAGATTAATAATAGATATTAATGTATAGTAAATGTACCCAATTTCGTGATATACCTTATTGCATGAACCAGTACTTATCATTCCTCGTGGTGCAAGGTAGGTCCGGAAGTTGGGATTTCACAACACATTGAGAGAGGGCATTCTCTCTCTCTCTCTCTCTCTCTCTCTCTCTCACTACCTATAGGGATGTGAAAATTACTAGCCTGCTGAAAGGGTTGCTACAGCCAGTATTCTTGGCAACTTGGTGTGGAAAAGAGGTTTAAAATGCAACAGTAATAATCTAGATTTATTCAGCGCCTTACCTACAGAATATCTACTCTGTTGTTCAGCTATTATAAACTTAACACATATAATATCGTACCTACTATTTTGTTATTGTGTAGTTTAAAACAACTGATGCCGTGAATGGCTTATGCAAATGAGCGGCTTTCTTACGATTTTTTCAAACTTCATAATAAATAGCTCCTCATGGAAGACACAATTCAAAAGGGAATGGAGGTAAAACGAAGTTAAAACTAAAAGAAGACAAAAATATGGTGCTCAGTGCATGCAGGCAACACTTAGGTGATTTTAGAGGAAAAGTGGCCTATATCCAAAGCTGCTTAGACATTTTTCATTTCCTGGAGCACTGTGAAGAGCTAATTAAGCAGAAATTATGGTGATGTCAATAGACATTAAAAAGATGGGTAGATCATTTGCTATGTCATCTACCAAAATTCGCAGCAAAAGAAAAACTATGTGGTGGGCGAGAAAAATGGCCCCTCATCTATCCAGGCAAAACTCAAAAGTGCAACCGGATCCAAAAACAGAAATGCGGTATCTACTCAGAGCCAAGCCGGGATAAGTGGTTTACGAGGACAAGAAGAGGAAGAAGAAGAGGAGGAGGAGGAAGAAGAAGAAGAAGAGGAGGAGGAGGAAAAAAAAGAAGAGGAAGAAGAGGATGAAGAGGAAGAGGAGGAAAAAAAGAAGAGGATGAAGAGGAAGAGGAGGAAAAAAGAAGAGGATGAAGAGGAAGAGAAGGAAAAAAAGAAGAGGATGAAGAGGAGGAGGAGGAAGAAGAAGAAGAAGAGGAGGAGGAGGAAAAAAAAGAAGAGGAAGAAGAGGATGAAGAGGAAGAGGAGGAAAAAAAGAAGAGGATGAAGAGGAGGAGGAAGAAGAAGAAGAGGAGGAGGAGGAGGAAAAAAAAGAAGAGGAGGAAGAGGAAGAAGAGGAGGAAGAGGAAGAAGAGGATGAAGAGGAAGAAGAGGAGGAAGAGGAGGAAGAAGAGGAAGAAGAAGAGGAGGAAGAGGAGGAAGAGGAAGAAGAAGAGGAGGAAGAGGAAGAAGAAGAGGAGGAAGAGGAAGAAGAGGAGGAAGAGGAAGAAGAAGAGGAGGAAGAAAAAGAATTTTGAAAAGAAAACTGATGTTTGGGGCTGTAGTACGTGTGCCCTGAAGTATGAAAGTGGAAAAAATAAAAGTTGCTGTATTCAGTGCTGCTTTTGTTTGAAATGGTACCACGAAACTTGTCAACCTGTAGATTCCAATAATCCACCTGCTGTTTTTATGCATGAGTGCACAGAAGCTTAAAAAAGTGACAGTGATAGTGAATGAAAACTTGAACTCTTGAACAGTAACGTTCACGAAATAAGGTAGGTTTTTCGTTCTAAGTTAATAAATTTCTCATTTAAGTATGTAGATTCTGAGCGGCTGTTAGCTTTATGGTGTTCTATTAGTGCTACATTTGTAAGATGTTGTGTTTAACGCCCGCTTTTACTACTACGGCACCACAGGCGTGGACACTGATGAAACATGGAATGAAAATGGAGCACCGGTGGAATGAGATGGCGGGGGAAACCGGAGCACCCGGAGAAAACCCGCCCTGACGCCGCTTCGTCCACCACGAATACCACATGCAGGTCCCTGGGATCGAACCCGGGCCGCCTAGGTGGTAGGCGAGCGCGCTAACCGCTCGGCCATGGCGCCGCCACATTTGTAAGATAAGCATTAATAAATCATATTTTAATAAATGCATTGCCTTTATCCTTAGCAACACGAAATTGGGTAGGTTTACCCTATAATAGCCAATATGGCACGTTTTAAAGTATCCGTGTATGTGTTAACTTTTAAGGCAATGTACCTATCGGTGAAATTTGGTGACAATTTTTAATTTTACTTTTTGCATTCTTTATTATCCTTATACTTTGTACTTTAACGGCACACTTTAGTTTTCTCAATATCAGCCATTTTTAGAGCTCCAGGAGGGTATTTAAATGTTCTATTGCGGGTGAGCGTTCCTCGCTACAGCTTTGATGTGCATTTTTCGTTTTCCCTGGCTTTGATTTTGGTATCTTGAAGGGAAGTTTACTTCAGAAAGGTTGTGAGTTGGCTGTGCTGAAATGAATTCGATACCTATATCAAACTGAAATGTTGCGAATTTGACATGTTTTGCTTCCAAACAGAGAAATGCCGTCAGTGTTCTGTAATTCTGTAATCTTGCCAGGTTATTTCAGTGTTCTAGTTATATATTAGACATTGTTTAGGTAGTTAATAGGTTTTAAGTTATTCGTTAGTCTATAGTAGAGCTGTAACAAGCCGATATTTTATGAATTTGGTGTATAAACTAGTGAAAGTGCATAGTGTAGAGATTAGCTTAGCTAAGAACAATACATTTCTAAATTTTGTGAACAATGCGAAGGCGAAAGAAAATTTGTCATATTAAGAAACAACCAAGCAAACTTAAAATTCTCAGAAACTGCTACCCAGGCCAAGAAGAAAGGAATAGGGAGTCCCACATATGGTGCTGGGGAATGTTAAGTTGATTGGATTTACAAAATCATACTGTTTAACTTAAAAATTCATTTTTCTTGGTTCTTTCCCCCCCCCCCCCAGCATTTTCCACTATTCAAAATGCTCCTTGGACCCTAGTTTATAACTTGTTAGATTGAAATTTTCAGGAGAACTTCAGAGATTAAAGTATTAAATTTTGTCCTGCGCTAGTTAAAAAATATTAAATAATTGAGCTGAAATTAAATATTTTTCATAATTCATACTGAAAAAATTGAAAATATTGAAATATTGTTTACAAAACATTTTTGTTTCTCTTAAACTAATTTAATGAGAGCAATTTTGGTATGACAGTTTCTTTATATTTGTACACTGAGCTCAAACTAAAAGTTTAGGGGCGATACAATAAACTGTGGGGTCCAAGGGTCATTTCATATGGGCATATCAGAAAGTGATTAATTATTAATAAATATATTAATGGTATAAAAATGGTTTGACATATGTCATTGAAATTTTGTGTATACTATTTATTTTATGTTCTGAGTGCGTGGAAAAAAAATTCAAAGCAATCAGAAGGAAACTGTGGATTTTTAAATGTTCACAGATACATTGCCTTAACCCAAGAATTTCTAGGCGATTGCTCGTATGAAAGTTGACAACACTTGACGTTACATGACAGTTATTTGGCAAAAAGTGCGCGGGGAGGAGGGGGCGTGTCTAAGGGTCGTACAGTAAAGTAAGCTCTTAAATTTAAACCAAAGCTGCATGCAAAGGGGTGCGTTAAGTAAAAGCTCTTTCCCATTTTGCCAAAGTTAGCTACACCATACATTAACTGCATAATATAATTTCATTCCCTCTCCCTCCCACCATTCCCTTAATTTATTTCCTCTCTCTCTCTCTGCAACGCAGATTAAGATTCTTGTGACGTTTCCAAAAAGAAAATCTGATGTGTTGCACTCACATGACTTTCTCTACTCTTGTACTAACCATTCGTACAAACTCTTATTCCTATATCTTCTTCGTGTTAGTTAAGATAAACATTTGTACAAATTATCTTATTGCTTATTTCCTTGTAGGTGTAAGGGGAGTGTTAGAACACAGTAGGCCTCTTCCCCCCCCCCCCCCATATTTATATCCCGCCTTTAACTGCAGAGGTCATATCAGCGGCCTTGCCTATTGACAAATGGTGTTACACTTTTACGTTGGGTTTTTCGATCTTTGGTTTTTTTTTTATACTTTGAATGCACACACATTCACACTTTCATTCATACTTCCAGACTCAGGGAAGGATGAGGAATAATCCTGGCTGGAGAAAAATTCCCACCCCCCTGCCGGGAATCGAACCCGGGACCCCTAGCACAAAACAGTAGGCTTTGTGCGATAGTCAAATCTTTTAAAGCTTTGAGATTCTGTTGTCTTTGCACACTTAACATATAAAAAAATGAACAACGATGATCCATTTCACGAAAGTTCTAAGTTTTCCGAAACTCACACACATAACAAGGAATATCTCCGAAATGGTTCACCCTACAAGAAAATTTATTTGGACATAAATTGTGTATTTTAGCAAGATCTACATTTTTTGTATAGTACGATTTGGTCTATCTCTAACGGTTTACCAGTTATGCAAAAGTCGTCCAGAGTAAATACGACTACAGGGGCTATAGCCAGAAAATTCAAAGATATACATTTCAATTGTCATAAAAGTATCTCAAACATATTACATTTTAATCAAAATCGTTTGAGCCATTTTCAAGAAAATCAAAATTTTCCATGTAAAGGGTAGTTTAGGGTGGAGCTATTTTCTTCAAAATCTTCGTGTCGCATCCTTGAAAGACATTAAACTTAAATACCAACTTTGGTTTTTAACCGACTTTTCGTTTTTGGGTTATGCTGTCCACAGACTGACACACAGACACACACACGGACCTTTTTCTAAAAATGTTTTTTTTTTTTTTTTTGGATTCAGGGGGCATTAAAACATATTTCCGGTGAAATCTCGACATCGAATTTTTGGGTGGAATACAATACTTCCCCTACTTACCAGTAGAGAATGTAAAAATGAACAACGATGTTCCATTTCACCAAAGTTTTAAGTTTTCCGAAACCGACATACAAAATAATACAACTACTTTATCTGAGACGTTAGTGTGAATTAAAACATAAGTAGGTAACGAGTTACATGCTTCACCAGCACGTGCCGTAATTTTTGTATTTTTTTCGTGATAAAAACATGAACAACGGTAGAAATCTGGAACTTGAACGTATCAAACGTTATCTGGTTTACATGTGCATACGAATAAGATAATAATAATTAGTGTAACTCCTCATAAATATTCATCCTAACAGTAAAACTTACCAGAAAACACGTATTTAAGCATTTCTTGTTAGACGTTTTTCACAGTGGTCATTAATAGCCGTTTTAAAATTATAATGAATTAATTAATTTTTTGTAACTTTCTGTGCTGCTGCCTACCTATAGTAAATAGAGGAAGCACCCATTGTATTCTACCCAAAAAATTGATATTGAAATTTTACGGGCAGTAAATGAAAAATCTGATGTGTTGCACTCACATTACTTTCTCTACTCTTGTACTAACCATTCTTAAAAACACTAATTGCTGTATCTTCTTTGTGTTAGTTGAGATAAACATTTGCAGAAATTATCTTATTGCTTATTTCCTTCTAGGTATAAGGAGAAAATGGGAATACTGTAGACTTTGGGCGATAGTCAAATTGCATAGTTTTCAAATTGCATTCTCTTTACACGGTAAACATATAGAAAATGAATAACGGTGGCCCATTTGACAGAAGTATAAGTTCTCCAAAACTGACACAAATAACAAGGGATATCTCCGAAATGGTTCACTCTACAAAAAAATTTATTCAGACATAAATTGTGTATTTTAGCAAGATCTACATTTTTGTATAGAAAGATTTGGTATATCTCTTGTTGTTTATCAGTTATGCAGAAGTCTTCCAGAGTAAATAGGACTACATGGACCATAGCCAAAAAATTCAAGATATACATTTCATTTGTCATAAGCATATCTCATACATACGGCATTTTAATCAAAATTGTTAGAGCCATTTTCAAGAAAATAAAAATTTTCGAAAAATGTACCATTGAAAGGGTAGTTTAGGGTGGAGAAATTTTCTTCAATATCTTCGTGTCGCATTAACCATAAATCCCAACTTTGGTTTTAACCTCTTGAGGGATATCGACGTGAAATCACGTCCATTTAACCGACTTTTCGTTTTTGAGTTATGCTGTCCACAGACAGACACACATACACACAACGGACGTTTTTCTAAAAATGCCTTTTTCATTCAGGGGACCTCAAAACATTTATTTCAGGTGAAATCTCGACATCGAATTTTTGGGTGGAATACAATACTTCCTCTAGTATACGTAGTAGAGAAAGTAAAAAGGTCTGTCTGTCTATGAATAGCATACGTCAGAAAGGGAATGTTGGTTCAGTTCCTACTGCAAGGATACGACACAAAAATTTTCATAAAGATCCCTAACTCCAAACTACCTTTAACTTGGAAAATTTTTCGTTATTTTGTCCTTTGTCGAAAAATGGCTCTTGACGATTTTGATTAAAATATGTCGTTAAAATACTAACCTCTTGCATTACAAACAAGCAAGTGTTCGTACGCCACTCGTGGACATTACATTCGTGGACCAGTGTGACGAAAAAACTAAGAGAAAGAGAGAAAAAACGAGCGCTGTATTTCTCTCCACTTGGCGTTAACAAGTGGCTGTCATTTGTGATTTCCTGATTTCATTGGCTAAAGTGATGCACTCATTGGTGCAGTGTGAAACATCAGCGACTTCTGGAAACAAACAACGCATGCAGTATGTGTTACCCGAGAGACTTCTGATGATCAAACATAAAGCGCATGTTAACCATTAGAGTAACACAATAATAAGAATAGTTTGTAGACGAGTGGGTAGAGAACGTAATGTGAATTCTACACATCAAACATTCTTTTGCCTCGTTCTCTATTGCAACTCCATCTTCCACATAATGCTAGGCGACATCACCAATGAAAACATTTATTCCTCATCACCATATTTCGCATAGTTTAGAAAAAATAGGCACATCATAAATTGCTTTAAGAACCTTCGCTTGACCTTCTGTGATAGCTTCTACTTTAGGTGTTTCTTTACAGGTTACAAAAGATACAAACAATTATAATAAATGAATCGAAATAAACATACCACGTAAAACGAACGAACAAGTGTAAACATATCAATCTTGAATTAGGGCTTTTATATATTTGCTGAACTGATAGTACCGGATGATCAACATACAGCAGAACACGTTTCGCTACTATGCGTGCTGCTTGCTTCTTGCTATGCGTGCTGAACGGGTGACAGCACATCCGCAGTAAATATCCTGAGGTTGTCGAGCAAGTTATTTTTAACAAAGAACAAAAAGTAAAGACTTCAAATAAAAATACTCACATATATCAAGCCAAGGGATGTTGGAAGTGCCTCTTTGTTTTTCAATCGTTTCTGGCTCCTGCTTAGGAAATTGGCCATTACACACTGCAGTTGACTCAGAAATGGCAGTAACTACTTGACCAATGTTATTTTTAAGTTCCTCTAAAGTGAGGTGTGTGTGTGTGTGTGTGTGTGTGTGTGTGTGTGTGTGTGTGTGTGTGTGTGTGTGTGTGTGTGTGTGTTTGTGTGCGTGCGTGCGTGCGTGCGTGTGTATTCCCCGATGTTTTCGTTACACTCTAGAGATAATTTCAACTCTTTCTCGTACAATATTTTGCCTTAACAGTGTGGTTCAGAGGTCACTGATCTATACAGATGTAGTATAAGTGGAAAATCCAGGTGCAACCCAAGCCTGAAATCGATACAAGCAAGCTGACGTTTTTTTCTCATTTTTATTCACAAGTTCTGTAATTGCAAATGCAGCCATGATCTACTCTCATTACGGCGCTGTCCCAGAAATACATCTAGTTTAATTGCTCAGCGGAGTTTTATTTATAGAACATGTATGTCCTATCAATGTGACACATGTTTCATAATAACTCATTTCTGATATTAGATTTATCCATCTGACGCAACTGCAATTACGACGACAGTGACAAAGGTGGAATTATTTATGAATCTGCCAGAAGGAAGGCAATATATTAGCCCTAAAAGGTGTGGGATGCCTACAGACATCTAAATGTATGTTGCACGCTGCAAGATATGACAGGTCTGGGCAACTCGTGGTATACCTTGAGCGACACTCCCTTTTTTTAACCTGCTAAACATACAATTACAAGAGAGTACCAATTGCCCAGCCCTGATCTATGACGGTGTCCATTGCCATATCGTTTGTTGAACAGACATTGGATCTGCTGTATTTGACTCAGGAGTTTAGCTGTGACCTGTGGTCATCACAAATGAACTTGAGATAGCGCTCGCGCTGACGGTTTACAACCTGCTGCAAAAGTAACTTATCCTTTCTTTCCCGGTACAATAAATTTACGCTAAAGAGCATTACTAATACATATGATCATATTTCAGTAATATCACTAATGAATTATGTTTATTGGAGACTCAAGAAACCAAACGGTGTAATATTGTAGCAACACTGGCACTGCTTACAGTCCAACTGCAATTTTGAACTGCTGGTGTTACTCTGTTTACATCGTACCAAGAAGCTCCCCACTCCACAGCGCAATTGCACGTTCAAGGACAAAGACATTCTTTTGAGGCAATGTCAGTGTCTTGCTATACAGGGTGTTTCAAAAGTGATGGTCCAAAATGTAGGGATGGGAAGTAAACCGTAAAACAAAAAAATCTTCCAATTGACAACTAACCGTTTGACATAATGCTGTGGCCGAGTGGTTAGACCAATCGCCTCTCACCAAAGCAGCCCGTGTTCAATCCCAGGCGACCGCATGTGGCATTTGTGATGGACAAGGTGGCGCTGGGACAGGTTTCCTCCGGGTTCTCCGTTTCCCCCGCCATTCATTCCACCGGTGCTCCATCTTCATTCCGTGTGTTATCAGTATCGCCGCCTGCGGCGCTGCATGTAGCAAAAGCGGGCTTTAAACACTACCAAAATAGAAACAAATGCCGTTTTGTTTCTGGTTGGGTTCCCCTGAATACTAGGCACTAATTCCAACAAAAGCAGTGGCAATTTGATGTATCAATTACGAAGCAGTCACAACATTCAAGTGGGGGGGGGGGGGGGGGGGACGCACATAAGGTCCAGTAAGCATAGATCCGCAAATTAACTGCTCGAGCTAGGTATTCCCTCCCACTACTTGACAGGGTTGGTATCTCAACTGTGAAGTTTTGGGATCGATGCGTTGCTGTCGTTTTGAACTGCTCCAGTTGGTAGAATTAAAGTAGAGATTCCTGCTCTTTGTCAGAAAATGTGTATAATCTCAGCACCGTTTATTGAAGTAATGGAATACGTTTGTTTTTGAAAATGTGATCGGAGTGCATACGATTTGGTTTGAACAGATAGCGAAGTTTTGAAGTTGCTGTACAGTTTAACATGTTAACTCGTTTATCGGGGCTTTTGTGGTTGTTTCTGTTTTCTGCGATTCTCTCATGATTGAAATTGTGGCCACCATTGTGAAAATATTATTACCCATCACTTCTGGGCTATCCAAGACAGCACTAATACAAATTAACACAAAGATAAACGTTCTTCTTATTCTTGAAAATGTGAAATAAATAAAACCTGCTAACCAAAAGGTGGGATAGGGCTAATACCTCACCCACAAACCATCAGCGTCAACAAGTTCCATAGAGATTGTGAAAAAGTCTAATTCCCTGGCAATCTCCTCTCACCCTGTCTCACAACACAACGCAACGGTTACACGAACGAGTGGTTGAGGGAAAACTGAAGTATTGTTACTGCGGTGGGATTCGAACATGGATCTTTGTTTTGCATTTGCTTGCCAGATGTTACGTCTATCAATGAACTTATTTCAGCTGTTAAAGGCCTCAGAAACAATCCTGTATACTTTAGTAGCACATTTTAAAATCCAAAGTATAAAGTATCTCAAGTTCAGTTTCATTACTGTTACCTTGTGTACCAAGGCTCTGCCACGACAAGCATGCGCAAAGCGCTGCATAAGAATCTTGGGACGGCTCATTATTTCTGACGAGAAGTGTACGTTTATGCATTTGCAATTTAACATTTTATATCATTTTGAACAAAAATGACACGGGAACTGCGTGACCATTAGCTCATCTGACAGTCGTCTCTGGCGTCCCGGGTTCGATGCTGCGGCTTCCTCTCTTCCGCTGGTCCTCGGCTAGCTGAAATTTGTGGATCTTAACAGAGTTCCTCGGTAAAGGAACCGATGACCTCATGGGTGTTACTGGAGCCAGAAATATATCGTGGTTATACAGAGGATCATAAAACTGTCAAGTCGTTTCCAACAATAGGTTAGGAGTGAGGATTGAAAACACGTTTTGCGGTAAAAAACGCCGGAAATCAGCCTCTAAATTTGTCTTGTGTTCAGTGCTTGTGTGTAT
The DNA here is from genome assembly GCA_030765045.1 of Tenodera sinensis. Classification (NCBI taxonomy): domain Eukaryota; kingdom Metazoa; phylum Arthropoda; class Insecta; order Mantodea; family Mantidae; genus Tenodera; species Tenodera sinensis. The sequence continues at coordinate 330,309,337 of CM060964.1, forward strand.
ATTATTTGAAATTCAAGTTCAACATTATAATCATTACTTTTGGAACGGAAGGCGGTGTGGAGACCTGGTTTATACTTTTAAATGCATTTCTTCTATTTATAATTGTGATGAAACTACCTCTTGCGCAATTGATTGCATGGAAGGAGTCGAACCTCTCCCGCCTTCTCCATAACAACAGAGGCAGCGGGATGAGCACTTGCTTGCTCTTTGCAACATATCTCTTTCGCTCTCTTTAGGCCAGAGACAAGATAAACCAAACGAGGTATAGCGCTTAAAAAGGTTACGCATCTTCGTTTATTGTGGCCCTTGTCGCAATGTATACACAGTTTACTGCCCGTATTTCTAGTCACGCAGCACACATGTTACGCGGAATTCCCACAGCCGAAGAGATTCTTGAATTCGCGCTAAAACGGTTTCGCACAGCGGTTTCCTTGCTGTGATTTTAATACTCGGATTCAGCACTAAAACTCGATCTGTTCGCTGATTAATTTGGCATAACTTCGCTTCAAAGTCTAACGTGTTCGTTGGCCAAAGACTTTTGCAAAACTCTTGCCTGCGCCACGAAAGAAAGTTTAAAATTTTGTACGTGCATTTTCTTCCCCATTGGCTGAACTCCATATGGTAAATTTTGGTGTGAGGATAGGACTTCCCCGAGACATAGTGGAGGTTTGCTGTCTCACTCATTTTCGTTATGCCGATTTTCTCATATTAGAACAAAGAAGGTTCTCCCTATTAGACAAAAGTCTTGTAAAACCGAGCCCCCTGCCCTAGGAAGCATACTTTCAGCTTCCAAAAGTTTCCACTCTGGGCAGTGTTTTAACGTTATTTATCATTATCTACTATAAAACAGGTTCTTGTGATCTTAATTCTTAACCTTTGTGTTAACTAAACATTTATACACTACCTAGTTTAAATTAGCTAAGTTACAATCAAACTTCCATTAGAGAAAATTATAAGTATTGCAAAACTCACACAAATAACAGGGAATATCTCCGAAATGGTTCACTCACAAAAGATGAATTTGGACATAAATTGTATGTTTCAACTTTTTTTTTTGTACAGTAAGATTTGGCCTCTCCTTTGCGGTTTATGCAGAACTCGAGTAAACAGGACTATGCGGGCTATAGCCAGAAAATTCAAAATATACATTTCATTTGCCATAAAATATATTAAACATGTGGTATTTTAATCAAAATAGTTCGAGCCATTTTTGAGAATAAAAATTTTCGAAAAATTTTCCATGTAAAGGGTAGCTTAGGATGGAGAAATTTTCTTGAGAATGTTCGTGTCGCATCCTTGAAAGATATTAAACCAAAATACCTACTTTGGTTTTTAACCGAGTTTTCGTTTTTTAGTTATGCTGTTCACAGACACACACAGACACCACCGCACCCCCCCCACCCCCACACACACAAACACACACACCTTTTTTTCTATTCAAGGGGCTTCAAAACATTTCCGGTGAAATCTCGACATCGAATTTTTGGGTCGAATACAATACTTCCCCTACGTAGTAAAAAATGTAAACCCCGCGCGACAGCCCACGAAGGGCCAAGGCCTACCGCCCAGCCGCTGCGTCCCCCACCTCTGCCCACTACAGGCGTCATTGGTGAGGTGCAGTACTGGAGGGTGGGGCGTGGTCAGCGCCCCGAGCCCTCCCGGCCAGTTATGCGGTTTTCTAGACCTGGGGCCGCTACTTCTTCATCAAGTAGCTCCTCAATTGGTTCCCCCGGGACCTAACGAGGCTGAGTGCACCCCGTGCCAGACCTCCCAGAGGGGATAAAATCCCCCTGCTGGTACCGGGGATCGAACCCGGGTCCTCCGCGCCAGAGGCAAGTCCCCTACGTAGTAGAGAGTAAAAAGATATACTAAATTAATATACTCCTGACAATCTAACAAGGTTACAGAATAACGGTTAAAAAAAGCTGCTACTCGCAAGAAAGGAACGTTTTATTGTAACCATTTTGAAAGCATACGTTCTGCTAATGCTAATGATTAATTTGCTAAGTCCACCGTGGTCACGCAATTACTTGACCTTTTATTAATTTAAAAGGCTAAGTGTTGACATGCATTTAAAGTAAGCCAAGCTTACCAACTGATAAGAGTGACGTTACAGACATAAAACGACTCAGAAGTAGTGGGTTGATAAGGCTGCCAGAATATAGACTGAGCCAAAAAAGGGAAGAAGATAAACGCACAGTGTTAAGTTGATTTCTTATTAGACCTTGAAAGTCGTGAGAAGTAGGTCAAATATTGAGAACTGAAAAATGGCACGAAGAACACAAGTCCAAAAGGTCAGAATTATCTTTGTATATGCCCGAGTGCACTGTTTTCCTTGATGCACTCCATAGACACTTATATAATAATGTCACGTGCCCAACTTTGTGGATTGGCGAATGGTCAGTTACATTGTTTCACTCATATGAAGTAAGCAGGATTTTAGAGCGCCTTAGATATCAACAAATCGCGGCTTGCCATCCTCTTAATGTAGCGAATATTGTTCATTTGTTTCCGATTGCGGGAGGTTTAGAGCACAATGGCTGCTATAATATAGAGTCATTGAAACGTAGGCATTCTCTTCTGCGAAAGTCACTGACGAAATGGTGCTTGTGTCGCTTCTACCGGGAACCTCCGAACGGGCTGCGTGGTATTCACTTGTTTGCTTCCTCGGCGCTCATTGCCGCCTGCCGCTATTATAGAAAGGCGTGGTTGAAACCATACAACATTTCAAACCTCTTTCAAAGGCTTTACTTACCAACTTTACTTTATGGAAGGAAATGCTGAAACTGGTAACCGTCGTTGCCCATACATTTTTGGCACATCTTTAGGATACTATCCATCACTCGCCGTAGTTCACGTTGAGAAATGCTGGCAATTTCCTGGCGGATATTTTGTTTTAAGTTACCCAACAGACAGACACAGACACACACACACACACACACACACACACACACACACACGCACACGCACACGCACACGCACACGCACACGCGCGCGCGCGCAGACCTTTTCCTGAAAATGCTTTTTGGTTTCTGGGGGCGTCAAAGCATATTTCCGGTGAAATCTGGACATCGAAATTTTGGGTGGAATACAATACTTCCCCACTTATACGTAGTAATGACAGTAATATGCTGCAATGTGTAATGAAGGTTTATCTTGATTATGAAGAAGTTATGTTAAATTTGTTACGGAAATTTCATAGGTATGTTTTGCCAGTTTAAGATGTCCCTTTATCTATGGTGCCCTGCACTAACAAACCGGCAGTGAGTATGAAAGGTTAAACCATTTGCTATTTCCACACCATTTAGCTTCAAGCTGTGCTAACGCCGCCCCCCCCCCCCCCCTCCCACTCTCTTTTTGGTCCCAGTACTTTCCCCTGAGGAATTGAGTGTTCGATTGATGGCGGGAAATTCCTTCGCGTGGCGCCAGTCGACACACGGCACGAGAACAAGAATGACTCCTGACAGGAAAGATGACTCGCGTAAGTCTGTGACCCTGAGAGTCACAAGAACGGCCTTGCTTGTCCAACACACTTCCCCATACATTTATGAAGGCCATCATGTGAGATACTTGGGTTTTATTGTTTTTCTTATATCGAGAAAGACAAAAGAATTTGTCACTCGAAGAGCTTTGGCCCACACGATTATGGAAGTGAGGCATGAACAATTAATATTTATTTTGTAGTTAAGCACCGCTTTGCAATTATAGAGAAAAATGTGATACGAGCACAGCTTTCTCTACCTAAGACAGGTTCTCATATATGCCTTATATGCGGAAAAGCAATGTGCAGGAAATTCCATAAATAACTATTTTGAGGTTAAGAACCACAATCTTTTTTGCTGCGCCACCTGTGAACATTAAATCCGTCATTACAACTTGCGGAGGGGGATTTAGCATCTCTAACGAAATGCGATTTTTTGTACCTATGCCCCTGACGAGACAGCCCTCGAGAGAGCTGAGGCGAATGGATCCTAAGGGTGGCCGGAACGTTGCCACAACAGAGCAGTTGGTACATTTTCCCAGTTAGAAGCACCCAGGCGGAGGCTGACTTAGCTACCCTCCCCCCTTCGGGCTTGTACCATTCTATGGGGGACCCGGAAACCAGTTGCTCCGGGGGACGAGATTTCCAAAGCGTATTGCTGCCGTGACGCTCGCCGACGCTTCCAACCATGAAAGAAACCTAACGGGATAAAGTTTATGTAGCGAAATTGGGAGGATATGGAAATCCTTCCCAGCACTCGCCTGGCGACCCGGGGAAACCTCCGAAAAAAATGTGTCAAGAACATCGGCCATGGGGATCGAACGCGGGCCACAGACGTTAACCACCTGAGCCATCCCGCTCAGTAAATCCGTCATGTAAGTCTCCGATTGTTGAAGCCTGTTCTCGGCATATCAGATGTAAGCAAAATGCATACACTGGTCAATGTCGCTAGCTGTGTCTGATGGAAGCCTGCAATATGCACATGTAATGTCGCATTTGGTACCAGTACTCAGTTGTGACACACTTGTCATGTGACTTACATTTCATTGTAAAATGTTCTCATAAAGCCGTATTTCGATTGTTCATGCAGCGCTCCTGTCAAGTGCATCTGCGACCCCTTGGTCCCTAACCTCAACTGCTTACTTTGGTTCTGCTTTTCTGGTTCAAAACTGTGCGCATTATTTTTTTCGCAATCTTCCTAACCGGGTGGAAGGTTCTGCTTCGGCCATACGTTAACCAGGGATTCTACATGATGAGTGTAACAAATATGTCCAATACAATTGTCAATAAAGAGCGTTTCACCGAGAAAAAATAATTTGTTATATTTGGAGCCATCTAGCTTCTTGACAAATGGCATAAATGCTTTAATATTTCACCGACTTGCGCAAATGTGTGAACGATACTTTAGTCACAATTTAATGTTGAACTGTCATGCAAAGTTTAATTTCTAAGAGAGATTTGGCAACGTTACGTTAACATTAAATTGTGACTAAATTCTTTTGAATTGAAATAAAAAGACATACAGCATTGTTCACAAAATGTTTGCGCGACAGTTAGTGAAATAATTAACTATTTTATACCCATTCACCAAGAAGCTAGATGACTCGTATTCGAAATATTTGACCAAATTCTTTTTCTTTCGGCCAAACAGCTTTTTATTGACAACAATTGTATTGGACAAATTTGTTACTCGTATAGAATCCCTGGTTATCGTAAGGTCGAAGCAGTACCTTCCATCCGGTATGTTATACTTCATATAACAAGTAATTATTCTTTACATGTTACATTAAATTTTGATGCTTTTGTCTAGAAATATGCGGAAATGGCATTGAAATATTCAGCTATGAAAGGAAACGGAAGAATTGTAAAGTTAAAGGCATTCCGTCAGATAACATACTTGGGAACGTGTAAATATGCAGTAGGACTATTTCGAAAACGGTTAACCCGAGGGCTATTTGTGCATTTTGATTCTCTATATTTTTGTCTCTTTCGTGATTTCCCAGTTATAGTTGCAGAAGTATTAAACATTCATTTCTGAGATGGCTTCATAAATTATTCAACGAAAATTCAATGTATAGGTTCTTTCAAAAGTCACTTTAAACTTTAAACCATTATAAACAGGGAGCGGGATTTTAGTAAGTAAACATAGGAATAAGATTAACATTACGGAGTATAGAGCCGGCAGGTAGCGTGAGGGCTGTACTGCCTTCCACTCTGCAAGGTCGCCGGCGCTTCCACTTCCCGTTGTACGTGCACGGTTAACTTGATGGACTTCGCACTAAAACCCCGCTCCCTGGTTATAAATATAATATTTGAGATAGGGGAAAAAAAAAAAAAACCACACACACACAAACCAAAGAATTTACATACTGGGCAAACAACAACATAGTCACCAAGTGTCTCTTAACGTTCTATCAGTCGTTTAGTTCCTCAGTTGTAGAAATCCGCTTCTTGGTCATGGAGACTTCCAGGTTTCTTTAAGGTGAAACGGTGAAATCCACATTATGCAGGATATCGTACTGAAATTCATGGCAATTATTGCACATAGTAGCAGCACTGTTTTTGCTATTTTTCAAAATTCTAACTTGAATGTTTCGTTAAATATTAATTTGTTATTTTTTAAATTCATTGTTCTAATAACAATTCTCAACACGATGCATTTTAAAAACTATATAGTAAATGGGTATATTAAAATATCAATCATAACAGATTTTTTTTTAATATTAACCCCCTAATTATTGTAGTAAAATTATTACTTTTTGTAGTACCTATACGGAATTCTTGGTTTTTCAAAAGTTAATAATTTATTTCTCAAAATTGGATTATTATTTAAAAACTATATATTAATATATTGTCATTTACTTTAATGTACGTTTGAGAGGCAGTACATAAAGTTTGAAACAAATTAGTAATGAACTGCATCGTGTGAAACATTTTGAGTATTAAAAATCGCAGATAAAGGTTTACGAGTAAATAGGGGTTAAAGTTGCCCGTGAGCATGGCCTGTTCATTTATACCAGGCGTGTCAAACAGCACTCGCCAAGTGTGAAAATATTCCCCTATTTTCCCTCCCTTCAAATCGGAAAACGAGAAAAACAAAGCGAAAACCGGTTCTACTAGCGCGTGCTACTGCAGTTAAGGAGGGGTGGACTCCTCTCTTCACACCCTCGGAGTGATGTTTGACATGCCTGATTTATACGGTCGCTGTTTTAAGTATCCACTTCGGCCTCTTTGATTCTGACCGTAGTGTAGCTTGGCAAATTTACTGCACGTGCCTGATTTATACGGTCGCTGTTTTAAGTATCCACTTCGGCCTCTTTGATTCTGACCGTAGTGTAGCTTGGCAAATTTACTGCACGTGCCTGATTTATACGGTCGCTGTTTTAAGTATCCACTTCGGCCTCTTTGATTCTGACCGTAGTGTAGCTTGGCAAATTTACTGCACGTGCCTGATTTATACGGTCGCTGTTTTAAGTATCCACTTCGGCCTCTTTGATTCTGACCGTAGTGTAGCTTGGCAAATTTACTGCACGTGCCTGATTTATACGGTCGCTGTTTTAAGTATCCACTTCGGCCTCTTTGATTCTGACCGTAGTGTAGCTTGGCAAATTTACTGCACGTGCCTGATTTATACGGTTACTGTTTTAAGTATCCACTTCGGCCTCTTTGATTCTGACCGTAGTGTAGCTTGGCAAATTTACTGCACGTGGCTCACCGTTTTGAGTCATATTCACGCTAGGAGCTGGTTAGCTTACACTTCGGCATCTTTGATGCCAGTGTTGGGGTAACCTGACACACTTGTGACACTGCTGCCGAACTTCAAGCAGTATTGTTCACTTGTTTCTCTTACATGACTTTCTCTACTCTTGCACAAACTATTTTTACAAACTCTTATTCCTCAGTCTACTTCATCTTAATCGAGATGAACATTTGTGGAAATTATTTTATTGCTAATTTTCTTGTAAGAGATGTCTTATGCATGTTGGGAGTCAGAGTGCGGAGACGGAAGGATAGAGGATAGAGACGAATGGCGGAATACAGTAGCCTTTAACCGATGGTCAAATGTTTCAAGAGTGGTCGCTATATGATGACTTTCAAATTCCGTTCTCTTTGCATGACCAAGAGATACAAAAAAAGAATAACGACCACCCATTTGAGAACGTCTGTAAGTACTTATTGCAAAATTCTGCCAAATAACAAGGAATATCTCCGAAATGGTTCACTTCACAAAAAAGATCATTTAACATAAGTTTGTGTTTTAACGAGATCTACATTTTTGTATACCTAGTAAGATTTGGTCTATCGCTCACGGTTTGTCAGTGATGCAAGTCATTGAGAGTAAACAAGACCACGTGGGCTATAATAGCCAGTAAATTCAAAATATACATGTCATATGTCATGAAAATATTTTAAACATATGGCATTTGAATCAAAATCGAGCCATTTTTGAGGTAATCAAAATTTTCGAAAGTTTAGAGTGGATGAATTTTCTTCAAAATCTTAGTGTCGCATTCTTGAAATATTTGTAACTTAAATAACAACTTTGGTTTTTAATGGACTTTTCGTTTTTTAATTATGCTGTTCACACACACACACACACACACACACACACACACACACACACACACACACACACACACACACAATATGTAGAACTTTCACCACAGAGTAGGGCAGAATCGCCCCTTTATGTGAAATTGGAAAGCCAATGGACGCCCCCAGTATAATTGTAGTTGAAATTCGCCTACTGAAAGGAAAAAATCTGATGTGTTGCACTCACGTGACTTTCTCTACTCTTGTACTAACCATTCCCTACAAACTCTTATTCCTGTATCTTCTTCGTATTAGATGAAGTAAACATTTGCAAAAACTATCTTATTGCTTATTTCCTTGTAGGTGCAAGGGGAATATGGGAATACAGTAGACTTTGAGCGAGTCAAATCTTTTAAAGCTTTGAAATCCCGTTATCTTTGCACGTTTAACATGTAAAAAAAAATGAACGAGGATGTTGCATTTCACGAAAGTTTTAGTTTTCCCAAACTGACACAAATAACAATGAATATCTCCGAAACGATTCACTCTACAAAAATGTATTTAGACATAAATTGTGTTTTAGCAAGTTCTACATTTTTGTATGATAAGATTTGGCCTATCTCTTACGCTTCAGCCATCTCAGTGCAATGTGTAATGAAACTATTTTTAGAAGTATAATTTGTAGAAGCTACACATGAACAAATGGTAGAGGCCAGAAAAAGTTATCTGCATGCAACACATTACATATTGTTTGTAATGTGCTGGCATGAACGCGTTTGTACCTTTTGAATTTGTAGGGTTGCAGGACCTCAGGACACGTATTTGTGATATAACCTTTGTTTGGAATTTTTGCGGGGAATGCAATATATCCTCTCCTTCCCATGGTATAATGAGTATAAGTATAACCAGGGTACGGATGTGCCGCCTCATACCTCCACAGAACGCGGACCTTTTGTGTTTACCATCCCCAGGCGGAACGTATGAGGTGAAGCAACCGCAGGCTATAGGTCGGGCAACAGAGATGCGCGGAGGTCCCTAACGATGCCAAGCTTGATGACCCGGTCACACTGGTGGGCTGCTCCGAGAAGGCTTCCCTCTGGCGGAATAGGGAGAACTCGACCCATCTAAGATTGCTCAGAGATGGCTACCGTCTGGCAGAGGCGAGAACTGCCTTTCAAGGAGCAAGCAACCACACTATGCTCAACACTGCACAACCCCTAAGCCTTCACGAAACCTGAAAGGGGAAGCGAAATTATAGAAAATGAGGGAAAGGCAGTTGATGGTAGAAGAAAAACCATCCCAGCATTCGCCTTGCCAACCAGGGAAAACCACAAAACAGCCATGTTCAGTGGCTAACCCCAAGAATCTAACCCCAGACCTCCCGAATTCGAGCCTATCACGTTACCGCGGAGCCATTAGAGAAAGTAAAAATAAAACCTTTAGTAATACTTGCTGATACACAGGCAGTAGGAACAAAGAACCGTAATCAACATGGAGGTGCTTCTGGCAACGGGAATTACTTATCTTGGTGTAAGTCGTCACTTCACAACGGAACCTGCAGCTGTTACACTTTATCTTAATGCATGCTCTTCGTCTTGTAGCCCCCTAGCGATAAGACAGCTGTATTACCGACACATTTATCAATTAGGGCGACAAGCAAAGGTAAATGTATTTGGCCCACATGATCGTGTTTTGTCTTTCCACATACAGGCGAATACTTGACAGGCATCAAAGGGAACTCTGGTTCTGTTCTTGAAGTGAACCATTTCAATACATATGTGCCGTATTTTTCATTTTGTGAGTTTTATAGTTGACAGCTTGTGTTGGGTATTTGCTTCTGACTTAAACCTTCCAAACAAGTGTTTGTGCTATGTATCCACATTATTAGCGGCAAGATTTTGGTTTCGTGACAATGGTCTGTCGGCTGCTTATGTTCCGACTAGATGTCGAAGGTCAATTACCCAGTCAGTCTTTTGTTACTGTGAGGGAGAATACGGTAGGTTTTATGCCTACACTAATTAGAATTTACCTATACTATTCATACCGTATAGTGGATAATAGAAATTATTACGGCCAAGTTTAAAACTAAAACCCGGCGCGACAGCCCATGAGGGACCAAGGCCTACCGCCCAGCCGCTGCGTCCCCCACCTCTGCCCACTACAAGTGTCATTGGTGAGGTGCAGTACTGGAGGGTGGGGCGTGGTCAGCGCCCCGAGTCCTCCCGGCCAGTTATGCGGTCTTCTCGACCTGGGGCCGCTACTTCTCCATCAAGTAGCTCCTCAATTGGTCCCCCGGGACCTAACGAGGCTGAGTGCACCCCGTGCCAGACCTCCCAGAGGGGATAAAATCCCCATACTGGTACCGGGGATCGAACCCGGGTCCTCCGCGCCAGAGGCAAGCGTGCTACCAACTGCATGCACTACGGAGGCGGTCACGGTCAAGTTTAACGATACAAAATAAAAAAATTAACAAATAAAATAGAAAAGGTCGTAGAGTTACACGGAATGTCGAGTTAACGTACAGGCTACACGTGATTCTAAAGAAATATTTACAGTGTTGATGCTACCTGGCCTGGATCATTATACAGTTCACAAACTCAGATATCTGTAGGGTTATCAATGGAAATCGCTCAAATGCCTAACTCTTGATGATGGATTCGCAATGTCTCCGTGGCTCATGATATCCTATCGCAGTGTGCTTACTCCGGAACACAGATCTTACAATTAGGAACGCGTCGTCATAGAATGGTGTTTTGGTCACGTGAATCGTTTTTCTATCCTCTCGCAACAGCAAGGATTCTTTTCTGCTATTTTGTCCACATTATGGCTAAACATCCAAGTGAAGAAGATTCCGAAATTGAAGTAAACAATAATGAGGAAGACGACGCCTGGGAAGTATAATTAATGAGATAGTTCAAAGAAGTGTAATTTTAAAGCATGGAGATACAACTATGACGACACATTTCTATGAAACTACCTACGCTATGACTGATCAGCTGCTCCGGCAGGAGATACCTTCTTCAAGAATGCTGGCTAGCCGTATGACGTCACACCAGTGTGGAAAATAATCTACACATCATGAACGGTAAATCGCACATTGTTTTGGCTTTCACCCAAGATCTTGTAGGATGTTAAATAAAATAGACATATGAATTTTACTTCAGTCTTTTAAAGCTCTTCTTGAGTAATCCCTCTATTCAATATATTTAATTGAAGTTTAAACTATTGGATAGTACTTTTTACTCAATAGTATTTTTTACGGGAATGAAACAATCCTGCTATATCCTCAGTAAATCAGACGAAATGTTGCTTTGAGGCTAATAAATTATATTTAAATAAACAATCCCATTAGTTTCTCTAGTGAGTAGAGATAGTATTGTATTCGACTATAAAATATTATACGGAAATTTCAGCAAAATTAGAAGTTTTGAGACTCCATTAATCCAAAAAGGTATTTTTACTTTCTCTACTAGTAAGTAGGGGAAGTATTGTATTCTACCCAAAAATTCGATGTCGAGATTTCACCGGAAATATATGTGTTCAGGCCCCCTGAATCAAAAAAAAAAAAAAAAAGCATTTTTAGAAAAAGGTCCGTGTGTGTGTCTGTGTGTCAGTCTGTGGACAGCATAGCTCAAAAACGAAAAGTCGGTTAAAAACCAAAGTTGGTATTTAAGTTTGTCTTTCAAGGATGCGACACGAAGATTTTGAAGAAAATAGTCCCACCCTAAACTACCCTTTACATGGAAAATTTTTCGAAAATTTTGATTTTCTTGAAAATGGCTCCAACGATTTTGATTAAAATGTCATATGTTTGAGATATTTTGATGACAAATTAAATGTATATATTGAATTTTCTGGCTATAGCCCCCTGTAGTCGTATTTACTCTGGACGACTTTAGAACCGGTAAACCTTTAGAGATAATCCAAATCGTACTAAACAAAAAATGTAGATCTTGCTAAAATACACAATTTATGTCTAAATAAATTTTCTTGTAGGGTGAACCATTTCGGAGATATTCCTTGTTATGTGTGTGAGTTTCGGAAAACTTAGAACTTTCATGAAATGGATCGTCGTTGTTCATTTTTTTATATGTTAAGTGTGCAAAGACAACAGAATCTCAAACATTTGACTATCGCACAAAGCCTACTGTATTCTAACATTCCCGTTGCACCTACAAGGAAATAAGCAATAAGATAATTTGTACAAATGTTTATCTCAACCAACACGAAGAAGATACAGGAATAAGAGTTTGTAAGAATGGTTAGTACAAGAGTAGAGGAAGTCATGTGAGTGCAACACATCAGATTTTTAGTAAAAGGTCCACGAATACTGCGGACAAGGCTTATGCTTAAAGTAATGTAAACAGTGGTTATTTTGGTTTACAGTGCTATGGACAATGGTTATTTTTACTTAAAATACTCCAGGCAATCTTTATTTTTTCTTAAAATGCTCTGGATAATGGTTATTTTTTCTCAGAATACAATGGAAGTGGTTATTTTGTTGTTAAAATACTGTGGACAAGAATTCATTTTTCTGAACACTACCATATTTCAATGCCTGGTATCTCGTTCACTATATTAATATATAATCGATTTTGCTATAACTGGCTGTTAAAAAACAGCAATATTTCATTTCAGGGGTATGCGGTTCTTTTTGACAAAACCTCTTCAATTCTTCCATCCATTGCAACTATATAGAAACGAGCTAGCAACAAATGGTAAAAGTGTGACGCCAAGAGGATACGGAAGCGCACACAATGTTCGACCTGGTGAGTTGACTGAATGGCTTCGCAAACCCGTGGCGGGTCATTCCAGTCACGTGAAACATGTATGATCATACATGTTCCATTAGCCATGATATTGTCACACAGCGGCCAGTTCTGAGGAAATTCGTGCAGTGAGAAATCTGCAAGCTGATATTTATCACGAGGACATCGAGTGACGATTTGTAGGCGATGATTATTACATTTCGTAAGCTGTCGTCACAATCATGTATTACGACTTGTGAGTAAAGACTGGATGTTAGGCACTTTAAAAGTTCAAAATAAACAGGCAAAAAGGTAGTTAAAATGCAAAAATAGGCAAGCAAAGTAGGCACTAAAACCGTGAAATTAGGCCCTAAAAGGTACCTGATACCTGTAGATTAAAACACGAATCATATTAACACATAACCAAACGCTGTATGAACAGTACCTCTTAGTAATTTCATTAATGCATCAATTTAAATACACAAAAATCTGATGTGATGCACTAACACGACTTTCTCTGCCCTTGTACTAACCATTCTTACAAATTCTTATTCTTTTATCTTCGTGTTAGTTGTGATAAACATTTGCTGAAATTATCTTCATGCTTGTTCCCTTGTAGGTTTAAGAGGAATATTAGAATATGGTAGACTCTGAGTGGTAGTCAAATTTTTTAAAGCTTTGAGATCCCTTTCTGTTTGCACGCTTAAAAAATGAACAACGATGTTCCATTTCGCCATTTCATGTATATAAAATCTCAACTCCGTACTTGGAGCGTACAGCGGATTCTATTATGCATATGATTGGATAGGCAGTCAAACGACGCTGAAAGGTGCTGCGCAGAAGAATGCACCAGACAAAACGAGTGCAATCAACTAAAGTATAAATCAAAATCACTAGTTCACACAGCAACTAAGTAAAACCAGCGGATTAAAGTTTGGCAGGGAATGATTGATAACAACCCTTCGTAAAGATATGTGGAAGAGAAGCACTTTTTCCCAAATGCCAATTTCAGTAATTCGGCACTGTATGTAATCACACTAACCACGGTGAAGCACAACCACAGAGTATTACAGCTTTCGACTGCAATCAAACTTTGGAGAAGCTGACAACTGTGTTAATATTGTTGTAATTTTCGCATCCCTACATTTTGTAAACAATAAATTGCTAAATCTTCACATACAGATGAGAAAAAATAAGTTATCCTTCACTCAATCACAGTAAATACATAGAATAGATAACTGAAAATCAAATTTGGAAATTTATAATTATGGTCGTCGATAAAGTAGCAGATGAATGAGAACACGGCTATTAAGGACTAATCAGGATGAAAGAAAAAGTGTATCAAACTTGGATCAGTCAAGCGATAGTCCTAACACTATAGAGGTCTTGTGTGATTATGACGTTAAGACATGAATACAGTCACAGCCAGTGCACAGGATTGCATTATGATTGTATTTCACATCTGTTGGCAAATCAAATAAAACAGGTGATTTATTTCCCCACCCACATCGGGTTACAGTCCATTGTGTACAGGGTGATTTAAAATAGGTTTACAAACTTCGGGCATGGATTCCTTATATCAAAAGTAGAAAAACAGTTAATATGAACATCTGTCCCATAATCCTTTGTTTTCTTGTTATTAGTGACAGTTTACATTGAACGGTCTTCCAAGTCCAATCTCACATTTTCATTTATGCACTCATTCATATTATCCTACGTAAATGGCGAAGTGTAGCCATGGAGACTTGTTTACAGCCATTGGTCTGTCTAACGTTTCAGCCGTGTACATTTCAGTAGTGAGATAACTGCACGTGTTTCGTTCAACCATGGAAAATATTAATTTCGTGAGCAGGCAGACTTTTATGTATAGCCGCCCGAATGGCAGTAGACGCGAGGCTAAACGGCCGTATCAGATGGCGTCATATGGAAGCCTACGAAACCATTCGACACCATCGCGGAGTATTTGAAAGGGTACGACAGTCCATGATAGACGAGTGCTTGCGTGTGTAGAATCAAGAGGACATTTAGAGCCTTTGTTGTGAGTATACCTCGGACTTGTAGTTACTACAAATCTTAAACTTTAATTAATAACCAGAAAACGCGGGATTATGGGACCATGTTCGTATGAACCTTTTTCTGTTGATGTAAGGAATCCATGCCCTAAGATTCTTAAAGTATTTTTAATCATCTTGTATAGTACTGAGAGTTTTACATTCCCTCCAGTGCAACAATAAGGTATAATAGCATTGTGTTCTTTGATCAACCACTTTAGGGAAAACAGTTTTTGTTCTAAATTATATTTTTTATTCGAGAATGTATGAAAACAATAGGTTATTTGTAAGAGTAACCCATTTCTGCCATAGTTTCGGGGGTAACTACAGACTTAAAAGAAGGTACGTGGCAGCCATCATCTTCTCCACGTGACAGTTGCAATGTTGCCTTACCTCTCAGTACTCAATAGAGAGAAAAACAGTTAAAATTCTCTAATTTTTCAATTTATTATCAATTTATAATACTGTGGTTGAATAAAACATATGCAACTCATGTATATCTTTTTTATGTCACTCGTGAAAATCAGCTCGCACATCTAAAGGATTAATTCTACTTGTTAAAGTAACTATTAGGTGAATGAATTGCGTAGGATGTTTCTGAAACAATACAACTATTTGAAACACGTGGCAGTGATTTGCCTACTGAGCAACACGGTGAAAGAGAACCTGTTGGCATGAACGTGTAACGGTGACACCGCGGCATCAAATTCCTAGCCATTTCTTGGTTTCCATCATCTCCGCGGCAAGCTAGCGCTATTCTTAGAGTGATAATGACCATGACCCTATAACCAACTCTGGAGTATACTGTTTCGAAACATTTTTGACCAAACTTGAGCCTCACCTCGTTCCGTCCTGTCGAGTTTTTACAAGAAACACCCAAAGTGACCTCCACTGTGATGAACGGAGCGAATATCATTGTGACTTGTTCACAGGTCACTAGCTTATTCATAACGTGACGTAATCTGAAGATTTCTTCATGCTTTGTAACCTTTCCATACGGAGGATCTGGACTATGAGGAACGGCCTGGTTCTGAAAGTCACTGTGAAAATGGGTTACTGAATGCATCGCCACTCTCAGGATTTCTCATGCAGATGCCGCTGCAGTGGGAACTGTGCCTCTGGATAATGCAATTAAGAGAACAGAGTTTCAGAAATTCTCTCACAGAAGTACAGTTGCAGAGTTCTGAGGGAATATAAATGTGTAACCACCATTACCAATTTGGCAGAGAATGAGGACTCGTGAAACATACATGTACATATGTAGCTTTCAGCGATTGAATCTAACACAAGCTCACATTTTCCTTGCTTCCATAACACTTGTTATTTGTGTGAGTTTTGCAATACTTATACTTTTCTCAAATGGAAGATCGTTATTCACTTTATCTCTTGGCTGTGCAAAGAGAACGGAATTTCAGAGCCTTCATATAGCGCCCAGCTTTAAAACATTTGACTATCACCCAAAGCCCACTGTATTCTTCTAATATTCCCCTTTCACCTACAAGGAAATAATCAATAAGATAATTTCTGCAAATGTTTGTCTCGATTTACATTAGATAGAGGAATACGAGTTTGTAATAATAGTACAAGAATAGAGAGTCATACGAGTGCAACAGATTATTACTAAAAGTATCTTTATGCATTTGAAGGACATAAAAGCATGAATTTCCAGAGAAGTTTCCGAATAGAATTTTTGGGCCAAATACATGGGATGCATTTGGGAGAAGGGTAAGCTGTAAGGTCATGGTGTTTTTCTTTTAATGACAAGCAGAACTAAAGTGCATGCTCGGTTGAAACTTGGAACAAACATTTCGCAATAGAGGATTGACGTAATGTACTAGTCGATGCAGCAATTAACCTTTGGGTATCACTTGTAATCATCATAAACCCAGAAATGAAAGACAATTTGTTCTTAGAGCCGCAAATGGAAAGTTAAGAGGGAATTAGTTGTAAGGTCAGCCATAAACAACTTCGGTCGAAGTCAAAATAAATCTAACAGAGCTTTACACTGACATGTTTTTCTCAGTCGACACGATGGTGAAAGTCACCTTTGTTGAACATCTTAACACTGGTAATGTTACAGCCTGTGTCAGCATGATTGCAGTTCAATTTTACGTTGTAACTACCTGAGGCCTCTGACGAGAAAGTGTCTTAAGGGGTAAGAGGGGTGTGATCGCATCACATAACAGCGCACTAAATAGACGTACTATCTATATTGTAGATGGGGAGAAGTGACACTTTGTGTCATTTCCCCAACTTCGTTCTTTTAACCCCGTCCACTCTGCCATACACGGGTTGGCTATCAGGCCACGTCCCTGCCGTTATCTATCTGCCTTTTTGTTGCAATAAATTGTGGGTTTTTTAAATTTAATTTACACAAAAACCGTTGAATCTATTGAAATACGCCAAAGGAAAAAGTTGTTGTTTGTTCAATTTTCTATGAATATAACCATAAATCAAGAACCTTCAATCAATAATTTTTCAGCCAGGTGATGATAAATTTTTTTTGATAAAAATACTTTTTTTCTAAAAAAACTATAAACTTTTCAACATTTTGGTATTGCACTTTCTTGTTATTCACAACATGAGAAATTCGCTGTTGAAGTCTGGCGGATCATTTCACTTCCACTCTGTATAACAATTTAATTTATATATTAACGTTTCAGCTCGAGTTTTAAACACAACTTAACGTATGCCCGGCCACTTTAATAATAAAAGAACACACCACTACTATGACAACGAACTAAACATTAATTCATTCCCTTTCAAACTGCGTGGTTTGTATTTTAATAGTACACTGCATTTTTATATTTGAGATAAGTGTCGCAAGGAAGGAATTGTTTTTTCTCAGGCTTTTCAATGTTGAATGATGATAACTACGTGGAGATAAAAAGATGCACAGCTTGCGTTCCAAGTATCGTAGAGATACGAGGTTTGTACAGCTATAATCAGATAATAAACTTCTGTCCAATTGTAACATTGGCATCTACGTTTTAAAACATTTATTCGAGCGTAATTAATGAAGATTATATTCTCAGTTCAGGCGCATAAAATGAAAACTACATTCGGTAGCGCTGATAGGCGCTGGAGTCTCCAGTATGGCCGGCTTTCAGATGCCCTTATCTTTTGCACCTACTTTAGTTTCTGATAAAAGACGAGGATTAGTTCTTCTAGGTGTTTTCCAATCTGTGAATATCGTCCAACTAAGGTTAAGTAAGTGATCTATGATACGTGCATATCTTCTTCCAGAATGACCGCCATTTCTGATCGAGAACGAATGTTTTGGACCTTCCAGTCTAATGAGTATCATCTATGGTGTAGAAAGTTACTCAGGTCGATTAATATTCTGGGGTGTATGAAGAGTAAACAACAGTGACGTGTTCAAAGGACAGAAAACTAATAAATCACGGAACCTGTTTTCTTATGTCATAACATATTAATTACAATATGTAAAATTCGTAACAACAATTGGGTCGACAGTTTGGGGGTTGCAGATGTAGGGCACGACAGGGTGACGTCAGATTGTTGCGCCAAGTGACCTCGCGTGACCTGCCTATTGTTTGACTTGTACAGATGCTCCTCTTTCTCGTGTGGCCCTAGGGGCATCTGTGACCGGTTCTCAGCCGCCTATGTGGTCCTTGGATCGTTTGCAATTAGTGATGACGTTGTGCAAACATTTGTTCTTACATTAGCATTGTCATTGCCTGAATGATGGTCTAGCATGTCAAATTGCCTGTAGAATTCCCAATATTGTGAGTGTAGGGAGACATCATCTTCGTTACTTGCATTTCTGAGAGTGCAAGGCAAGGACTATCCCATGGAGAAGAAATGTTTAGTCAGAAGTCAGTATCGATTTGATATACAGGACTTAGCTCAGGAAATGTCATTGATATACAGAAGGCTTTGCCAATAAACCCCATTGTTATTAATTCAGCTTGTTCGTGTATGTCCTCAGTTACTTATAAATAAACTATTAATGTTTGGGAAGCATCGTGCATTATATATCACAAGTGACACGTGGACATATCGTAAGGATGTGGGAAGGAGGTATTTCTATAAATAATATAGCATATATCGTCCAGGGTTGTAGAGCAAAATTGGATAGACTTCACCAAGATCAAGGGTGAGAATGCGTAAAGCGAGACCGAAAACATGACATCCGATGAAAACTACCCTGCGGAAGAAACGGCAATCCTTGATTCAAGCAGAGGTGATCATTTTAAACACCTAATGTAAATTGCATACATTTTTATTACAGTATGAAAGGCAATTGGCCAGATGTGTAGATTGCAACAATGACATTATCCATAGATAATAAAGTTGTGGAATACCACAAATTAGTTTCGCCAATTTCGCGTAGTAGTATTATTGTCGTAGAACAAAATTATAATTAAATTTACTTTAAATGATCAAGTTAACATCTTTTTTACAGAATTGACTTAAAGTTTTAATCCTCGATGTTTATGTTTTCGGAAAAGGATAATGTACATCTCATCTGCAGCCCAGTGTACCTATGAGGTTTGACAGTTATCTTGACTTTTCTAACGAATCTTCCCAGAACTGCAAGGAATTTTGGATGTCATATCTTGAGATTAACCAGAACAAACCCTATGAGGCTGAAATCTTAGATTTGAGGCATATGAAGTTTAAATGAAAATGTGAAAATCCCTTATGGAGCTATTTTATTGTAACCTGTAGTGGCACCAAGGTTCAATATGATAGTTACCTATATAAAATGACTCCAAAATATTTTCCCTTTTCTAATTTAAATGAATTTGCCTCGAAATTCATCAATGCTATTATCACCTTGCCTCTCACCATCAACAGTATGCATCCCTGAAACCATCCTCATCTGCTAGAATATCTTGTCCTCATCTGTTAATAATTTATTCATCTTTCTCAATATATCTCAATAGTCATTGTCTACCAGTGATCATTGCCTATTTTCAGAACCAAGAATACGTTTGATCTTATTAAAACAATGGTTTTCTAACTTGGAATGCATACTATACAGAATACAAAAGAAACTGAAATATATACATCAATACTAGTTCAATTTCTAAGGTGTATTGTTAATATAAACCATTAGAGATAATCGCAGTATAAGTTGGCTTTATATTGTGACAAAATGACGAAAGTCCAGTCCATTTACTTTTCTATCACTTTATTTTCTTCTGATTGCACAACAATACAGTTTTCTACTGGCGTTAACACAGTCTACAGTCTCTCGTGAGATTACAATTCTCAACTGTTTTCTTCTCGTAGCCTTGACTCAGTCCTTTCACTGTATTTCTTCACTTTGTCTTTCATGCACTAACTCCGACAATACAATCACTCAACACTCGTTAAAATTTCTTCATTTCGACACGACGTATCTTTCACGCTGTTTCGCACTGACCGACTCAAAAGCTGTCTGCCTGCACCGCTCCGCAAGCTTTTATAGCGGACTTTTACGACGAAAGTCTAGTCCATTTACTTTTCTATCACTTTATTTTCTTCTGATTGCACAACAATAGTTTTCTACTGTCTCTCGTGAGATTACAATTCTCAACTGTTTTCTTCTCGTAGCCTTGACTCAGTCCTTTCACTGTATTTCTTCACTTTGTCTTTCATACACTAACTTCGACGATACAATCACTCAGCACTCGTTAAAATTTCTTCATTTCGACACGACGTATCTTTCACGCTGTTTCGCACTGACCGACTGAAAAGCTGCCTGCCTGCACGCGCTCCGCAAGCTTTTATAGCGGTTATAACGTAGCCAGATCTTTCTCGAACGTCTACAAACAAGCCGGCCGCCGGAAATTTCTCGAATGATCTGGAAAACCCCTTTTTTTGACATGTTACACTCATTATTGTCACTAGTTTGCTCGCGTAAGTGCTCACTTGACCTTAAGCGCCTTTGATACGCGCCGCGCCTAGTATGTGGTGTGAAGTAGCTTGGCCCCAACTGTCCTTTGTGTGCCGCGGCCGCGTCACAATATGTATTAAGTTTCATAAGTTTGTCCATGGAATATAAAGGATTATCGGTACGTCGTATTATTTGATTTGCTCCCTAAAAATGTTCTTTGTTGACTTTGTGCCTGCTGGTATCATATAGAATAGATACCCCAGAATAACACCATGGTCCATATTAATTGATTTCGTGTTTTAAGGCTTCAAATTGAAAATGGTTTTGGTTCGTGCCAGAGTAATTAGATGTATGCCTAAACCACCAGAACCCGCAGCTCTGCTTTCATTATTGCTGTGAGGTTGGATTATTCTCGCATCCTCTCTCTGTCTCCTTCTCAGTGCTCTCACCCCAGCTTTCATATACCCCTCTAACCTCCACATCTCCGTCTTTACCTCAGCTATTTGACCCTGTCTCATTTCCATAGCTGCCACCACCACCTTCTCTTTCCTTCTCTCTGTACAGGTTTTCATAGGGCTTTGCTTTCGTTTATTCCTAATGAAGCAAAGGAAATATATAGGGAGAAGGTGAAGAAGAATGTGGCGGTGGGGGAGGGGGTATCAAATTCCAAGCCACACAGTCCGTGGCAGATTCTGTCAAACTTTACATTGCAATTACATGTGACGAAATTTGGATTTTCCAATATGATCCAGCGCCTAAAAGCCATCCCATGCATTTGAGAGGCCCCCAGTCCTCCTGAAAGAAGTCGCACATGAGCAGATCAAAATTCAAACCAGTACTTTCTTTTCTTTTTTCTTTTTTTTTTTTCCTCGCTTTCTTGAGGGCTTATTTACTTTTATTGGCTGCCTAAAGGTAAGACCAGGGATGTCCAAACTTCTCTCTTTTGAGAACCTTACGCAGTGGGCGGTTATACCCCACTCCACTCCACAGTCGGAGGGACAGAGCCAGTATCCATTGACAGACACAAACATGCGATTATATGGCAGTTTGTAAGCCATACCTAGAATTTTCTGGGAATGTCCTCAGAGGACCTCTTCATTCTGGATGATTTTTGCATAAATGGTAATCAGTGACAAACAAAAGCGTACTAAATAAAAATGTGGATAACATTAAAACACAAATTTATGCCAAATACTTCGTTTTTTTTCCGGGATATTCTTTATTTGTTTGAATTTGCCAATACATATACTTCTTTTTTTTTTCAAATGAAAATATGTTGTACCTTTTTTACTTTCTCTGCTAGTACCTAACTAGAGGAAGAATTGTATTCCACCCCAAAATTCGATGTCGAGATTTCACCGGGAATATATGTTTTGAGATCCCCTGAATCCAAAAGAAAGCATTTTTAGAAAAAGGTTCGGGTGCATGTGTCTGTCAGTCTGTGGACAGCATAATCAAAAACGAAAAGTCGGTTCAAAACCAAAGTTGGTGTTTAAGTTTAATGTCTTTCAAGGATGCGGCACAAAGAATTGAAGAAAATAGCCTCACCCTAAACTACCCTTTATATGGAAAGTTTTTCGAAACTTTTGATTTTCTTGAAAATGGCTCTAACGATTTTGATTAAAATGTCATATGTTTGAGACATTTGTATGACAAATGAAATGTGTATCTTGAATTTTCTGGCTATAGCCCCTGTAGTCGTGTTTACTCTGGACGACTTTTGCATAACTGGTAAACCGTTAGAGATAGACCAAATCATACTATACAAAAAATGTAGATCTTGCTAAAATACACAATTTATGTCTCAATAAATTTTCTTGTAGGGTGAACCATTTCGGAGATATTCCTTGTTATGTGTGTGAGTTTCGGAAAACTTAGAACTTTCGTGAAAAGGATCATCGTTGTTCATTTTTTTATATGTTAAGTGGGCAAAGGCAACAGAATCCCAAAGCTTTAAAACATTTGACTATCGCACAAAGCCTACTGTATTCTAATATTCCCCTTTAACCTACAAGGAAATAAGCAATAAGATAAGTTATACAAATGTTTATCTTAACACGAAGAAGATATAGGAATAAGGGTTTGTAAGAATGGTTAGTACAAGAGTAGAGAAAGTCATGTGAGTGCAACACATCAGATTTTTTAAAAAACTAATCCTTGTTTGGTTTTCTAAACATTTTCAGTGTCGCCCTTATACAAGTTTCCTAATTTGATTTGGGGAGCTTAATTGGATTTGTTCCGCCGATGTTAATGACTTAACTGTGTATTTTTCCTGTGTAAGACCAAACTTTCTGCTTGGCCATTTTACTCTTGCTTGTATATACGAGAATTTACTGGGGACACGTTTTGCCTTAGGTTTCCAAAGGTCAGCACTCCGTGGAAGTCGAGAGATGTGCAATTGTTGTTTCTGATGACAAACTAGAAATGGTTGCTCTCTTTGTTCTCGGTATGTGGGACTGAAGTTCACTACGAACAATTGATATCCTAGGAGTACTTATCATTTGCTGACGAAGTAAAACACTAGTACATCAGCGTGTGGCACTTACTGAGATCTATGGCACAAAGTTTCGTAGTGTTGGAGGTTTCTTAATTATTTATTGTTTTGGTGGCATACTCGTAACTTGGGGTACAATCTTTATTTCCGTACTTGCCAACTTAACGGGTTTCTATTAAAATATATCCTTTTAGTGCTTTTTTTAAAAGTTTTGCAGACTTTCACCATGGACATGACTAAATATTATTTTTGGTGAGAAATTAGCTTGTGCTTGACGTTCATGCTTCCACGCGACCGTCTCAGTACACTGTTGCCACATTTACTCCCTGTTCGTTTGCAGCGGCAAGACAATTTTTGCGAGATATAGAAGTCAATAAAGTTCTGAATATAATACCTAGCTATAACACTTAGAAAGATTAAATCCTTACGAAATAGCTGTGTATTAACATTTCGGTTGCAAACAAAGAATCAGAACAGTACGTGTAGGTATGTGAAAACGCGCGTAATTTCCACTAAACCTGGAGACGTTGCAACGCCGATAACGCCATCCCACTGACGATCTGTTTGACGAGTCCCTTCCAGCAGATACCCGCCACAAAAGTGTCAATCGCAAGGTAATTTCTCTATTTCTGTTGCGTTATATCGTAATGCTTCTTATAGTGGTCAATGAGACGAAATGTTTGGTGAGTGGGTGATTTGAGGCGAGATGCCTGCCTTGCTGATTGATGGTGGTTGTTTTGAAGCTGGATCCCTTGCCTTTCGTTCTCCGTTGCTGAATAGACGTCTGCACGGGCCGACATTCTTAGGTTCGGCCCGGCCTCAACCAAGTCCAAGTCCAAGCCCAAGACCAAGCTCGAGCCCAAGCCCAAGCCCAAGCCCAATCCCAATCCCAATCCCAGGCCCAGGCCGGAGCCCAAGACCAAGCCCAGTCCCAGTCCCAAGCCCGAGCCCGAGCCCGAGCCCAAGACCAAGCCCAATCCCAGGCCCAGGCCGGAGCCCAAGACCAAGCCCAGGCCCAAGCCCAAGCCCAAGCCCAAGCCCAATCCCAGGCCGGAGCCCAAGACCAAGCCCAGTCCCAAGCCCGAGCCCAAGCCCAAGCCCAATCCCAGGCCCAGGCCGGAGCCCAAGACCAAGCCCAGTCCCGAGCCCGAGCCCAAGCCCAAGCCCAAGCCCAAGCCCAATCCCAATCCCAATCCCAGGCCCAGGCCGGAGCCCAAGTCCAAGCCCGAGCCCAAGCCCAAGCCCAATCCCAATCCCAATCCCAATCCCAGGCCCAGGCCGGAGCCCAAGACCAAGCCCAGTCCCAAGCCCGAGCCCGAGCCCAACCCCAACCCCAACTCCGACCCCGAGAATAGGTTATGGTGTACCACCCGGCCGGCCCCGATTGAGTAATTTTGTTTTAAACAAAATTAATTTGTACTTACTGACATCATCATCATCATTATTATTATTATTATTATTATTATTATTATTATTATTATTATTATTATTATTATTATTATTATTATTATAGTGTTATTGTTATTGCTATTGCTGTTGTGTTACCAGATAAATCCTATAGAATTCCTAGTAAAGAAACGCTGTGATAATTCTACTATTCTCGGAATATCGATATCGGTGACCAAAAATATGATATATTGTTTTGTACTTTATAATTTTCTAGCCCGGGCCCAGCCCTAAACCCGGTTCGCGGGTCGGCCTAGGCCGAGGGCTTGGCCCGAGCCTACGCAGACCTCTATGCTGAAGATCCGTTTTGAGATCCCTTTATAGCTTGCGATGTTCTTCTCTTACTTTGCCTGAGCTAGTTATTTTGGTATGGATTCTAGGCAGGGTTGGGCCTTGATGCGAAAAATCAGTTACTACTTGGTAAAGCCATGAAGCGTATCGGAGTGAATGTGAAACTGCCCAGCTGTTTACGTGAGCATATCGCACCACCACGGCGAGATAGGGTGTATACACGCTGTTCAGATGCAATCATAGCTTCAGGACAGCAACGTCTCCTATATCGGCAGGCGCGACAGATCATCTATTTGTGTTTTATCACTGACTATACGCCAAGTTACTATTATTTCGCTGTTCTAATAAACAAGATAAGAAGCGATCGCAGAGCTCGACAGCCAAGGTCAATACGCCTCAACGCTTTGCCAAGTAGTACAGTAATGCGTAATGTTATACACGTATCGCCACGGATATTGGCGTCACTAGTCAGCGAACCGCCCTGGTGTTTCAAGCATGCAGCACCACACTGATCGGAGGATGTCACAGTGTTGCCAGCTTAGCCTTTTTATGGCTATATCTGGCCTTTTTGAGAACCTATCTAGCTATAACTTTTCCAAAAAGCTACAAGTAGCTCTCCTGGCCTTTTTTCTAAGCTTCATTAGCCTTTTCTAGCCTTTTCTATTTTATACTTATCTACCGGTACCTTTAAAATAATACAGAATTTAATCTCGCTACTGCAGCTATTGCACGTAATGATATAATACTTTTGGTGAATTTCCGAATTTTTTGAATCTGGGAGTGTGGATTCCTCCAAGTTGTTAGATTCTTTGGCACTTTCTAGAAAAAGGTCCGTGAATGTATCTCGAGCCTGTGGACAACATAACTCAAGAACCAAAAGTTGGTTTAAAACCAAAGTTGGTACTTAAGTTTAATGTCTTTCAAAGATGCGACACGAAGATTTTGAAGAAAATTGTTCCATCCTAAACTACCCTTTACTTGGAAAATTTTTATTTCCTTGAAAATGGCTCTAACGATTTTGATTAAAATGCCATAAGTTTGAAATATCCTTATGACAAATGGAATGTATATTTTTAATTTCCTGGCTATAACCTCTGTACTCCTATTTACTCTGGACTTTTGCATAACTGGTAAACCGTTAGAGATAGACCAAATCTTACTGTGAAAAACTAGATCTTTCTAAAATACACAATTTATGTCTGACATTCTTTTTATAGAGTTAACCATTTCGGAGATATGCCTTGTTATTTGTATTTCTGTCAAATGGAACATCGTTATTCAATTTGTTATATTAACCCTGCAAAGAGAACGGAATTTGAACGCTTTAAAAGATTTCACAATCGCTCAAAGCCTACTGTATTCTAACATTCCCCTTGCACCTACAAGGAAATAAGCAATAAGATGATTTCTGCAAATGTTTATACCTCAACTAACACAAAGAAGAAAGAGTTTGTAGGAATGGTTAGTACAAGAGTAGAGAAAGTCATGCGAGTGCAGCACATCATATTTTTCATGCAAAGTCCCAGACGAAATTTGAAGCTTGTTGGCACAAATCCTGCATACATGCAAGAACCTAAGGGAGATCCCAGCTGCAGCAGTAGAAATGAGGCAGAGGGGGATGGCGAAGATCACGTTTATTTTTGCTTGGTGATCCATGCGTATTTTTTTAATAATGTAGTTTTCTAATGTTTATATAGGTATTAAAATATAATACAGCCTTTTCTAGCCTTTTTGGCAAGCCGGTTTAGCTTGTTTTATTGAATTATGGTTGGCAACACTGCGATGTCAACATTGCAATGTTTGCCCCCCTACACACTTCTAGGATTCTGACGATACAGTTTGTAATAAAACTTAAGGGCGAATTGTGTCCGGATTTAGTGCGGTTAATTTCAACACCATGCCTCTAATTATGTAAAAATTAATGGGGTAAACCTAACCTGTTTGCCCCCCTACACACTTCTAGGATTCTGACGATACAGTTTGTAATAAAACTTAAGGGCGAATTGTGTCCGGATTTAGTGCGGTTAATTTCAACACCATGCCTCTAATTATGTAAAAATTAATGGGGTAAACCTAACCTGGCTACTAAAAGCAGCATCGCATTTGAAGAGTAATTTTAAAGGCAAAATTTATGATTTGATCAAGTTGCATAAGGTCAGTAAAAAATTGCATGCATGTAATTGACCACTGCCATTAAAGATTTGGCGAAATTGGTCCTGTGAAATGAGGGAAAGCTTGCCAACATGAGGAGAGAATTGAGCAACATTATTTTGAAAAAGATTGCATGGTAGAAAGTACAATAGAGCGCATGCTTATTCAGGATAATGGAGCTGATAGCAGTAACAGCAGCGGCGATGAGATAACCAGCATTTCTCGCTTAGCAGAAGGAAAGGATGATTGTCAGGGATAGAACTAGTGAGGTGTAGTTAAATATATATTTATGTGGAAAAACCATTGCACATTATAAACATTTGTTCAGTGTGTGTGCACGGGTTTGGGCCAAGCCCTCGGTCCTAATTTGGAAAATGGTTGTCGGGCGTGGCCCGGGCCTGGGTTTGAAAATTAAGTGATACAAAATAGTTTATACATTTTGGTCACCGATGCCGAAATTCTGAGACTAGCGCAACTATCGCAGCATTTCTTTAGTAGGAATTCTATATAATTATTCTGCTGAAACGTGTCAAATAATAATAATTATAATAATAATAATAATAATAATAATAATAATAATAATAATAATAATAATAATAATAATAATAATAATAATAATAATAATAATAATAATAATAATAATAATAATAATAATAATAATAATAATAATAATAATAATAATAATAAAAATAAAACAAAAAATTACACAATCGGGCTGGCCTCGGACTTGCTTGAGGCCGAGCCGAGCCGAACCGAGCCGATCTTATGGATGTCGGCCCGCGCAGGCCTCTAGTGTGAATATCCTGAAGGTTTGTTTTATACTGATTGTCCAGTTCCTTCCACTGAATACCCAAATTATAAGTCTGTGTAGTTCATTTCTTCCATTTAAGAACCGGAGCCTATTGATGTAGAATTCTACATAGTTGCTGCCTCCATGTGGTGGCAATCTTGAGTTACATGTAAGGAAGTGTAATAAGAGGTGACCATTGATGCATCATGCTATAAACAGAAATTGAGTCACGAAGTCAGTCATATTCCACTGACCGAGATGCTGATCCTAGCATTTCCTGCTCTTCTGAGGAAGGAGAACTCCAAGCTATTTTCGAAATTATCCAGAGCCTTCTTAACTCTTCTTTTTCCTTCCCAGAAGCTTGCGCAATTACTGTCAGAACACTCCAGGAGCTTCTTTCCGAGAACTGCTGTATACAGGTACACATACATAGAAGCTGCCGTAACGGAACACACTGGTTGACTTAGCAAGCAGATCCAAACATACCTCTTTTTCTTGTTGACAAAATCTCTAATTATGAATGAACAGACGAATTCTGAAAGTTTACGGAGCAGATGTGACTGATAAATTACTGAACATCCAGCTTCGTCTGCACAGCTGTATAGAGTATTTCGAGCTAGTCTCTTGTACATAATGCAAGCAAAAATCCTCTTTGAGTTTGAAAAATTAAAGAAGTTAGTACGTGAGAGGTAGAACTGGAACTTAAAAATTCAAAGCCACAGCTGGGATTTGAACCACAGACCCTCTGGTGACTTACTATTGTAAGTACTTTATGTCCCAGGATTAAATAACCTTGAGATGGTAATTATTATTTATTTATGCTAACAAACTTACTGTTGGTGTTTTTAAACACACAAGCCGTGTGTGGGCAATGTTTGAGACTGTCTTTGTGGTCCCCACTCCATAACTACAGTAGCACGCTTTAGCTAGAACCGGTTTTCGTTTTTTCCCCGCTTTTCCGCTTTAGTGGTCACGAAGGGTGGGGAAGTAGGGAATGTGTTCACACCTGCTGAGTAACGTTCGTCACCTCTGCATAACCTCTTATCGGGCACAGGCTTGATACCTGGTTGAGGCCGAAGCTAAGAATGTTGGCCCGTGCAACCCTCTATGACGCTGCAATGCGTACGCACTTTGTTTTATGGGATTTAAAATTTTATTGCGTCACTAGTGACCTCTAGTGTTCACTAACAGTAACCAGTGACCAGTTAATGGTCGTGAACATTCAGTAATGCATGAGGTGAATTGTGCAGTCAGCTCTCCCCGGTAAATTGTTTGATCGTATTTGCAGCCGTGAGAAAGTCTCGCCTATTTTGTGACAGGTTTTGGTTGCTGTGAAGTATAAAACATGGACTAGAAATTAGTGCATAGCCTAGGAAGTGTCGTTCTAACACGTGTTTATTGTGGGCAAGGAGGAATTTCATGACAGAAGGAAGTACTACTATCAGGTCTTCAAGACTTCTTATAAAACGGAATTCCCATTTATTTTACCGGGATTTTTTGTGCATTTTCTGCACTGAACATTTTATGCATTCTAAATTTCACGTCATCGGAAAACCATTACCTTTGCTGGACTTGGGAAAGGTTTAATGTTGCCAATTTAGGAAGTTGGCAAGTATGTATTCTTAGCTTGAATAAATACAGTGTGTGTAAAAATGTACTAACAATTTGAATGACTATAAAATCATTATTTATGAGCATAGGGACATACATCGGGCTTGAATTACAGAAGAGGAACGTAATTAAAGAATGACTAACCATCAACTCACCAGGGGGTAACAATGTGGTGTGGGATATCAGCATAGGACTGTTTTTTCAATGTTGACAGTACCTAAGCTTGCTGCAGGAGTCCACACATTGAAGAGATGTTTGGTGATGACGAGATTTACTTTCAGCAGGATGGAGCACCTCCCCACTACCATCGCGATATAAGAGCTCATCTAGATTCAACTTATCTAAACACGTGGATTGGACTCTGCGTGTTCCAGATCTCACGCCAATGGACTGCTTTTTATGGGGATACCTCAAGGAGAGAGTTTATTGCACAAAACCAAGAACAATTGATGCATTGAAATTGGGAATTGAAAGATAATATCGTGAAATTCCAAATGATCTGTTTCGTGACGTGTACGAATCCATTGGTTCGCGTTATCAGCTCTGGCTGAACAATGGTGGTCATCAGTTTGAACATTTGCGAACATGACTCTTTAATTACATTTCCATTTGTAATTCAAGCCTTTAAACCTGTCTCTGTGTTCATAAATAATGATTTTATAGTCATTGGTGCAGTTTTTTAGACACTCTGTGTTGGGAGACTCAAATGATCTCGTCTACGGGTTCTTAGATTCCACTCAGTCTCTCACTGAACGTTTGGATATATAATGTGTAAATTAAGGTGACATGTTTTATGTTGCACATAACTAAATGAGCATTCAGCCACACATATTAAATAATGTTTGTTGCGTTGCAGGTGAATCGCGTGGATCCGGGAGGTGCCAAAGGCGATGAGGGTGAACCGCTGAGAGGCCGGTGTGATGATGATGGCGATGATCATGGCGGTGGAGGCGCCGTCGACGGAGGAGTTGGTGGAGTTGGCAATACAGCCGAGGATTCGCAAAGAGGTTCCGTTGAGGACATGCAACGAACGATGCTACTAGATCACGATGGAGGGTATGATACCCGTTATGCCAAGAGCTTCCGACACTTCACCAGAGAAGCGCTTCCTCGTCTGGACAACTACCGCAATATCATGTCCATCCAGGCGGCCTACAGACCCACCCTCGATGAACTCCACAACGCCACGCTACCAGGACAGGGCAAGGTGAGTACCAACTTGTTGTTATCAAGCTACGTTGAACGATATATGCCTTGCGACCCATTTCTTGAGTAGCTTATGAACTTCACTGCTCAATAAGTTAATAACACTTCTACTGGTTCCTCTGTATGATCAACTCCGGTTACGAAGACCGCATATACCGGATCGGGAGGGCTCGGGGCGCTGACCACGTCCCACTCTCCACCACTGGACCCCGCTCATGATGCCTGTAGTAGGCAGAGGTGGGGGATCCAGCGGCCGGGCGGTAGGCCAAGGCTATATTCAAAAGTTCCGTGGTGCAATAGGACAAATGTAACTTCAATTTAGAGTCGTAGACATGCTGACAGAAATTCAATTAAGGGGACCTATAAAATTTAGGATAGTAGCAGAGGTGAGGCTTGAAGTACTCGCATACTTTTTAACAAGCAATCGGGAATGTTTATAAAAAAATCACGTGTTGCACTCACATGACTTTCTCTACTCTCGTACTAACCATTCTTATAAACTCTTATTCCTATATATCTTCTTCGTGTTAGTTGAGATAAACATTTGTACAAATTATCCGATTACTTATTTCCTTGTAGGTACAAGGGGAATATTAGAATACAGTAGGCTTTGAGCAATAGTCAAATGTTTTAAAGCTTTGAGATCCCACACGCTTAACATATAAAAAATGAACACTGATGTTCCATTTCACGAAAGTTTCAAGTTTTCCGAAACTGACACAAATAACAAGGAATATCTCCGAAATGGTTCACTCTACAAAACAATTTCTCTGGACATAAATTGTGTGTTTTAGCGAGACCTACATTTTTTGTATAGTCAGATTTTGTCTATTTCTTACGGTTTACGAGTTATTCAAAAGTCATCCAGAGTAAACAGAACTACATAGACTATAGCCAGAAAATTCAAAATATACATTTCATTTGTCATACAAATGTCTCAAACATATGACATTTTAATCAAAATCGTTAGAGCCATTTTCAAGAAAATCAAAATTTTCGAAAAATGTTCCATGTAAAGGGTGGATTAGGGTGAGGTTATTTTCTTCAAAATCTTCGTGTTGCATCCTTGAAAGACATTAAACTTAAATACCAACTTTGGTTTTGAACCGACTTTTCGTTTTTGAGTAATGCTGCCCACAGACTGACACACACACGGGCCTTTTTCTAAAAATGCTTTTTTTTTGGTTCAGGGGGTCTCAAAACATACATTTGCGGTGAAATCTCGACATCGAATTTTTGGGTGGAAACAATACATACTCAATACTCTACTTACCAGTAGAGAAAGTAAAAATAAACAACGATGTTCCATTTCACGAAAGTTTTAAGTTTTCCGAAACTGACACAAATAACTAGGAATATGTCCGAAATGGTTCACTCTACAGAGCACCCGTCTGGCAAGCGGAGGGTCTGTATTTCAAATCCCAGCTGTGGCACTGAATTTTTCAGTTCTAATTCTACTTCTTAAATGTGTGTGTTATTCATAATTCATAACATTACACAGCAAAGTACATAAATACATACTCTCATAATGTAGGAAACAAAAGTATAACATATTGTAACAAATTTAAATGTAACAAATTTAACAAATCTTTTTATTTTCTCAAGCTTCAAGTACAGCCACACTACTAATTTCTGGCTCTTAATCTTTCCAAACTCTCACACCATACTAGTTTCTGTCTCTTAATCTTCAACAACTCAAAACTGTCTCCATAGCAACCTCTTGAAAATCAAAGAGTCTTAATGACATGGAGAAGCCATGTCACACTGCTCCCTCCTCAGAGCTGGTCGTCCCGACCAGCACTATCACTGCGGCATCTCCCTTGCGCCCCGGTGGATTAACCCATCGAACCTCTTCTCCTGGTGGTCCACGAGGGCCTGGTGGTCCTGGTATACCTTGAGGTCCTGGGTTTCCATCTCTTCCAGGCATACCTTTAGTTCCAGGTTCACCATCTTTTCCCGACAATCCTGGAGGTCCAGTCATGCCTTTGTCTCCTGGAGGTCCCTGAGGTCCAGGTAACCCTTGTAGACCAATGAGACCACGGTGTCCTTTTGCACCCTTTGGACCTTCTTCTCCTCTATCACCCTTACCTCCCTCTGGCCCTGGAGGTCCTGGCTTTCCTCTAGCTCCCTGTGGCCCTTCTACACCCTGTGGTCCAGTTTCTCCTCGAAGACCCCGTTCTCCTGCTGGTCCTGGAGGTCCATTTGGACCAGGTGGCCCTGGAAGACCTGGTGCCCCTGGAGTTCCCGGAGGTCCTGAAGGTCCTACAGGTCCCTTATCTCCCGGTCTTCCTGCAATACCAGGTGTTCCTGCTTTACCTGGTGCTCCCTCTGGTCCCTGTTCTCCAATTGGTCCCGGTGGTCCTAGAGGTCCTGCAATACCTTGTGGTCCTGGAGGTCCTTCACTGCCTGGCTTCCCTGGTGGACCTGTCTCACCTTGTGCACCTCTCTGACCTCTGAGGCCAGCAGGTCCTGTTGGGCCGGGTAATCCTGGAAGTCCTCTGTCTCCTGGAGGGCCCTGTGGACCAGGTTGTCCTGGAGCTCCATGTTGTCCTTGAGAGCCTGAGTCACCCTTAGGTCCTTCAGGTCCTGGTGCACCAGCTTGTCCTGGAGGTCCTGGATTGCCCTGTTCACCTTTCATTCCTGGGAATCCACGTTCACCCTTCATTCCAGGCAAGCCTACCAGACCCTGAGGGCCAGGGAATCCTTGTAAACCTTGAGGGCCAGTAGGACCTCGCTCTCCAGGGGGCACGATCCTAGGTATCGCTGTTGGATAGTGTCCCTTGGTCCAGGTAGGACGATGTATGCCATCCTGCTTCGAAATTCTGCAACAGTACCGCCGGTCTTGACGGTCCCTCGTCCAGTTGCCCTTCTTCCTGGTGTGTTGACGGGCCATCCTGCGCACTTTGAAACGGCTCACTGGGTACCATGTCCGCCGACCTCTCTGGCGCACCTTCGCAGCCACCTTGCTTCCGATGGGTCCGGCAACAAACCCCACCACATCCGCGCGAGTCGCGTCCACCGCTGCACTCGTGTTCACTCGTGCTCGGCACGGCCTCTCCTGTATCCTGCCGTCCACGATGATGTCCACCATTCTTCCGTTCACGGCACTATGCGTCAGGTGATTGGATGGCCCCGACGGTCCCCCCATGTCACACGCCAAGTCGGTTCTCGCGTGTTGCTCGTTTGCTTGTGCGCTTCCCTGCTGATCGTCCGAAACGGGCGCAACTGTCGCCTCGGCCACTAGGTGCTCCCTCCCCGGCTCCGCGCTATTCCGTCTGCCCCTGGCATCCAGTACTTTGACGCTCTCGTCAACTCTTACTACCAGGGCGCCAAGACGTTCCCCGTCGTATTCCACGACGTCCACGTGCTGGCAGAGGTCTTCCACCTTTTCGCCGAGTTGTTCCACGTCTTCCGTCACGCCAATCCGTTCGCCGAGTTGTTCCACGTTTTCCCTCATATCATCCGAAACGGGCGCAACTGTCGCCTCGGCCACTAGGTGCTCCCTCCCCGGCTCCGCGCTATTCCGTCTGCCCCTGGCATCCAGTACTTTGACGCTCTCGTCAACTCTTACTACCAGGGCGCCAAGACGTTCCCCGTCGTCCTCCACGACGTCCACGTGCTGGCAGAGGTCTTCCACCTTTTCGCCGAGTTCTTCCACGCCTTCCGTCACGCCAGCCAGTTGCCCGTCAATTTTCGCCGATAGCTCCGTCTTCATCTCTTTCAGCTCGGCAGCGAGGTTGTCGTTTCTCGTTTCCATTTTGGCAAATAATTCTTTCATCATTGCCATCATCCTGGTTTCCGAATCTCCCTCCATCTTGGTTCTAACGTTGCAACTTCTAACGACGATGTAATGAAACTAGAAGCAACTCGACGAATCCCACTTCCTGACACCAAATGTAACAAATTTAAATGTAACAAATTTAACAAATCTTTTTATTTTCTCAAGCTTCAAGTACAGCCACACTACTAATTTCTGGCTCTTAATCTTTCCAAACTCTCACACCATACTAGTTTCTGTCTCTTAATCTTCAACAACTCAAAACTGTCTCCATAGCAACCTCTTGAAAATCAAAGAGTCTTAATGACATGGAGAAGCCATGTCACAATATTCTAATAGGTATTACATTTTAAAGTTCCCCTTTGTCCGATCTCTTAAACGTATCCAATTTAATTTCGATTGCCTTTTCTTCTTGTTCGACATTTTCACTGGCATAAAATACTAACACAATACTAGCAGTGAGCCTGACATCTTGGGAGTTGCACTGTAAACAGAAATATGTAACTGAAAGCTTAGCCTACCATGGACAGGGATATTTTTAGACGTGGCGAATGACCTTGCTAGGATCTGCGTGAGTGACATTATGCAAATTGATTATGGGGGTAATGTCTCTGGTTGCTTCCTTGAAATAAACAAAACACTACTGATAATGCGAGTTGGCACTGTGCCTGATCATGCACAGTTCGCGACGTTTATGTACTACACGGAAGTCGGAAAGATAACCTGAGACCCCTATGGTATTATAAATATAAAGGTGAACTCGACCATAAACCACCGCGCACGTCACGTCACAAAATACCTTTGTACTGGGTAGAGCAACGAACCTTCAAACCTTCCTAACAAGTGTTTGTGCTATGTATCCATATTATTAGTGGAAAAGCTTTTGGTTACGTGACAGTGGTCTGCCGGCTGCTTATGTTCGGACTACATGTTAAACTTCAATCCGCGGTCAGTTATTACAGTCAATTTTAAGGATAAAAAGATAAAAAATAAAGTAAAACAGGTTGTCGAGTTATCAAGAATCGAGTTATCGGGATTCCACTGTATCATTAATTTATTGTCTCAAATAGATTCATTAGTTTGCTGAGTCTTTATGGCTTTCCTTTTATAAGGACAGCTGCCCTGTGTGGATTTCCGCTCTCTGAAGAATCCAAATAAATACAAATTTTAAATTGATAGAAATCGGTGCTTTCTCACTGTAATTTTGAGGTTAATGTGTCACATTATCTGAAACAATCACACTTATGCATGAAAAAGAATCAGAAATAGTAAACTTAATGTTGCCAACTATAGAAATTATGTTTATAAATTTGCCATAGTTTCCGCAGATAAAAATTCCACGTATAATATATATGCTCAGATTACAGGAAAACTATCTCTAATAGTCCAATTTTGACTTCAAATTTGATTTTAGCAATGTGAATAAAATTCATTGTTAGAATTGCATATTTTCATCCCAGAAAAACTTTGTAGAACAGTTGGAATTTAAGTGTAATATCTTTCAAGGATGCAACACGAAGATTTTGAAGAAAATTCCTCCACCCTAAATTACCTTTTACATGGAATTTTTTTCCAAAATTTGCATTTTGTCAAAAATGACTCTAATGATTTTGATTAAAATGCCATATGTTTAATATATTTATTATGGCAAATGAAATGTACATCTTTTGAATTTTCTCGCTGTAGCCCATTTAATCTTGTTTATTCTCGATGAATTTTGTGTAACTGGTAAACCGTAAGAGACAGACAAAATCTTACTATACCGGGTCGAAGGGAAGTCATTACATTAATTTAAACCAGTGATAAATCTCGATATTTGGAACACATTTTGTATCTTACGTTTTTGTCTCTGACCATTTCCTACGAGATATTTTAGTTTTCTCGAAAACAAGCTGGCAAAACTGCAGACTGTGTGGGTGTCACCTTCCCTAGCTCAGTACATAAACAAACACAGTAACGGTGCTTCTTGAGAACACAAACAAATACCCTGCCTTGTCCTTCTGTGTTTACTGCGCGAGTGTAGGCCAATCACAAGCGCTAGCTCCCAAAGCGAAAGTGCCCGAGCTGTTTACATGCACAAACCAGCTCAATTCCCAGACCAACCTCAACGAAACGTTGTCGACTTACTGCACATGTGAAAAAGCTGCTTGGAGTATTCCTTCACGTCTTTTAAGTGATTCATTATTTCGAAACCCTGTGTGATAAGTTACTCTACGCATCTTACAAGTAACAAACTGTTATCTCCGTACATTCCTGTGGAATTACACATCCAACTTGGATAAAAAACCATTGATTTTCTTCGAAGTTGCTGATCAAAGAACAAAATACCATTATACTTTTTTGCTTGTAACGCTTCTATGAAGCACATATTAGAAGGAATGTAATGACCTCCCTTCCATCCTGTATATAAAGAAGTAGATCTCGTTAAAACATATTTTTTTTTGTATTGTATTGTGAACCATTTCGGAGATGTTCCTTGTTATTTGTATGCGTTTTGCAATACTTTTGCTTTTCTCAAATGGAAGGTCTTAACTTTTTATCTCTTGGCCGTGTTAGGAGAGCGGAAATTGTCTTCTCCTGTTACAGGAAAATTACCAGTAAGAAAATTTCCGCAAATGTTTATTTCGACTGACACGAAGATAAATTGCAAGAGTAGAGAAAGTCATGTTAGCGCAACACATACGATTTTTTATAATTAATATATACCCGACTCGTACTTTGTAGAGTTGTCTTTTGTTTCGTATAAATGGCTCCATTCTCGATGGCTTTGATGCCAATAGTTCTGCTGTTATCTTTGGATAAATTAAGTGCTTCTTTCGGGCTTTTTCACCGTGTTGTCTGGTTTTTATCCTCCAAATAGACCACAGGTGTTCTATAGTATTCATGTCTGGTGGTTGAGATGGTGTATGAAGTTGATTTGGTGTGTTGTCAAGCGTCACAAGCGAGTATCTCCAGCTGTGAAATTGGGGTCGTTGTCCTACTGAAAAATGAAGCTGTTCTCAACCACTAGCATGAATATACATTTTATGGTCCATCAATCCATCGATAAGGTGCAGTCGAACCACTATTGAAGCACTCATACAGCATCACTGAACTACCTCCATGTTTTAGTGGGGGAACTTACCTTTTGGATCCATCTCCGCCAGATCATACATCTCCCATCTAAACCAAGAATTTCGCGGTCCGTTTCACATAGTTTTAAACGCAAAACCTATCAATATTTGACTGAACCGTGGAACGAGGTCTAATCAATATTTGCTAATACGATTTGCATTCATTATGCAATGTAATAATTACATTTGCTGTTTCTTCGCTGCTTTCCCTGCTATTGTTCCCCGTTTGGACTTCCCTGTACTCAGGCTATTATTAAGTTGTTGCTATAGTATTGTGACAAAATGACAATCAGTTCCGTTAATTTTCGTCACTTTATTTTCCTTCTAAACTTTTGCACAAAAACACAGCTCTCTTCTACTGACGTTAACACAGTCCTTCGTTATATTACAACTCATAACTGTTTTCTTCTCGTGACCTTGACTCAGTCCTTTCACTGTCTCTCAAATACTAATTCTGACGATACATTTACGTTAAAATTTCTTCACTTCGACGCGAGATCTTTCACAGCTGTCTCGTACTCGCTGACATAGTGACCGACTCAAAAACTACCTGCCTTCACGCGCTCCGCAAGCTTTTATACCGGCGAGGACGTACTTTCTCGAACCTCTGTAAACAAGCTGGCCGCCGGATATTTCTCGAATGACCTGAAAAACGCCGTTTTTTACGTGCTGTGCTCATTGTTGTCACGTGTTTGCTCGCGTGAGTGCTGTGGGGAAGCTTGACCTTAAGCACCTATGATACGCGCCGCGCCTGGTCTGTGGTGTGTGCCGCGGCCGGCGTCACAGTATATAGTTAAGCAAACAGGTGAATTTTTTGAGAGGTGGAATCGGGACTGAAAAATTCAATGCCATAGCGGGGATTTGAACCACGGATGTTCCGCTTATCGAGCGTCTGCTCTAACCACTGAGCTACCATGGCCAACTTGCCAGCATGGCATTAAATTCCCCAACCGATTCGTGAATAATAAACAGGTGAATGTTGACTAGTTCGGTTTCGAGCCTTCTTTTCGAACGGCTACTTCAGGTTTTCGATGACATCTTGCGCCTATTTGCGACATTTTTGGATGTTATATATATAAAGGATGCGGTCTGGTTAAAATTGGCTGGAATAGAGTTCGTTGCTATGCGTTTCCACCGAGAAAGAATTGATTCATGTTTAATTTTAGCCAATCGGAGACGTCAGAATATTTTCCCAACGCGAAGTGAATCGTGACAGGAATTTGTTGCGCATGATTGCTTTAGAGAGAACTGCGTTGTTTGTGAGGTAAGTTTTTGTTGTATGTAAGTTTTCTTCCGAATGAAGAGAACCTCACATAATATGCGAATTTGTCATTGGTAGACAAACCGGCGCGGGTATTGGCAAAATTTGTGCCTACAATAGGTAAGGGGCAGAAGAAATCTGTTCTTTGTATGCCAATACTCTGGATTAAGTACCTTGTTTTGTTTGTTTGGTTCTGGTCTCATTGGTATGCACCTCGTGAGCAGTCAAGGCCGCACAGTTTTTAGAATGAAGATCGACCATTGATATATGGCAGTATCGAGTGAGAAAAACATGCCACTTGCACAAGGCCATGCTGCAGTTATGAACGGCCCAGTTCTATGGAGAAAATCGGGTCGTCCGAGTTGACTCAGCTGCCCTCGGGGACATACATGTTCCTCGATCTCTACAAGGTACTGTAGGCCTCTGAGGGGTGATCTGCTATGTGGAGGGGGAAGTAGCGCGTGACAGCTCACGATGATGTCATTGCTAGCACAAGAGGCTCAAGCCTTGTAGATATGTTGAAGCTCTAGCCGTAATATTTCTGAGGAAGTGTTTGCGTCGTGTCAGACACATTCCTTCTTGTGAGAGGAACACAGTGTCTTCATTCTTACTCCCACGCCTTTCGGTAAGGACATTCTGTGTTGCAAGATCCAAGTGTTTCTGCCCAAGGTATTAAAACTAGTCCTGTGGATGTTTTCTCAACACTACCGGCGCAGTTCCTCTAAGGGAGGAATCTACCTTTTAACACTTTTTGTTACGGCGAAACTAGTGGTCGAGAGAGAGAGAGAGAGAGAGAGGGGGGGAGAGAGGGAGAGAGAAATATGATGCAGTGGAGCTTGGATAATTCAAGGCTGAAGGGATGGAAAAAAATTCGAAATATAAAAAAATTATAATTACAAAAGTTAAGTTTAAAATTGACTTCTAGCAATACAGGTATACATCAGGATTTTCCGGTTATCTCACTCTTCTTCAGCTCTTTCCATTTTCACTCGAGGCACTGCTTAAATTGTTCTCCTTATTCTTCAGATAAGTTGACAAAGTGTTCGGTGGTGTCCCGTATTCTTCTGCGATACAAAAAACAGATCTCGTTAAAACACGCAAGTTACATCCAAATTAACTTTTTTTTTTTTTTTTTTTTTTTTTTTTGGAGTGACTCATTTCGGAAATTTTCCTTGTTATTTGTGTGAGTTTTCCAATACTTATACTTTTCTCAATTGGAAGGGTTATTCACTTCATCTCTTGGCCCTGCAAAGAGAACTGAATTTCAAAGCCCTCATAAAGCGACCAGCTCTTAAAGAGTAGACTGTCGCTCAAAGCCTACTGTATTCCCATATTCCCCTTGCACCTACAGGAAAATGTGCAATGCGATAATTTCTGCAAATGTTTATCTTGACCAACATGAAGAAGATGGACTACAGAGGGAAAAGAGTGTGTAAGAATAGTTAGAGAAAGTCATGTGAGTGTAACACATCAGATTTTTCATACGATGAACCCCCGTTGATAGCGTAGTAAGTAAAAGAATGAGGTTAGTTATCTTTTGTTTTGTTTTAGACTAATGACACACGTGAAGTGAAGTTTGATGCACTGCCAAGTTGCTGCGCGAAATTATTTTTGGACAGTCATGACACATTTTATGCTTATGATCAAAGCACTGAAAGGGGAAAGAAGAATTAATAAGTCCGTGAAGATGCAAGATAGTCGACTCTTTGCGGTCAACTAAAGAACAAAAGGTTTAACGTAATAGAAACATTTACTACTCTTCAATGTGAAATTCACGCATTTTCCAAATGCTATTGACCTGATGCTTGGAGACATGGAAACTGCTTTGTCGGCGTTAACTTAACCAGCTATCTCGAATTCTTTTGACTAGGGGTTCTCTACCTGTGCTACGCGTACCGTTGATGGTGTACAAGTTCTGCTGGATGATAAATAAAATCCTAACAAATCAAATAACTATGACAACTTGCCGAGGAGTACTTAGCACCTCGACTGAAAGACAATCTTCTGTGCCAATGCCCCTGGCGGGGCATCCCTCGGGAGGATGGACGAGGCGAATGGATCCTAAGGGCAGCCGGGCCCCTATATTTTCCCAGTTAGAATCTCCCCGGCGGAGGCTGGCTCAGCTCGGTTCCTCTCCCACGCCTCAAGTTCGTACTCACAAGGGCGAGGGACTCGGAAATCGGTTCCCCCTCTTGGGGTTACTCTAACGGTTAACATGTGCTTTACCTTTGATCATCAGAAGCCTCTTAAGTAACACGCACCACATGCATTGTGTTCTCAGAAGTCGCTGAAGTTTCACATTGCACCAATGAGCGTGTCACTTCAGCCAATGAAATTCAAGGAATCACAAATTACAGATACTTGTTAACTGACGTGTAGTGAAACACAGCATAAGGCGCTGAGTATCTCGGTGTTGCGCATCCCGTCGACGAAGGAGAAGGCAGCTTCCTGGGACACGTATTCGGTCGGGAGCTTCACCATAGCCTTGCTCACGGCGAGTTCCTTCAGCGTCTCTCCTGGCTGTTGCAGCCTCGACTTGAACTGGCTGCGATAGGCTGCGGCCAGATACCGAATTCTCTAAGGCTTCCCAGATGTCCCCGGACGTCGCCGACGTCGAAATCACGCTCAGCACCTCGACCGCCTGTCCCTGCAGACTAGCTATCAGTTGAGCAGCGGCTTCTCTTGCTGACCATCTGCTGTGGGTGGTGACGGTGGCGAACTGACGGCGGAAGACTTCAAAAGTGACATCCCATCGTACTTAGGCGGCTTGACGCGCGCGGATGTTGTATCGCGTCCTGGCGTCTCGCCAGTCTGACGCTTCTCGCCAGTCATTTGTTCCACCCTGGTGTTCAGTTCCTTGGTTCTGCCGTCGACTCTGCGCTAAGCCGTTCGCCGACATTTTCCAGGGCGTTTACGCGTTGGTCTCGGCCTCCCGCCAATTTCTTCCACGTCTTTTTTCATCCTGGTCGGTTGTTCGTCAATCTTCGCCGATAGGTCCGTTTTTATCTTGTCCGTCCCAGATTCGATTTTCGCCTCCATTTTTCCATTCCCGAAATCATTTCTGCAATACCAGCGAGTAGCTCTTTCATCATTTCTTCCATTGTGGCTCTCATTTCAGTATTAAGTTTCCAATAATTACTTTACTTCACAAACTTTACAACAGGTATGGTCTCACATAGCCAATTTAACGCAATTACACTCAAAACTCGCTTTTGCACATAAGTTTCCCAACATGGTCTTGCAAAAACTGTTTCCCTGATGACGTGACGTCACGCCAAGGAGATTTTAGTCTATGGGAAGCTTTCTCCATAGAAGCTACACCAATGTTACAATAACTATTCAAGAATAGTTTGCTGAAGAATAGCCAGAGAAAGTCATGTGAATGTAACATATTTTTACTTTCTCTACTGGTAAGTAGGGGAAGTATTGTATTCCACCCAAAAATTCGAAGTCGAGATTTCTCCGGAAATACATGTTTTGAGGCACCCTGAATCCAAAAAAAAAAGCATTTTTAGAAAAAGGTCCGTGTGTGTGTCTGTGTGTCTGTCAGTCTGTCAGTCTGTGGACAGCATAGCTCAAAAACGAAAAGTCGGTTAAAAACCAAAGTTGGTATTTAAGTTTAATGTCGTTCAAGGATGTGACACGAAGATTTTGAAGAAAATAGCCCCACCCTAAACTACCCTTTACATGGAAGATTTTTCGAAAATTTTGATTTTCTTGAAAATGGCTCTAACGATTTTGATTAAAATGTCATATGTTTGAGATATTTTTATGACAAATGAAATGTATATCTTGAATTTTCTGGCTATAGCCCCTGTAGTCGTATTTACTCTGGACGACTTTTGCATAACTGGTAAACCGTTAGAGATAGACCAAATTATACTGTACAAAAAATGTAGATCTTGCTAAAATACACAATTTATGTCTCAATAAATTTTCTTGTAGGGTGAACCATTTCGGAGATATACCTTGTTATGTGTGTGAGTTTCGGAAAACTTGGAACTTTCGTGAAATGGATCATCGTTGTTCATTTTTTTATATGTTGTGTGCAAAGAGAATGGAATCTCAAACATTTGACTATCGCACAAAGCCTACTGTATTCTAACATTCCCCTTGTACCTACAAGGAAATAAGCAATAAGTTATACAAATTTTAAGAGGTAGAACTGGAACTTAAAAATTTAATGCCATTCTGGCAGTTTGTCACAATAGCTCAGTGGTAGAGCGTCCGCCCGGCAAGCGGAAGGTCTGTGGTTCAAATCCCAGTTGTGGCATTGAATTTTTAAGTTCCAGTTCTACCTCTTAAACTTTGCCCACACACGGCTTGTGTGCTTAAAAACACCAACAGTAAGTTTGTTGGCATAAATAAATAATAGTTATACAAATGTTTATTTCAACTAACACCAAGAAGATATAGGAATAAGAGTTTGTAAGAATGGTTAGTACAAGAGTAGAGAAAGTCATGTGAGTGCAACACATCAGATTTTTCCAATAAGTATCTACCTAATTCTATACACCGTATACAAGAATAACTAAATTAATAATTAGCATTAGTAGTGAAATGCCTGTTTTGATCCTTGTACCAGAAAATCGTGCAATTCCATAGTAAAATTTGCTCACTGGTGCATCTGTCCTGGGATGAATGTAATGCTACGCAATTGTAAAAGTTTAAAAACTCTTTCTTGTTTTAGACCAACTTCTTACGATCACTTGTTTTCTCTCGTGTAATAGCGAAAGCCTCTGAAGCCAATATAGAATGTTGGAAAGATTGATCGTGTGTCACTGAACACAGCAACGTCTAGCAAAACTTCGTAGAAAGTTTGAGTAGGTTCTGCAAACAATGACGCAGGTTCTAGTGTTACATTAAAAGGACATGCCGTAAATTGACAACTGTGTTTTCATCACTAGAGCCTGGATTGTAGGTCCTGATAGCCTTCGTTTTAGTTTTTCAAGGTCTGTTTTTCTTATTTTAGGCTACACGGCAA
Organism: Tenodera sinensis; assembly: GCA_030765045.1. Lineage (NCBI taxonomy): Eukaryota > Metazoa > Arthropoda > Insecta > Mantodea > Mantidae > Tenodera > Tenodera sinensis. The sequence continues at coordinate 330,353,123 of CM060964.1, forward strand.
TGTTTTAGGTATTTTTATCCCGAAAATAGTTTTTACTTCCTCTACCACGTACATAGTAGGCAGAGAGCAGCTATTCCATTCCATATAAAAATTGGCTACTGGAATTTCACTGGAAATACATGTTTTGAAGTGCCCTAAATAACACAGTTTCAGAAAAAGGTCTGTGAACAACATAGATCCAAAACGAACCAACGTGCGACGTACAATTCCCCGTGTCGCATGTTTCGCTCTATTGTCCGCGGTATGATAATGAGCGCCAATCCCCTGGCCTGGGTTTTACTCTGCGGTCCTTTCGCCGAAATTGGGTTCGCGAAACAAGTTTAACAGTGCTCTATTATTGGGCTTTTAATTTTCTGGTTTTAGTGTATGAATTGTCTTTTGTATTGTTTTACCGTTTGTTTTTAACGCCCTAACAGTTTTACTGTTTTACCACTTCTCTACGTTTTAACTCTTTTAAGATTCGCTTTTTAACATTTAAACTGTTTACCCTTTTATTTTGTTGTAGCTTTCGCCTTTTAAGTATATAAGTTGAGTGTTTTAGACAGTATACCTTTTGACTTTGGGCCCAAATGGCCTGGCTGTTGACGGGCCCTGAAACTCCCTCACTCACTCACTCACTCACTCACTCACTCACTCACTCACTCACTCACTCACTCACTCACTCACTCACTCACTCACTCACTCACTCAAAAACGAAAAGTTTAATTAACAAAGCCCGAATTTCTAAGCACAGTAAAAAGCAAGTAAATAAGCACGAAAAATGAGGAAAATTAGCACGAAATTAAGCTAAGAATAGATAAATAGTTTCACGAACTCGTACTTTATTGAAGGCTGTTATAATACATATGGAAGTTCATCCTGAGATTTTCCTGTGTAAAACTGCGACTATCAGTGAAAAATGATTTGTATAATGAAAATGTTCTTTCGATGTCGCATGACGTCACAGACCACAGTTCTTCGGTGAATTCCTCCTCCATACGTGTTCTTCACCAGAAAGCTTTTTAGAAATTTGGCAGTGTTTTGTAACCGGAATATTTCTCTAGCACCTAATTGAGTTTGTCAAACGCAATTTTTGCAACCCTGTGTGTTTCTGACGACAGTATAACTGAAATTTCGTCAGTCAGAAAAAGCGAATGTACCAAGGAATTATTTCGAGCTTTAGAAGAAGAGAAATGACTATGGATGTACTGTATATTTTCTTGGGTGCCGCTTTTAGCAAAACATTTGTGTTGTGGCAATACTGACATTCTTCTACATTTAGGGAATTCCAAAAAGTTTTCACTTCACTGAAATAGTCTGTGCAGTATAATACAGCCTCTAACCGCGCTCCCTTTTTCTCCTCAGACATGTCTTTCTTACGCATTTATCCGAGAAAATAGCGAATCACTGATAAATCACGGATAACTGTGAAATATGCGCTTTTAAATTTACAGTTTTGCGTATAATATACAGTTTTAATTAAACAAAATAAAATAAGGAAGCAAAAATTTTTTCCTGAGAAATAAGCATAAGTAAGCACAAACTTAGTGAAAACTGTGTATCTAAATGTGCCGTACAAGAGTAATGAAGTAAAAAAAATCGGATTCCTATTAAGACATTTTTTATCTAGTATAGCTAATGAAACCATTTGTGTTAACATTTATTTCGATGAATGGGAGGTAGGTAGATCTTAGAAGAAGCATTTGTAACAATAATTTGTGGAAGAGTGAGTAGAGAATACCATGCAAATGTGGCACATTTGGTCTGGTTTGAAATATCTTCTCCGCCACGTAGGGAGTTACAGAAAATATATTCCACCCAAAAATATAGATTTTACCGGGAAATGAGCCAGCACCCCCCCCGGCAAAAAAAAAAAAAAAAAAAAAAAAAAAAAAAAAATCGAGAGGAGCATCAGTTCAGCGTCTTCACCTTATAATTCAGAGGTTTATATGACAAATGAAATGTTATTTTGAATTTTTTGTGGATAGCCTGTGGAGTCTTCATTCGGAAGGAATGTTATGCAGTTTTGTGTAACTGGTGAACCATATTACACAAAGCATGTAGACCTCTCTAAGACTCACAGTTCGTTTAAAATAATTGTTTGTGGCATCAGTCTTTTCCTATATGTTACTTTAGGTTTGAATTTTTCAGTAGAGTTACCTACCATTTTCTTAAGGCACTGTTACCGAGCGGGATGGCTCAGGCGGTAACGTCTGTGGCTCGCACTCGGGAGGTCGCGGGTTCGATTACCGTGGCCAACCTTCCTGACCCATGCTTTTTTTTTTTTTTTTTTTTTTTTTTTTTTTTTTTTTTTTTTTTTTCCGGAAGTTTTTTCCCTATCCCTCCATTTCGTTACATTCATCATTTCATTTCACCCTTCATTCCGTTAGGTTTCTTTCAGGGATGGATTGGAAGGCGAGCCTACTGGTGTCCGTGCTATAGCAATTAACCCCATCTGGAAATGTGTTCCACCTGCAGTTTCATCATACCTATTCGTAGACGACATCCCTGTCTATTGCACTTCCCAGCGCACGGCGTTCTTACAACGGCGCCTGCAGCAATGTTTGGACAACCTACAGGAATGGAGCTCAAAAAAACAACTTCCGTTTCTCAACTGAGAAGTCAATCTGCGTTAATTTCTGGCGCCGTTCGGTCCAGATCTACTTTCCTTCACAGATGAGACGCGTTTCCTGGGATTGATGTTGAACAGGAAGCTTAGTTGGTCATCGCATATTGCACAGCTAAGAGCACGATGTAACCTTCCCTGAATATCATGCGAGTACTAAATGACAACGGGGTGCACTCAGCCTGTTAGGTCCCGGGGGGACCAATTGAGGAGCTACTTGATGAAGAAGTAGCGGCCCCAGGTCTAGAAAACCGCATAACTGGCCGGGAGGGCTCGGGGCGCTGACCACGTCCCACCCTCCAGTACTGCACCTCACCAATGACGCCTGTAGTGGGCAGAGGTGGGGGACGCAGCGGCTGGGCGGTAGGCCTTGGCCCTTCGTGGGCTGTCGCGTGGGGTTTACATTACTAAATGACAAATCGTGGGGAGCAGATCGGAAAATTTTGTTGCGAATGTATCGCGCACTAGTCCGATCCAAACTAGACTGTGGGTGTATTGTTTATTCATCAGCATGACAATCTGTACTGAGAAGATTAGACGCGGTCTATAATAGGGGCATCCGCATAGCAATAGGAGCTTTTCCAACAAGCCCAGTGGTGAGCCTTTACGCCGTATCCGCAGAAGCTCCTCTGCAATATCGGCGTGAGTTTCTCTTGGCAAATTATGGTTGTGCGCTTAGATGTATACCTAAGCACCCAACGTTCGCTTCTTTTTTCACCACCACGCTAAGAGAACGATGTAGGAAGAGCACACCTAGTTCTAATCCAGCGGGTTTTCGTTTCCAGGAGCTTCTAAGGAAGCTTGGAATAGGATGTTTGCCAAGGGCGAGAACCTCTAAACCCCTTGGTTACCTGGCACGCCCCGTGTAGATCTTGGGATGACCGTACACTGGAAGTCCTTATGTTTTTTAGAATTTTTGTCAGGCTACACTGACTGACATTTTACTTACACCAATGGATCCAAGAGCACCAACGGTGTTGGATGTGCTTATGTTTATGGAACCGAACGACACACATTCGGTTTTCCTAATAGCACTTCCATTTTTAGTGCAGAGCTGTATGCAATTTACCGAGCCGTTTTATATGTGCGCCGTCGTAAATTAGGTGTCTGCCTGATTTTGAGTGATTCCCTTAGTGCACTTCAGAGCCTTCGTGAGCTGTACAACCCCCATCTTATTGTGCAACGTATCCAGGATGCCCTCCATGTTTTACACGCTTCTGGCGTTAGCGTGGTGTGTGCATGGGTTCCTGGTCACGTGGGTTTGCCTGGGAATGAAATGGAGCATTTGTCAGTAAAGACGGCAGCTACAGAACCCAGTATTACCATCTCACGTGTTACTTCACAAGAGTTTAGGCTTAAAATGCGGAGCGGCGCTGTCGTGCTGGCACGAAGAGTGGACAGTTCTCCGCGGTAATAAGCTGAGAGAAGTAAAAGCATTTCCGATAAACAGGGTAACCTCTTCTCGCATATCTCGTCGCGAGGAGATTGGGTTGGCTCGGTTGCGAATATGCCACTGCAAGTTTTCACCTCTTTGTCCGCTATGCGACAACCTTTTGTCAGTCCGTCACGTGCTGCCAGTGTTCCTCTCTAGCGCACCTCCGAGACTCTGCAGCTGGCTGTCAGACTTACAGAGGTCTTGGCGGACGACAAAATAGGGGTCGAAAGAGTTTTTAGGTTTTTAGCTTAGTGCAACATGTTTTTGGGGATTTGAAGCTTTATATGCCTAAGTTTTTATACTCCTTTGACATATTTATAGCTTTGTTTCAATTTTGGCTTTTGCTACCGTTTTGTAGATTTATATATTTGCTTTCTTTAGTTGTAATTTTTATTTTTATTGAAATTTATATCTAGCTATTGTCATGAACTTTTTTAAGGGCGCTGATGACCACGAAGTTGAGCGCCCTTAAACCTACAACACCAACACCATTTCTAAGGCTGTGAACTTTGACTTTGTCGCCGAATCTTGATAGACTTCCTAAACGTAAGCATTACCTACCAAAAAAGTCACTAATGAACAGAGTTTATCCCATTACACGTCTGTCTGTTAAAGAGAGACAAAGTAGTAGAAGGAGGTAAATCCAACCTCCCTTTCGCAAACGTTGGACATCGCTGGGATAGGGTATTATTATAGTGCTTGTGTTGACTGTGTCAAGCTGTGTACATAGAGCTTTGTTCAGCTAGACCCCAATGCCTTGCTGTAGCTCGTGCAAGTCCTCTGCAAGCTGATCGCGCTTCAGAATTTGGACTGAGAGATGTGGTAAAGATGTAATGCTTAAACATAATGGAAATGTTCAAGCATGTAATAAGGTTGATCAATAAAGATAAGGCGGTGTTTGTGCAGCTTGAGAAATCGTGAATATGTCTTATCGGCCTTGAGGTATAGTAGCACTTACGTCGTGCTTGAAACGGCTACACAAGATAAACAGCATCTGCGCAGTACACGTTTCCGTCAAATCGACCAAAAAATTGCCGACGTAATCTGCAGACTTGGTTTTTGTCGGTACACTGACGATATGATGTCAGCAACTAAAAAGGCCGTCTCTGTATTGTTACATCGATCCGCGCACTGATCATGACTCAACCCATTTCCCATTGAGAATGGCAATTCACTGTCATGGGTATTGGACCATAGCAGCATCTCAAGTTATCGAGGAAGTCTTGGTAAAATGTACCACAGGGTGATCTACTTGCTTGTGTTATACCGGGTGTTGCAAATTTCAGTGGATAGATTCCACGATGTAGCGAAAACAAACTGAAACAGCTATTTTGCTGTTACTTCTCTAGCACTTAGATGAAATATTGTGTTCTATCCTAAAATTCGATACCGAGATTTCACCGGAAATACATGTTTTGAATTCTCCACTATAGAAAAAATCAGTGTTAAACTCGCATGACTTTCTCTACTCACTCCTTTACAAACTATTCTTACAAACCCTTATTCTTCTGTCTTCATGTTAGTCGAGATAAACGTTTGCAGAAATTATGTTGTTGCTAATTTTCTTTTGGATGCAAGGGCTTTTAGCGATAGTCAAATCTTTTAAAGCTGGTCTCTATATGAAGGCTTTGAAATTCCACTCTCTTTGCACAGCGAGGATATAAAAACGTGAATTACGACCTTCCATTTGAGAAAAGTATAAGTATTGGAAATTTCACACAAATAACAAGGAATATCTCCGAAATGGTTCACTCCACCAAAATACATTGGGACACAACTTGCATGTTTTCACGGGATCTACTTTTTGTATAGTAAGATTTGGTCTATCTCTAACGGTTTACCAGTGATGCAAAAGTCATCAAGAGTAAACACGACTACGTGGGCTGTAGCCAGAAAATGCAAGGTATACATTTCATTTGGCATAACAATATCTTAAACATATGGCATTTCAATCAAAATCGTTAGAAGAATTTTGGAGAAAAGCAACATTTTCGAATTATTTCCCATGCAAAGGATAGTTTAGGGTGGAGGAATTTTCTTCAGAATCTTTTTGTCGCATCCTTGAAAGATATTAAAGTTACATACCAACTTAGGTTTTTAACCAACTTTTCGTTTTTGAGTTATACTGCCCAAAGACACGCGGACCTTTTTTTTATTCAAGGAGTCTCAAAACATATTTCCGGTGAAATCTCGACATAGAAATTTTGGGTCGAATTCTATAGTTCCCTTACTGAAATCAGTACAAAACTGGGGTATCCTACACATTTTATTTCTTTACACAAGAGTTAGAACAAAATTTATTTGAATTCGGAACAAAATTAAGGATAGTTAAAATTAAGGGCCCTTTAAGAATATTTAGAGCCGAGTCTAAATACTTTGATAATTTGCTATGTTAAATAATTACTGCAATGAAGTACGTAATTGACTACAAACCGGCAGGATCAAATAGATACTATAGCTCTAATTCATTTTTATAGCCGTTAGAAGCGGAATGGCCGCAGTGAAGTCAAGCACAATGGCCAAAGCGTTGTTACCGCGTTAATGGTCTCCTATTTTAATGAACCACAACATAACCGAAGCACATGGTTATACTTTTATATGAATTAAAAGGCGGCGCCGTGGCCGAGTGGTTAGACCGTTCGCCTATCACCTAGGCGGTCCGGATTCGATCCCATGGACCCGTATGTGGTATTCGTGGCAGATGAAGCGGCGTCTGGGCGGGGTTTCTCCTGGTCCTCCGATTTCCCCCGCCACTCATTTCACCATTTGCTCCATCATCACTTTTCCATTCATCGAGTTCGCCTGCATTTCGTATCGTCCTCTTCCTCACTCTCATACCTGGTGCTAGGCTGACCACCCGCTTCCAGGTCTTCACTCTGTGTGGTTCCTAGGTTCCTGTGCTCCCTGAAACCAAATACGAGAGTTGTGACATCAAGCCAATTAGAAACGGCAGAGCCAGGGGTTGTGAACCAGAACCATTATCAGGTCGTACAGGTTCTCCTGTACGGTGACAGTCGTTCCCCTCATACCACTCACCTTGCTTGTGTGGTGGATTTGAAGACAAACCAATAGGAGATTGGCACACCCAGGACTGTTGTGGAGCACAAATGGTGAAAAAGCTCCGCCAATATTAAATAAAGAGGCACACCAAAAGACACTAACAGCGTCGGCACATTTCCGTGCACCTAACCGCACGCAGTGAAACATACTATAGGAAGTCATGTTGGTATTATTTAAATGACGTGATGCTAAATGAATATGCATGAATGTACATGACTTGTGTGAAGTAGATAGAACTGTGACGTATATTTAGGATTGTTTTCTACAATGGCAGAATACGAGAGACAAAATGTTCCGAACGAACCCCGAAATGTATCACTGTTATAAACTTCTGTCTGTTTACACATATATATTATGCATTATATGCAATGTATCTTTATCTATAGTAAAGTACCTACGCTGTTTAATGTAACCTTTAGCGTCCTCGGAGTTTGAAAAGGACAGTCCTTTAGGTGTTTAATGAGCCAGCAGTTCGCATTTCGGGTTTTCCCCTCCCTTGTGTCTTGCCACGTAAAAATTCAGTCATTCCAACGAAACAAGATAAGACCTTTAGAACCAGATTGCAAATAAAAACATTTGAGTGATAGTTTTATTTTCTCTACTATGAATGGTAAGTTGGCAAGTATTATCTTAGAGCCCTCTGAAACCAAAAAACATTCTTGTGGGTGGCTGGGGGTGCGCGAACAACATAACTAAAAATCTGATGTGTTGCACTCACATGACTTTCTCTACTTGTACTAACCATATATCTTCTTCGTGTTAGTTGAGATGAACATTTACACAAATTATCTTATTGCTTATTTCCTTGTAGGTGCAAGGGGAATATTATGTAGAATACAGTAGGCTTTGTGCGATAGTCAAATGTTTACAGCTTTGAGATCCCGTTCTCTTTGCACACTTAACATAAAAAAATGACCAACGATGTTCCATTTCACGGAAGTTTTAAGTTTTCCGAAACTGACACAAATAACAAAGAATATCTCCGAAATGGTTCACTGTACAAAAAAATTTATTCAGACATAAATAGTGTGTTTTAGCGAGATCTAAATTTTTTGTGCAGTAAGATTTTATCTATCTCTTACGGTTTACGAGTTATTCGAAAGTCATACACAGTAAACAGGACAACAAAGGCTATAGCTAGAAAATTGAAAGTATACATATTATTTGTCATACAGGTATCTTAAACAACATTTTAATCAAAATCGTTAGAGCCACTTTCAAGAAAATCGAAATTTTCCATGTAAGGGGTAGTTTAGGGTGGGGCTATTTTCTTCAAAATCTTCGTGTCGCATCCTTGAAAGACATTAAACTTAAATACCAACTTTCGTTTTTAACCGCCTTTTCGTTTTTGAGTTATGCTGTCCACGGACGGACGGACGGACGGACGGACGGACACACATACACACGCGCGCGTGCGAATCTTTTCCTAAAAATGTTTTTTTTTATTCAGGGGTCTCAAAACATATATTTCCTATGAAATCTCGACATCGAAATTTTGGGTGGAATACAATACTTCCTCAACTTTGATGCACTTATAAATAGAAACTTTAATTCGAAGCATGTTTCTATCAACAAAAAAATCTTATGTTACACTCACATGACTTTCTCTACTCTTGTAGAAACCATTCTTACAAATACATATTCATGTGAATGGAGATAAACATTTGCAGAAATTACATTATTGCTAATTTTCTTGTCGATGCAAGGGAAGTATGGGGTTATAGTAGGCTTTAAGCGATTGTCAAATCTTTTAAAAGCTGATCGCTATGTGATGCCTTTGAAATTCCGTTATATTTGCATGGCCAAGATATTAAAAAAGAAAGAAAAGAAAAGAAAAACAGAAAAAAAAAGACGCATTCCTAGTTGAGCATACATATTAGAAAATTCGAACAAATAAGGTATATCTCAGAAATGGTTCGCTTTACATAAAATGTATTTGACAAATTCTGTGTTTTAAGGAGATCTACATTGTGTGTGGAATAATATTTGGTCTATCTCATCTGGTTTACCAGTTGAAAAAAAGTTACACAGAATGAAGAAGGCTTCTGAGGAAATTCCAGAAAATTCAAGATGTGCATTTCATTTTTCAAAAAATCTTTATCATATGACATGTTAATGAAAATCGTTAGGAGCTAATAACAATTTCTCGAGTGATCAGCCGTTTCAAATATATAACATTTTATATGGAATGTAAAATGCCCGAAAGCTCGTATTTTATGGATTTGACACGGCTGTTAGAAGTTGTTATTAGTAACGTTCGCCATGAAAGTTTTAAGTCAATTTTTGAGAATATCAAACATTTCGACAATAGTTGCATGTTAAACCAACACACACATTTTCTTAAAAAATCCTAAAATATCTCTTATGAAGTCAATTAAATACATTCCCTGAAATTCTGGCTACAACTTTCTCTATCCTTGAAGTTCAAAGCATGAGCAGGCGGAGTTGAACGTTACGATACATTCATATGCAAGTCCCCTTTAACCCATGTCACATTGCAGAAATTCTGAACCCCTAGTTCAAGGCCATGGAAGGTCGCCAGAATCAATGCTACAAGGCCTTCATACCGTCCCACTGGAACATTCCCAAATGGTTTTGCGGGAATCTGGACCTTGGACGGCATCAGTCTCCAAACAATCATTTATTTTGCTGCTGCGAGTGCCAGAGCTTTGGTGGCGCTGTGGCCGAGCGGTTAGACCGTTCGCCTCTCATCAAGGCGGCCCGGGTTCGATACCAAGGACCCGCTTGTGAGATTCGTAGTGGACGAAGCGGTGTTTGGGCTGGTTTTCTCCGGTTTCCGCCGCCACTCATTCCACCAACTGCTGCATCATCACCTTTCCATTCATCTATTTCGACTGCATTTCATATCCTCTTCCTCACTGTCATACTGGTCCTGGGCCGACCACCCGCTTCCCGGTCTTCACTCTGTCCGGTCCATAGGTTCGCCTGCTCCCCGACAGGCATCTGACCCTAGGGGCAGGCTTGTAAATCCTCCATACAGGAAGGATAATCAAAGAAGCTTTGCAACTGACAGAAGAAAACTACATGCACAACAAAGTATAATATATGGGATTATTAATGGTGTTTATTACCCATTCTCCATTGGGTACACCCCTTTCAAGGGTGTAGTTAACTGTTATAACTGTCGGTGTTAGTAGACAGATTAAGAATGCTGCTCTGAGTTAGGGACCATTGGAGTTCACTTGCTCACGTTGTGAGTTCGTTTATACTATTTTATTAGTACTGGTCAGCCACCACAATATGAGTGCGTTCGATGGAAAGAGAAACTATGCCTTGTTTGGTTTATCTTGTCTCTGGCCTAAAGAAAGAGAAAGAGCAAGCAAGTGCTCACCCCGCTGTCTCTGTTGTTATGGAGAAGGCGGTAGAGGTTCCACTCCTTCCATACAATCAGTGGTGCAAGCTGTAGTTTCATCACACTTATAAATAGAAGAAATGCATTTAAAAGTATATACCAGGTCTCCACACCGCCTTCCGTTCCAAAAGTAATGATTATAATGTTGAACTTGAATTTCAAATAATGTACACACAAGCACACATACTGCAGTAGTCCGACACTGAACACAACACAAATTTAGAGGCTGATTTCCGGCGTTTGTGTACACAAAACGTGTTTTCTACCCGCTCCTAACCTATTGTTGGAAACGACTTGACAGTTTTATGATCCTCGAGCCAAGTTAACCCGCGTAGGTATAAATAGTTACAGAACAATTGGGTGGTCCATCGGTTATGCAGTCAGGCAAAGAAAACATCTGCAGTTCAGATTGCATTTACTAGCGAGACTGAGACGTGCAAATATAGTAGTTTTCATTGTGCAGCTGTAAAAATGAAATTGAGCTCGATACGACTTCTCCAGGTGACCTGTGAGCCCGCAAAGGGGGAGGGGAGTCGATGTACGAGCCGCCACTAGGAAGTTAAAATTTGCAGTCGTTAGAGACCTTGTCCTCTGCTGTCGTGTCTCCTCAGGTCCGACCACTCTTTGTATCCTCTTACCTCGTCCGTCTCTCCCGGGGGCACCTAGTCAGGGGCATAAGCACGGAAGATTTCATTGTTCTAGGTGCTAAGTCCCCCACCAAACCTTGCCTGTCCTAATCTAGTATTTACTTCTAACAAAAATAAAAAAAACAGACAATTCGCTTCTCACCAAAACGGCCCGGATTCGATCCCAGGCAACCGCATGTAGGATTCGTGGTGGACGAACCGGCGTTGGGGCGTGTTTTCTCCGGGTTCTCCGATTTCCCCCGCCATCTCATTCCACCGGTGCTCCATCTTCATTCCATGTATCAGCAGTGTCACCGCCTGCGGTGCCGTATGTAGTAAAAGCGGGCGTTAAACACTACACACTTCTAAAAATGTGCAATCAACAATTATCATATTTTTGAGATTATACAATTATATATTATAATTATAATAGAGAATTCAGCGTTAAGAATTTGCAGTTTCGCGTTTAACCCAAAATGTCATATTTGCCGTTAGGCGTTGAAAAAAATAGGCCTGTCGCCAGCATAGGACTGAAAGTTGTTAGAAATAGCGACAAAGTCGGCAAGTTTGTAACAGTGACTGAAACGGCCCACCACAGTATGTTATTGTGAGCCCTTAGCTCACAGAACATATATTAATTATATACCGTATTCTATCGCGCAATTCCCCCCATTTTTTCTCGAAAAATTTGCTTGAAAACACTGGGGAGGGAATTATGCGAGTAGTGCTTCTAGGAATTCAGAAAGGAAGGGAAACCATGTAGTATTATGTAAAAGTTATATAGGTATAGCGTAATTGTGAATGAACTGGATACATACCACTGTTTCGTTGGGCCTACAATGCATTGTGGCCATAAATGATGACTTTATGATCTTAAAATGCGTTAAAACTGACCTAAAAGAATAAGACTGACTTAAAAATGACCTTCATTTGTTAATCTCCTTGCACAATTCACCTAGTTTTATCACTGAAAATCCGTTACAAACAGCTTTTTTTAAGCTTTTCAATACTGAAGGACTTACTATCGTCAACTAAATACCGGCTTACGAATTGAGAAACTTCTTTCAACGTCACCAGAAGATGTATCCTTTGCACATTGTATCATATCCACAGTTCTTGTTCAACACATTTTCCATTTTAATAAAGGCAAGTTCACCTACTTCACCTTTCACACGACTTAAATTATTACAACTGATTTCACCAATTCTATTTAATTTTCGGTTTGGCGGAAATAGCTTCTTTTTTCTTTCTTGCAGCTTGACGAAATACAAATATCACCTCAACCACAAGCTTCTTTTCTGTGGAGACTGAATTGTAACAGTAGGCTAGGTGCGACCCTCAAAAGTAGAAGGTAGATTCACTCCACGTAGACATGAACCATTTAGCTGGACGAGTCCAAATGTTCTAAGAGTCACATTCTAGTAGATTTCCAAGAATTTTTAGATTTTGAGATTCTGAAACTTGATTCTACTAATATAAAAAAAATGGCAGAAAGCTGGATTTGTTTTTAAAAATGACTTGAAAACTGCAAAAAATACCCGAACAGATAAACATGTCTAAAAGTGCAGAAAAAACGACCCTTTTAAGTGGTTTAATTTCGCTAAAAATGTTATGAGCCATGTGTATTTTCAGCATTACCAGAAAAAGGCTCAGTCATTAAAATCGGTTGCTATAGTAACGACAGTGTTGGGAATTTACTGGATAACCTACTTGAAGATTCGTAACACAAGACTGGAAAACTACGGGAAGATCTCCAAGTCACGAACATGGGGAAAGCATTGACATCGAATGCTTACTATGCAGGGTTCGTCTCAAGTTTTCATTTGTGAGGTAGGTTTAGCTGAATGTTCATTTGTTGTAATCCTACCGACGTGACGAGTGCTTCCTTCCGGTGTGACGGAATCGTTTCCGGAAACAGTGTCAGTTCCGCTTCGGAAGAACAGACCACGCATGGTCATTGACTGATTGACCCGGATGTTGAAAACAATAGGGCAGCCGAAGCTGTGAATGAATTTGACAGCCAATAAATTGACTCATGCTATGAAACTCGGTGAAGCGGCCAGGCGTGAGGTGAAGGGTTCATATATGCGGACATATGTATGCTTAACGTTAATCGGCCAGGATGGTATGAGAGTGTCATTTCGAAAATGGACGAGCCACCGGAGTAAAATAATGCTCATAACCAGGACCCGGGTGTTTATGACAAGTCATAGTTTTTGTTCTTGGTGTTTTTTCCATGGAAAATATAAGCGAAGCACGATTTTATCAATGGTGATTAAAATTATGGAATTCTTATGGATAATTTAAAGTCATATTTTGGCTTTTTAAACACCTTTTTTTTTTCTTCTCATTTTCTTGTCATTTGTTACATTATAGTTATATTTTCCCTTATAGTTTCGTATTTTTGTCATATTTTTATATTTCTATTTCTGTTTCGCTTATGTGATTGCAGTCGTCCGAAAGACAATTTTTCACATTTAATTCATGTCTGTAGTATTAGATCCTTTTCCCGTTGCAGTGTTGCGTGCAAATAGTTCCTTTTTGAACACTTTAAAATATATGTAATTTGCTGCTGTAATTCTTCTTTCTTCAAAATACCATTTATCTCATTTTGTACAGAACTGAGGGTTAGCTCTGAATTGAGCAATTAAATAGATTCAAAATAAAACAATAAAATTAATATTTATTTATTTATTTATTTATTACTGAGTGTGTTAGATTTTTAAAGTTCAATATAAACAGCATTACATTTTTGAAGATTTCAAAAATGCACCCAAAAATTTTAGGCCATATTTATCGTTGTATCTTCTAATTTTTTTCGGTCGTAAGTGCTTGCATATTTGTAACATTTTTAGGTCATTAACATCCGGGCCCTGCTCATAACTAACGCATACCATGTCCTTCAAAGCAAATTTTGAAGGAGCGACACAACGAACTGTTCATTTTTGGAAAGGGAAGCTAGATTACACTTAGATGTTTTTCTTACCTAGGCTATAAGTCTTAAGGCTGATACCTATATCATATTTGAAGTCAAACCCGAACGTTTCCACATGTAATAATCAAAGTTGAAAGTCATGGACCTATAGTTTTTCTCAAATGCATGCCACAACTTGGAAATCTGTCATCAGAAATTCTCTTTTGTTGAATTTGTGCAAATTTCAAACCTTTTTGTATTGTAATGAGGTTTATAACGTCGTAAGTCAATGTGTATGGTCATTTTACGTAGTAATAGTACGTTCGAACATATTTTACCAGAATAAAATTAAAAAACTTCTTTTTCTATGTTCTGTTCTTTCTTCTGAAAAAGCACCACTTGTCATTGTTTTATAGGTGGGAGACATGTAGACGCCTCTGGAAAACTTGTTTTTCTTCATTAGGCAATAGTCTTCGAATTTTTGGAGATGATCTATAAACTATGAAGTTGAGGTTCATAGATCGGAACACAAACCACGGCGCTATGTTGCTTATGTGGAGATGGATTACCACAGTGAGCACTGGACGAGTTTATAATACCAGATAATATATTATTGCGTACTTACCAACTTTTACACTTTGCCTTTTACGACTTTACGGTAAAGAAGGCGTTTTATCACTTTGTGGGTCGATCCATATGTTATAGATTTTCACTATTGCGTTATATTGTAATGTAAGATTACAGATTGATTGGTGCACAGTGCCATGGTAGACCAGAGCTAATCTGTGTGTTCATCCTGCATTACGACCTTAGGCTGCAACAAAGCGTAGGTATAGCGTGCGAAATTTAATTTTGATTGGACCATTAGCAACCAACAATAAATGGGCCAAAGAACTGTGAAATCCACTCCCCCACCTAAATTTTATCTTATGCTGCGTATGTTTCCTATTTTTTGTCATAATTTTTACCTTCTCTACTTCGTATACTAAGTGGGGTAACTGTTGTATTCGACCCAAAAATTCCATGTCAAGATTTCACCTGAAATATTTTTGAGGCCTCCTGAATGAAAAAAAAAAATTAGCATTTTTAGAAAAAGGTGTGTGTGTGCGCGCGCGCGTGTGTGTGTGTGCGCGCGCGCGTGCCTGTGAACAGTATAGCTAAAAAACGAAAAGTCGGTTAGAAACCAAAGTTCGTATTTAAGTTTAATATCCTTCAAGGATGCGACACGAAGGTTTTGAAGAGAATTACTCCACCCTAAACTACCCTTTACATGCTAATTTTTTTCGGAAATGTTGATTTTCTCAAAAATGCCTCTAACGATTTTGACTAAAATGCCATATATTTACGATATTTTTATGGTAAATGAAATATATATTTTGAATTTTCTGGTTATAGCTCATGTAGTCCTGTTTACTCTGGATGATCTTTGTATAACTGGTAAACCATAAGAGATAGACCAAATCTTACTATACAAAAAAATGTAGATCTCGTTAAAACACACAAGCTATGTCTAAATGAATTTTTGGTGGTGTGAACCATTTCGGAGATACTCCATATTATTTGTGTGATCTCTGTAGGGAAAAGAGAACGGAATTTCAAAGCCTTCATATAGCGACCAGCTTTAAAAGATTTGACTATCGGTCAAAGCCTACTGTATTCTCCTTGCACCTACAAGAAAATAAACAAGATAAATTGTACAAATGTCTATCTCGATTAACATGAAGATAGAGGAATAAGAGTTTGTAAGAATAATTAGCACAAGAGAAGAGAATGTCATGGGAGTGCAACATGTCAGATTTTTTGGCATAATTGTTGTTGGTAGTTTATATTGTGAAACATAATTATTACTAATTAACATAAGTACGCATACAGTGGAATTTGGATAATTCGAAGCTGAGGCGGAAGAAAATAATTCGAAATAACCAAAAATTCTAATTATAAACGTTACGTCTAAAATTGACAGTTTAGCAATACAGGTACATATATCCATTCCTAAGTATATAAAGTACAGAAACTGTATATTTGAACGAACTTATTTATTTTTAGGAGGGCTCGGGGCGCTGACCACGTCTCAGCCTCCAGTACTGTACCCCACCCCACTCATGACGCTTGTATGGCAGAGGTGGGGGACGCAGCGGCCGGGCGGCAAGCCTTGGCCCTTCAAGGGCTGTTGCGCTTGGGGTTTGGTTTAGTTTATAATGCAGTGAAGTTGTACAACTCGAAATAATATACTGTAGTCCTACAGTGGTCACACGGTGATATCCCGTATTCTTTCACGATTCCTGATTCAAACCCTTTTCAACTTCTCGAACGACGGCGGCCTTCTCCACAAAAGGTAAGGTCTTATATTGGAGATGCGGCTTAGTGGCACTGATTTGCAACACAATGAACCGTAGGAAGCTCAAGCGACAGCTAAAGGCACACGTGTTTTAAACAAGGGGATGTGGGAGCAGGTGTAGAAGCTCAAGGCCGGCAGCTAGGTAAGCTATTCCACCCCCAAACTGCATTCCAGCTGCACTCTTACAAAGCAAACTTCACTTGGACGAAGTTATATTAAATTTTCGCGTTTAGATTTATTTTCGACTGTAATTTCTGAACAAAAACTTTGAATTGAGGAAAATGAAATTCGAATTGCATGTGACTTTTGTTTACATTGCTTTACTACATACTTCAAGGGACCAAAAAAAATCTTTGAATTATAAACGTTGGAATTATCCGACTTGCACTGTATATGAGTTGTTACAGGTATGGTTAAAATATTGCTTGTAAAACTTATAGGCTAGTTTATTAATGTTGGAACTTTTATCTGACGCAGTGAAAGATATGTCCTTAACCTTTACGCTGGTAGAACCTTTAATGAAACTGCATTTACAAACTCCAACCTGGTGATGGAATTCTGCTGCAGTGCTATCATCCTCATTCTTAAGAAAGACACATTTGTCACTAGGGTAAACTGGAATAGCTTCCATGGTTGGTTTGACTTTGAAAGAAGGGGGGGGGGGGGCTGGTGATCGTGGGTAAGGGGTGGATACGAGGTTATATGCGTAGAAAACAGTGAAATAAACCACAGGCCAATGATATGCTGTGGAAAACCACAATAAAGGTGTTACACGTTTCGAGGCACTCTCCAGGATGTCATTTGGGGCGATAAATTCAAATGGCAGGTTTTTATTGCAGGAAGGACCGTGGTTTTATAGAGCACAATAAAAGCTGGTGGTTTTATTGTCATGAATTGGTGGTGCATAGCTCAGTAACTTCCCAAATTAGGTAAAATTAATTAAATATACACACATTTCATATAACATAGGGAGACCACTACATGCATCATAATTAACAGTTAAAATTGTTTAATTTGTATTGATAGTCATAGATTAATGTCACTTTCAAAGAGGTTAACTTGATAGCTTGGGAATGCAGAATCTTCTTCACCAACTTGAACTCCTGCTTCTTGTATCTATATGTTAAGATTCACTCCATCATTAAATAACTACGGGAACAAAGAGGAGGCACAAGGGTTTAACATTTTACCTATTATAATTATCTAAAGAATTACTGAACCATTCCGACCGGCGATTGTTCCACCGCCAAGAGTAAGTACTTATACACTGTGCAGCGTTTCCAAAAATTGGAATATCGTCAGCGGGGAGGTTAAGGAAGTCGATATTTCACATCCTTATGCATGAATACTGGAGGATTTTTATCCGTTGTTAGGAATAGCGAGGCTCTATGAAGTTACAATTATAATAAGTAAAGATAATGATTAAATTATTCATAAAGGTTGGAGGAGGTATATTTAATTAATCAGTTGGTCATTCGGGTTTGAGAAGCTAACCGTGCAACGTCGGATAGGCCAGCTAGTCTAACATAACCTCAAATTGCTCATGTATGTCTTGTCCGAAAACTGAATCCGTCTGCTAAAGCGTTATTTTGCATTCTTGATACATTTGTAGCTATTAATGACTAGAACCGCGTTCTCTTACCACAGTGTCGTGTTATTACTAGAGCTCGGGGTTTTATGATCTAAATGAAATATTACTGCATTTCTGCTGTAAAAATTACCAAAATATGACCCAAAATCCAAAAAAATATTACCTTTAAACATATAAAAAACACGAAAAAATGCTTTTAATAGTTACGGATGAAATAATCCATACCTATAAACTTCATTTTTAGCAGAATTGCACTGGATAGTGATATGCAGTTTCAGATCATGGAACCTGAAACATCTTCGTTTTTCAGTAAATAGATTTTTATACTTTCAGAAACTGGTTTTTGTAGTGTTTAACGCTCTCTTTTACTAAATACGGCACCGCAGGCGGTGACACTAACGATACAGGGAATGAAGATGGAGCACCGGTGGAATGAGATGGTGGGGGAAACAGGAGAACCCGGAGAAAACCCGCCCCAGCGCCGCTTCGTCCACCACAAATCCCACTTGGGGTTGCCTGGGATCGAACCCGGGCCGCTTTGGTGAGAAGCGAATGGTCTAACCACTAGAAACTTCTTTCTACATCACATGGTGCAATGGGGGTAAACTTGAAATAAGGGAAATCATTAGCAGAAAGTCCAGGTTCATTTTCATGGACTTCTGCTCTTTGCCAGAAACTATCTCACCAATTTTACACAATGTTTTATATGCAGCATTCTTTCAAGCTCACGTAGTAATTTTTCTGTAACCTTGTCAGTTACTTGTGCACTGGATAACTCACTTTCAGTTTCCTTCATAATGCTATGCTCACCACAATTTCATAACCATAGTTTCGAAGCGATGATGGACTTTAATGTTACACCTAAATTTGAGTTTATGTAGTTGTTTCTTGACACGGTGAAAATAAAAACAATTGTACATTTTTGATGGAAGATAAATCACCTCCATCAAAGTTACTGAAAATCTCGATCTCACCGCAGTTCATGCAGCATCAAGCCAAGTCTTCCCAACATGTTACAATGGGCTGAAGGGCAAAGAGAAAAGGTTTTGAAATATTTACAAAAATATCTGAAGCGTGAAATACTACATAAAATATTACTGAAAGTATGCTCTTATTTGTACGAGGAAAAATAAGCTGGGATAAAAATATGACGTCATAAAAATCCGAACCCTAGTGATTACTATAAGCCTCCCTCTGCAATGTAAATGTCTGCGGGATGTTCTGCTCTCTGGAGGGGAAAGGGGGAACCGTAGCACATAGCAGCTCACGATGTCATAAATACATTTACTATCTAGATTCTATAGATGAAATACATCGCATTGCCAGCACAAGAGCGTATGTCTTATAGGGGCCGGGTGTGAAATTTTAACTTGAAGTTGAAGTAATTTAACACCGAACTTAACATTTATGTTTCAATGAATAGCGTTAGCTTCAACTCAGTGTTAAGACTCCTGTTAAATTAACTTCTCCATACCCCTGAGTTAAAGCGTTTAACACTAGTGTAAAGTTGAAAAATGGCTGTCGCAAATCAAGCAGTGGACACCGAGTTGTATTTAAAAGGATAGAATATACCAATTTACGGGTGTTCTGGGAGCAGTAGACTACACGCACGTGAGAATTCAATCTCCCGATGGCCAAAGGGCCAAAAAGTCTATCGTAACTGCAAGGGTAACTTGAGTTAATGAACAAGTAATTATTGACCGTCCATTTTTTACAATCAATAATTGATCTGTATTTTGTTCCCAGCTCCACTGCTAATTCTTTTTCCAAAGATAAAACATGTGTGCCCGTTTCTAGCTTTTTTATTAATTTTTCAATTGTATTTGTGTCGTGATAAGAAAACAACGAAACTATCCTCACTCTTGACTTTAAAAGTTTCGTCTGCTTTTCAGGAACCAAACAGAAATTAGCGTTGCAAAGGAGAGGAAAGACAAACGCGCATCGGAGCCGTTTCAGAAGCAGTCGAGTTCGTTCACTGCCTTCTCGCTCCTGGTTATACGTTTTTCTCTTGACAAACGCGCATCGGAGCCGTTTCAGAAGCAGTCGAGTTCGTTCACTGCCTTCTCGCTCCTGGTTATACGTTTTTCTCTTTGACTTTAACACTGAGTTAGTTAAGTTTTCTCTGGAAAAGCAAGAAGCTTCACACAGAGTTAAAAATTTAATTCAAATTTAGTAAACCCTTTGGTAGAGCATTTTAACACCCTAGGAGGCCTTTGCCTAAACCGTAATATTTCTTAGGAAACGCTAGTTGTTGATGTGAAACACATCACTTCCAGCAACGTTCTCATGACAGCAACACAATACATCTACTGTCTGCCCGGCGACCGGGGTATGAGGTGAGGGAGGGGGCTCGAAGTGTTAATCTACTCATGCAATTACGTAGTAGTGCTTCTTCCAAGAGTTGAAAAGAGGAAGAGAAGACATAATAAGAAAATAACTCGACATTACTTCATAATGACATCAAACGCCGTTTCTTATCTGCAGCAGGGTGTGATAACAATAATCTTATATGTTACAGTCACACTCAGCTTCGGAATTTTACACATTAAATCACGTAGCAAGATAATTTTTTCTTGAGATCCCATTGAGCATGACAGATAACCACAACTGGTTTCAGTTAATGCACGCAGGCATATGAATCATGTTCATTGATGATGCAAGTCGATCGTAATGGACTTAGGAAGAGAGGAGGGACTAATGAGTTGCACTCACATGACTTTCTCTACTCGTTCAAATTAGCCTTACAAACTCTTATTCCTCTATCTTCTTGATTTTAATAGAGAAAAATCTGATGTGTTGCACTCACATGACTTTCTCTACTCTTGTACTAACCATTCTTACAAACTCTTATTCTTATATCTTCTTCGTGTTAGTTAAGATAAACATTTGTACAAATTATCTTATTGCTTATTTCCTTGTAGATGCAAGGGGAATGTTAGAATACAGTAGGATTTGTGCGATAGTCAAATGTTTTAAAGCTTTGAGATTCTGTTGTCTTTGCACACTTAACATATAAAAAATGAACAACGATGATCCATTTCACGAAAGTTCTAAGTTTTCCGAAACTCACACATAACAAGGAATATCTCCGAAATGGTTCACCCTACAAGAAAATTTATTGATACATAAATTGTGTGTTTTAGCAAGATCTACATTTTTTGTATAGTATAATTTGGTCTATCTAACGGTTTACCAGTTATGCAAAAGTCGTCCAGAGTAAATACGACTACAGGGGCTACAGCCAGAAAATTCAAGATCTACGTTTCATTTGTCATAAAAATATCTCAAACATATGACAGAGCCATTTTCAAGAAAATCAAAATTTTCGAAAAATGTTCCACGTAAAGGGTAGTTTAGGGTGGGGCTATTTTCTTCAAAACCTTCGTGTCGCATCCTTGAAAGACATGAAACTTAAATACCAACTTTCGTTTCTAACCGAAAGTTATGCTGTCCACAGACTGATACACAGACAGGTACACAGACACACACACGGACCTTTTTCTAAAAATGCTTTTTTTTTTATTATTCAGGGAGCCTCAAAACATATTTCCGGTGAAATCTCGACATCGAATTTTTGGGTGGATTACAATACTTTCCCTACTTACCAGTAGAGAAAGCAAAAATAGTTGCAGAAATTGTAGTATTGCATATTTCTTTATGGGAACAATGAGAATAGGAAAGTGAAGCTTATAGTCAAATATTTTAGGTACTGGTCGCTATGTGATGTTTTTGAAATTCCATTCTCTTTACATGGCCGGAACATATAAAAAAGAATAACGAGAAATGTAAATATTGCAAAGTTTAAACCGAGAAAAGAACAAAAAAATGAGTTTTAACGAGCCCTACATTTTTTGTGTAGTAGATTTTGTCTGTCTTATAGTTCACCAGTTATACAAAAATTGTCCAGAATGAAGAAGACTTCGAAGGATATTTCCAGGAAATTCAAAATATACATTTACTTTATCATAAAAATATCTTTTTATGAATCAAAATTGTTAAAGCCGTTTTTGAGAAAACCAATATTTAAGAAATTGTTTCCTGTAAAGTGTAGTTTAAAGTGGGGGATTTTCTTGAAAATCGTGTGGTATTGGAAGACGCTAAACTTGAATACCAAGTTTGGTTTTTAACCGACTTTTTGAGTTGTACTGTACACAGACAGGCAAGCGCGCGCGCACACACACACTCGCACGCACACACACAGACACACACACACACACACACACACACACACACACACACACACACACACACCTTTTCCTAAAACTACTTTTCTAGGCGGGGGCCTCAAAACATATCCGGTGAAATCTCAACATTGAATTTTTGGGCGAAACACAATACCTCCCCTATTTACTATACGCAGTAGAGAAAATGAAAAGGGAATATTGTTAAATAATGAACTAATTTCGTATTTTACTGCTGCAATGAACGGAATGTTGGGTAATGGTAAACTGTTTGGGCCCCGGGCTCAATTGAGCGGTGCATTCACCCTCCGATATGAGCTCGGATAAAGGAGGTGGAAAATTACAGCGAGAGAGAGAGAGAGGGGGGGGGGACGAGCTTGGTTCACTTTGAAAGGTGGATGACCCTTTTTGCAGATGATGATACAGCCTCAAGGCTCGGTTTTATTCATAGCACCCACAGTGACCATGTCTAACACAAGCATAATATTGTTGAACGGCACCCATATAATCTGTTTGTCCTTTGCTACAACGTAAACGAGGCTTTTTATATGCTGTCAAAGAAGTGTAATCAAGGACCTGTCAGTTGCATGTTCATCCGAGGCTGCTCTTCCGATGCGTCAGTATTCAAATGTGGCCTGGCGCCCTGTTGCATCCTGCAGTGACAGACGCGACAGATGATATGCAGACAAGACAGTGTACCCATATGATATAGGCAATAATTCTAATAAACAACCGAGCGGTAACGTCTGTGGCCCGAATTCCGAAGACCCCCCAGTTTTACTCAAGTTGTGCAGTGTTGCCCCAGAATGTCAGGGCTGTATTTGCAAGAATTTTCCAAATATTTGGCTTCAGCTATACTTTCATCTTATTTTGCATACGCATGCTTGATAGTAGCCGTTTAAAATGTGTATTAACCGAAAACGTGGGAAGATTACAGAAGAAAAGTCTAGTGCGAAATTGAGTGTATACATACTCCATCCAGCCTTAGATCCGTACCTTGTATCCCTCCACGATAACCTGGGGTTCGTACCAACTGCGGCAAACACAAACACCACGTGGACTCATGCCTCGTGTTTATGATGCAACAGAACTATATTTACTTGGAAGTTTCAGGAATAGCACTGCTATCTCATACATTCAAGTAGTCTTTACCTAGCTTATCATACATCTTGAAAACTCAAGATAATCGCTAGTATTTAAGGTACTATATTTTGTGGTGTGCTTTGGTTTCGGCGTATCGCGGGTTAGTTGTTGACGGCTTGTGTTTACATCAAATGGGGGTTCTGAGAGCATGACGTCAGTGATTAGAAACAGTTGGACCGGTGTATACGGACAATAGATTGCAAGTGCAACTACAGTTAAAAATTCAAGTTATTACTAAATAGTAAATACATGTTTCGAAGAAATTTGTATGACATGGCAATTTGCCATGTTTCCATTGATGCCATCACACGCCGTGCGAAATACCGCCACACCTACGCCAGGCACGTGGCCAGTCAGTCACCTTCACGTTGGAACACAATTTGGAACGGAAATAAACTCAGACAAAGAGGCCTAGAAATAAACGCACAAGCCCAATTAAATAAGCTCTCAGCGAGGATCTCATATCGAGATATCTTTGCGCAGGCGCCGTGATATTCATAGTAGCATGCACTTTGCTATGATTCGGACGCGCTGGAAAATGTATCAAATAAAGGGCTAAAAAGTTCTGTTTACGCCTTTCGTGGTTCTCTTTTGTAGCCCATGCTGCGGTTGGTATACACTGGAAAATGTGTCAAGTAGAAGGGCTCAAACATTGTTTACTTCTTGGCGGTTCCGCATTATAGTCCAGAAATATTAAACTGAGTTGCTGAAATGTTTTGATCCAGAAATTGCTTGCTCGAGATTGAGAATGGATTCCTAGTGCTTGTCATATTTTTTGGTAACTCCATAACTTGAATACATTACTGCAAGTTGGGTCAGATTACACCCCTTAGATCCTTCTTTCTGCCCCTCTCTTGTGTTGACAGAATGACCCCAAACGATAAATATGTATATAATTTCCCTTGTTAGATACTCTTAAGTATGCCAAGCGAAGATTTTCAAGAAATTGCCCCACCCGAAAGTTTCCTTTATGTAGATAAATATTTCATGTTTATATTAGCGTGGCAATATTCTTTTTAGTTTTCTGTGGATAGTTTGTGAATATCTCATCTTGGAAGCTTTTTAAACAGTTTAGTTTAAGTAGGAAATCATAGGAGACTGCAAAAATTTGCTGCAAGATTTTCCCCCCACTCCAGAATTCATCAATACTATTGTGTGCTATTTCCAAAGATTGTAAATATATATTGTCTCAATCAGGCAAACTATTGCCGACGTTATTCGTAATTCTTCAAGAGCCATCTGATATTAGTAAGTAAGTTTAAGAAAAGATGTTCAGGACAGTCTAATTGTAAAATGGAATTCCTCGGGGAAAATCACAAAACTGTTGTTCAGTGTATTTTTGAAAGAAGCACTCCTTCCGTATTCAAGCGCACGAAACCTCTTACTTCTGGACTCTTATGGTGTTCATAGCGATATAGAAGACATTCAGCGACTATTGGAAGAACATCATGACCCTAAAAAGCTGACGGTAAACATCATACCAACGTACGAATTGCAGCTTCTCGATCAATATTTCTTCCGGATGTACAAATGTATGATACGTGAACTACGTATATCATAGTATTGAATTTGATCACCTGGATGTTAGGTTGCAACAGCGGGACAATATCCTCAAACTACAGTCCTTGACATATCAAACAGTTCCTCACTCCAGCGTCCACATCAATACGGATGGGTACTGGCGGGGTCAGCTGAGAGACATTGAGCATTTTCAGAACACAACTGACCTGTCCTTTTTGAAAGGACACTGTGATAAATGTGAAGGAACAGTTGTTATCAAATGTGGTTAGTGTATAGAAAAGTTAGGTTTCATGCACTTTTTAATTACTATCATTATTGCAGTACATTTGTTCGACTAACAATGTACCTTACTGTAAATTAAGATTATTATTCTTATTACCATTATTAATATTAACATTCAAAAAGGAAACATGTTCCACGCCTCCCTTCTTTGAACTCATTTTTCTAACAAACCAATTACGTTCTTTTACTTCTTCACCTGATTACCTTTCCCTTATGTAGGACTTACACCCCCTAGGACTTACACCAGTGCCTAGGGTCAGACGCCTGTCGGGGAGCACAGGAACCTATGGACAGGACAGAGTGAAGACCTGGAAGCGGGTGGTCTGCCAAGCATCAGGTATGATAGTCGGGAAGAGGATGATATGAAATGCAGGCGAAATGGTTCACACCTTTAAAACCTGACCTTTTGCCCAGATAGGGTGGGATCATTAGCCTTGCACAAGGCTCACTCTGCTTTCCCTTCATAACAGTCCGCCCTGTGCTCTCGGAGAAAATAAATAACGTATAACTTGTCTGTGTCACGTGTGTTTGGAGCTAACCAATCTGAAAACATATTACTTATTAACTAAAATTATTAGTCTACAAATGAAGTAAATGTTGATGTAATTACCCTGTCTTGAGTCACCAATACACATATCTACACTTATACCCTTGGCATCCTGTATATACCCAACGGATTGTTATGGGTAGAGAAAGTTGTAGGGAGACTGTTTACATCATTTATTATAAAATAGGAAATGCGTGGTGGTTTTCTGGAAGTGTATCGCAAAATTTTACTACGCAGCAGAAGTAGCGAGTTAATTTGTAAGAGAACTCTTGCGTAAGTCTAATGCAGAGACGTTTTATTAGAAAGTCCCGCAGAACAAAAGACAGTAATGCGGCCATTATGTCGACAAGCAAAGCATGCCTAATCTCTCCTAGCTTGTCACAGCTTTCTGGAAACAGTTGATTGCAGCTGTGAGTGATGCATTTAATGCACTCGTCTTATCCATCAACCACTGAAAGCGCCGCGATAACGAGTCATTTGTCATCGGTGTAGTTATCGGCTTAAGCCTCGGGTTATTGACTGACAGTAGCACAGATGTCCAGTTAGAAATCCCCAACTTAATGGCTTCCTAGAAGGGTATTTGTATTACATTTACATGGCTTTCTGTATCCAATATTTACACAAACATTCTTACAAAAGTGTATTCTTGTGTGTGTGTGAGTTTGTGGTGAACAACATAACGTTAAAACGAAAACTCGGTTAAATACCAAACTTGGTATCTAAGTTCGGCATCTTCCATGCGACACGAAGATTTTTGAAAAGTTTGATTTTCTGAAAAATGGCTAACAATTTTGATTAAAGTATCATATTTTTAAGATATATTCATGACAAATGATATGTATATCTTGAATTTTCTGGGAATGTCCTTAGATGTCCTCTTCATTGAGGGCGACTTCTGTTTAACTGGCAAATCGTAACAGAGCCCAAACTTTGCACATAACATATGTAGATCTCGTTAAAACATACAATTTGTTTCAAATACTTTTTTGTGGAGTTGACCGTTTCCGAGATATTCCTTGTTATTTGTTTGAATTTTGCAGTACTTACGCTTTTCTCAAATAGGAAGAAGTTATTTATTTTTACGTCCTGGCCATGCAAAGAGAAGGGAAATGTCAAAGCCGTCACTTTGCGACCAGCTCTTAAAAGGTTTGACAATGGCTTAAGTCTACCGTATTCTTCTATTCCCACTGTATCTATAATGAAATATGTAATAAAACAATTTCTACAGACGTTTATCTCGATTAACACGAAGCAGATAAAAGGTTTTTAAGAATCGTTTGTACAATAGTGAGTCATGTAAGTGCGCACATATTAGATATTTCTTTTTTTAACACTTCGCTTTTCACCATTACGCTACTAAATAGTACGTAAACATACAAACACAATAAAAGTTCAAAAGTCGTTTTTATTTACGGTGCTGAGTGGTAGTTTTCGTTTATTATAAATCCCAAACTTGGAATGATTGTTTCAGCGTGAAATAGGGATTAGAAATGGTGAAGGATTTCAGCATTACGAGCAAGACTAAGACTATTGTGCCTGCTGAACCCCTGGTAAGACTCGATGACAGGCGCAGTGCAGCGCAGATTGAACATTTCGCCTCCCGTTCCTCACGGATAAGGCGGAAGTTTCCATCCCAGGGAAGAAAACCATAGTTGTCTCCTGAAAGCTTGCGCCGCATATGACTTGCCGCGCCTAACCTGGCTACAGTGCCAGATGAAACAAAACAATTAAGATTGAAAATGAGGACAGGTTAATATGCAGGAAATTGTCGAGTGGAAAGGCAGTGTCAGATCAGAAGCAACTGATTCTGACTTTCTGAAACGTAGGTAATACGACTAGTGTGTCAGCTAACGAGCATGCGCGTGCTTTACTGAAGAAGACAATATTATCGTACCCTGTCGGGATGCGAGATATTTTCGTATAACCGTTATAACTCGCAGTTACAGTGCGTTTACGGCTGCTAATAACGATTAAGTTATTTACTGTCATGGTTATAACGTCCGCAGTCACATTACATTAAACCAGTAACGATTAACTGTAACCACGTTTTAGTATGAACGATGCCGATACAGATTTACTTCATTTGATGCAATCTTAAAATATTTTACTTTCTCTTACGTATACTAGAGGAGTATTGTATTCCACCAAAAAATTCGATGTCGAGATTTCACCGGAAATATATGTTTTGAGACCCCCTGAATCCAAAAAAAAAAAAAAAAAAGCATTTTTAGAAAAAGGTACGTGTGTGTGTCAGTCTGTGGACAGCATAACTAACGAAAAGTAGGTTAAAAACCAAAGTTGGTATTTAAGTTTGATGTCTTTCAAGGATGCGACACGAAGATTTTGAAGAAAATAGGCCCATCCTAAACTACCCTTTGCATGGAAAATTTTTAAAAAATTTTCATTTTCTTGAAAATGGCTAACGATTTTGATTAAAATGCCATATGTTTAAGATATTTGTATGACAAATGAAATGTATATCTTGAATTTTCTGGCTATAGCCTATGTAGTCTTGTTTACTCTGGATAACGTTTGAATAACTCGTAAACCGTAAGAGATAGACAAAATCTTACTTGTACAAAAAGTGTAGATCTTGCTGAAATACACAATTTATGTCTGAATAAATTTTCTTGTAGGGTGAACCATTTCGGAGATATTCCATGTTATTTGTGTTAGTTTCGGAAAGCTTAAAACTTTCGTGAAATGGAACATCGTTTTTCATTTTTATATGTCAAGTGTGCAAAGAGAACGGGATCTCAAAGCTTTAAAAGATTTGACTATCGCTCGAAGCCTACTGTATTCTAATATTCCCCTTGCACCTACAAGGAAATAAGGAATAAGATAATTTCTGCAAATGTTTATCTCAACTAACACAAAGAAGATATAGGGATAAGAGTTTGCAAGAATGGTTAGTACAAGAGTAGAGAAAGTCATGTGAGTGCAACACATCATATTTTTTTATTTATTATGGGTGATACAAAATTTAATGGCGGGTGGCAGGAGTAGCTGGCCTACACAAAATCCAACCAGAGGCTTGCTAGACTTTGTATTGTTAAACTTGCTGTGAAAGTCGGCGATATAAATATCATATGCGTCCGCAAAATGTATTTGTACAACAGGAAAGAGAATACTACTGAATATTTACACCATGCTGTTAGGAACCTGCAACAGCGCGAGAGTAGAAAAGGACAAAGCTAACGGCAACTTTTATGCGCTAGATAGAGACAGATATATCCCATTTAACTCCATACTGTCATCTAAGGGTGAGACAAGCCATAAAACTAGGAATTTGGGTGATACCCTTTGTTTTGTAAGTTGCGGGGCAGATTTGCCTTGCTGCCACCCCCCCCCCCCCCCCTGGTGCCAGACGTTCCGCCATTGTATATGAAACCGCCTACAGCTGTTATCCGTGAGGTGTTACTAGAAGCCGCTATTTGACGCCTTGCAAGCAAATTGAATAAGGTTCCTGGAACGAGAAATATGTATGTGTGTTTGTACTTCAGCAGTACCAATAAATGACGTTCTCGGAAAGGGTGATGACTACCCATACTCCTGGTGGGAGTAGACGTGATGTCAAATATTCATCTTACTGCTAATAAATGTACCTCCTAAATAGGTAAATCGTCATCAATCGTAAATCATCATTCTGGATGATTTTTGCGTAAATGGTAAACCGCAAGAGAGGCAAAAGCTTACTAAATAAAACATGTTGATCTCGTTAAAACACACAGTTTATGTCAAATACTTTTTTCTTTCGAGTGAAACGTTCCCGAGATATTCTTTATTATTTGTTTGAATTTGTCAATACTTTTACTTTTCTCAAACAGGAGTATGTTATTCTTTTTACTTTCTCTACTGGTAAGTAGGGGAAGTATTGTATTCTACCCAAAAATTCGATGTCGAGATTTCACTGGAAATATATGTTTTGAGGCCCCCAGAATCCAAAAAAAAAGCATTTTTAGAAAAAGGTCCGTGTGTGTGTCTGTATGTCAGTCTGTCAGTCTGTGGACAGTATAACTCAAAAACGAAAAGTCGGTTAAAAACCAAAGTTGGTATTTAAGCTTAATGTCTTTCAAGGATGCGACACGAAGATTTTGAAGAAAATAGTCCCACCCTAAACTACCCTTTAAATGGAAAATTTTGATTTTCCTGAAAATGGCTCTAACGATTTTGATTAAAATGTCATATGTTTGAGATATTTTTATGACAAATGAAATGTATATCTTGAATTTTCTGGCTATAGCCCCTGTAGTCGTATTTACTCTGAACGACTTTTGCATAACTGGTAAACCGTTAGAGATAGATCAAATCGTACTATAAAAAAATGTGGATCTTGCTAAAATACACAATTTATGTCTAAATAAATTTTCTTGTAGGGTGAACCATTTCGGAGATATTCCTTGTTATGTGTGTGAGTTTCGGAAAACTTAGAACTTTCGTGAAATGGATCATCGTTGTTCATCTTTTTATATGTTAAGTGTGCAAAGACAACAGAATCTCAAAGCTTTAAAACATTTGACTCGTACAAAGCCTGCTGTATTCTAACATTTGCCTTGCACCTACAAGGAAATAAGCAATAAGATAAGTTGTGCACATGTTTATGTTAACTAACACGAAGAATATCTAGGAATAAAAATTTGTACAAATAGTTTGTACATGAGTAGAGAAAGTCATGTGACTGCAACACATCAGATTTGTCTTATATGTTAATGGCACAAATAGAACGGAATCTCAAAGCTTTAAAAGATTCGACTATTGCACAAAGCCTACTGTATTCTAATATTGCTCTTGCACCTACAAGGAAGTAAGCAATAAGATAATTTGTACAAATGTTTATCTTAACTAACACGAAGAAGATATAGCACTAAGAGTTTTCTAAGAATGGTTAGCACAAGAATAGAGAAAGTCATGTGAGTGAAGCACATCAGATTTTTTATCTCTTCGCCTTGCAAAGAGAACGGAATTTCAAAGGCATCGCATAGCAATCAACTCTTAAAACATTTCACTATTGCATAAAGCATACTGCATTGTCCTTGCACCGACAAGAAAATCAGCAATAAGATAATTTCTGGAATTGCTTATGTCGATTAAAATGTATTAGATAGAGAAATACGCATTTGCAAGAACAGTTTGTATAAAAGTGAGTATAACTCTACATATATTTGCAAACAGAGTTTCTCCAAATTGAACTATATTAAACGTCTGTATCGCAATACGTTACGTGAAGATCACTTGGTGTATCTTCTAAGACTATGCACTTTGACGTTGTCTCCAAATATTGAATTCGTAAACGTAAGCAATTCCAAAGAAGTCACTAATGAACAGGAGCTTATCGCATAAGATTTGAAAGTGCTTCGTAAATCAAACGCAACGTAGATATAACTAAACCGCACTGCAACACAATGCACGGCTGGGGGTTAGAATGTTGCAACGTCCGCATGTAGTGCAAGGAGATAAAGTCAACTTCCTTTCTTTCGCAAATGTTGGACACCGCTGATGTAGATTAAAATAGCATGTTATATCTATGATATTTATGTAACAAATAAAATTAAATCTTGAATTTCTGGAAAGAGCTTGTGAAGTCCTCTTTCGGAAGGAATCTTGCATAATTTTGTATAAGTAGTAAACCATAAGAGATAAAAACGTATGTACTACACAACAATGTAGAATATGTTTAAAAGAAACAAATTATTAAAAATAAACTTTATTCTCGCATCTGCGATTTCCAAGATACTAATCCGTTGTTATTGGTTTAGATTTTCCGGTTTGTCATTTTTGAACTGCTGCTACCATTCAATTGTTTGTGCGATACTATGGGGATAGTATGGAATAGGCCTGGGGAATAGTATTCCGAAGGTGTGAACACAGTTGTCCCTCCCCTCGCTAACTGCAGTAGCTGCTAGCACGCACATGCAGACTGGCACGCACGCATTAAGTGGAACCGGTTTTCCCTTTGGTTTTCCCCGGTTTTCCGCTTTGGTGATCACAAAGGGATAGGTAGTAGGGGAATGGCTTGGCACCTTGTGAGTAGGTATTGTTTCCCGGGTCTGGTATGGAACTTCTAGGCCCGCATATTGCGACCCCCTGACTCGCTTCAGCATTCTGTATACCTCTGATATGTACAATGAAATGTGAAGTTAAACTATTGCTGCAAACCGTTATCTCGATTAATATGAGTAATTAGAAAAAATATTTTATAAGAATAGTTTCTAGAGGCTACATACAAATAAATGATAGTGGCAAGGAAAAGCCATGTGAATATAGCATATCCGAAGTTTGCTCAATACTTATCCAACGGTCGCAAAATATCTTAGAGCTGGAATGCAAGAATGACACAACAACAATGAATAAATCTGAAAGTGATCATAATCGTTTGAAAACATGCTTACAGTATGAATCGTTCACTAGAAAATCAGTGGGGCATTCCCATCAGGGTTGCCAACTCATACGATAATTATGGGGGCATACATAATTTTAATATTTGTATACATGGTTGTCAGCCCGTACGATAATTATGGAGGTGTACGAAAATTTGAACGTATGATAGTTCGATACCGGCGAAATATCATTGTCACTGGTTTGTCACACCAGCGAAATGAAACTAATTACAAATAGCGACACCACTTTTGCTCTCATGGCCTGTCTCCACCCCTCTAAGGCAACCATTTCCAACCCTACTAAGCCTCCTACCCTTTATCCCCTTATTGCCAGTATGCCCAGGTCTGATAATATCAATGAAGAAGGTACTGCTCAGAAAATTGGAGATTCATGGAGAAATCTTGGAATAAGTGATATTCCGTGTGGAATAAGGAACATACATAAACCTGACATTTTCTGGAGTGCTGTTAAACATGTCACCTTGGTGGAAATACTGATTTCAAAGAACTAGCGGCCTTTGCATTATCAGTGATTTCGTTGCCCCACAGAAGCGCTTCTTGTGGAAGAGTTTTTTCTAAACTGGGTTTAATAAAAACCAAAGTTAGAAACAGGGCACTAGATACGGTAAATTAACTTATTCTATCGTCTCAGCTTTTGAAAGAATGTGGTAGATCCGAAAATCTGCAAGTCACCTAGAAGATGTTAAGGTTTATCTCAACAAATTTGTATAATGCTGCAACGGTTGAGGTCATCAATCTTGCAAGTGGATATCATAAGTGTTATACTGATATTTTTTATTGTTGTAGTATTTGGTTCAAGATGTACGATAATTTTGAATCCAAATCTATAATTTTGAGTGGCTGGTACGATGATTTTACTTTTACATGTTGGCAATCCTGATTCCCATACATTGTCTCTGTGTTTACCTATACTTACATGTGTAACTTTGGTAAACTGACCGAGCGTGATGGCTCAGGCGGTCTCCGGCTAGTATACGGCAGGTCGTGGGTTCCACCTTTCTGGCCCATGGAGTTTCTCGGAGGTTTTTCCGGGTCACCGGGCGAATGCTGGGAAGGATTTACATATCCTCCGAATTTCCTGTTCCTCCATTTCGTTACATTTATCATTTCATTTCACCCTTTATCCCGTTAGGTTTCTTTCAGGGTTGGAAGCCTCGGCGAGCGTCGCGGCCAAGGCACAACAGGGGAAACAAATGCACTCTTGAAATCTCGTCCTCAGAATTTGTACAAGCTCCAGTGGGGAGGGGAGCCGATTTCCGAGTCCCGCGCCCCCTTGGGAGTACGAACCCGAAGGGGTGGGAAAGGAACCAGGCTGAGCCAGCCTTCGCCGAGATGCTTCTAACTGGGCAATTGTAGGGATCCTACCCTCTGCTCTGTCCTGGCAACGTTCCGGCCGCCCTTCGGATCCATTCTCCCGTGGGGTGCCCCGTGGGGGGCATAGGCAGAAAAGGTCGCCTTTCGGTCGAGGTGCAAATTCCCCTTCCGCAAGTTGTCATCGGTAAACTATCAAAGGACCTATCCAGTAGGGACCGAAAAAAATCGTTGACCTTGAGATTATTCCTTCATTCCCCAACGCTAAGGCAGAGGAAATATTCTTGGAATCCGAAAAAGTAGGTATATTTTGAGAAAATTAATTGCGTTTATGCCTTTATGAACAGGAAAACTGATAAATATATTTCATTCTTAGTTCTGAGTGGTTTTAATGATCCCAGGGAAACATTTTCATGCAATTTTCTCCACCTCATTCTCAAAATGGTTGAGATGATGATAAACAATATGTATATGGCACATTTGCAAGAAAAACAAAGTGTATATGTATGCTGAACCATGTGTATATGTATATGTACTTAATAGCATGTACATCTCCGGACAAAAAAATGTCACGCCTGAGCGCTAAATTCCTCTAAGTCCTACAAGGCACAGCGCCTTTGATTGATCATATGGATTAGTAATATTAAGTTTCGGACCTGTTACAACTAAGGTAGCTGTCAGGAACGATGGCGGTAAGTGACAGATAACGTGCATGTAGGGGAAAGAGCTGCGTTGCAACTGTTTCCCAACTTTCTCAGGAAGTACTTACATTTTACACCATTTCCCTGGCTTGACTGTGAATAACGCAACGTTTTTTTTGCTTCTGCCATCTTCGGAACTGTTAATGAACTTACTATCACACAATGGAGTGCACTTATTGCTCGGAATTGCTTAATTTCACTGTAAAACTGTACAAATACTCTCACACATGCGCTCTGAAACATACTACGTTTAGTTGACTAGAAAACATGTGACTGTGACGTCATTGGATATTTGCCTACTGCGCAACCGCCTTCGTTCCTCCCGCTACACAACTGTATTGCGAATGGTGTAAACAAAGCACTGTGCCATGTAGAACGAGTTTGGCGTTCTTTTTTTAAGTTGACTCAAATATAATTAAAGTAGAATTTTATTCTTGTTACTGCCTATGACTTCTGTACGCGCCTGAAGGAATATAACTCCATTCGTCCAGATATAAATGGTCAAGTACTTTAACTCGAAAACATGTAACTAGCAAATAAAGCAAATCTAAAACAATTTTTTCTGCGAGAACGAACGCAGAAAACAGGTGCATATGCTTGAGTGTTTACATCTGGTTTGTATGCTACAACACCAAATTGAACGGACTGCACTAGACGGTCAGCTCTGTGCTCAACAAGGTAATCCAAATTCCTCTGGAAAGCTTGTTGGACGTAAGCAGGTTTCTGGTTTATCTAATTCAGATGTAGGAATACGTTTTATGCTTCATCATTCATTCAGTACTCGAAGAGCTCGCTGTCGGCATAGTACGTTAGATCTCGTTTAAAAGAGAACAAAGATTTTAACTCCTGTTTATAGCCCTGAGCAGTTGTAATGAAGATGTCCTTTATAGGATTTTTACAGCATGCAACCGTTTTCTCTGCTAGTCACGTTTGGACTTGAATAGGAAAGTTATGCCGAAGCGTGATGCGATAAACCCAGACACACACCTGCTCACTTGTGGTGTTATTAGCGTCAAGTCTTACAACCATAAAACGTGCACTTTATATGGCATTTGACATTAGCATTGTTGTTCAGTCTTTAACTGGCTATCTCCAGGAGTAAATGTATTCAGTGTAAATAATAATAATAATAATAATAATAATAATAATAATAATAATAATAATAATAATAATAATAATAATAATAATAATAATAATAATAATAATAATAATAATAATAATAATAATAATAATAATAATAATAATAATAATAATAATAATAATAATAATAATAATAATAATAATAATAATTTTAATGTTTCAATGTTTTCCATATCTTTTATTTTCCACTCCCTCTGGGCCTCGTTGATTCCTTGGATCCATGTAATTGTTGGCCTTCCCTTCTTCGTCCTCCCATTCGGGGCGGGGAGGGAGGGGGGGAATCTCCCCCTGGAGGAAAGGGGCTGTATTCATCACTGCCTACGGTTCCCAATCCATGGTTAGCTCTGGAAGACTTCCATTCTCCTAATATGTCCATACCATTTAAGCTGCTTCTTCTTTATAAAATCTAAAATTGAGTATTGGATCTGTATAATTTCTTATATTTCTTTTATATGTGAATTTTTAATTTTTTCTTCTCTTGAGACGTCTCCTGTAGTCCACTTCCGCAATAAGCAATTTTTTTCAGTTGTATTATTGTATTAAAAATGTCTTTGTTTATTTGAAAATATGTTTGTCCGATAATCTTCCATCTAGTGTAGATATAGCATTCTCTTTTTTTTTTTTTTTTTTTTCCCATCCATTCAATCCTAATTTCCAAATATTTATACTCTTCAGTATGTTCTTACAATCTGTATCTGTCTGAAGAAGAACAGGGGTCTTCAATTGTGAAGTAATTATCAAAATTGATTGATTGGTGTCCCAGATTATCCTATGCACACATACACAAAATTTCTCAGTATAATATAGAGGCGTAGAGTCGCACAGAGGTGTTTGGTAATTACAAGCAAAAAGTACTCAATTTGATTGCAAGAAGCAATACCGAGCGAAATGGCTCAAGTCTCGCATTGAGCAGGTCGTGGTTTCAAATTCAGTGTCTTGCTCGGGATGGCCACTACCAATATGTTAACCAAGCATTTAGTACAGGAAGATGACTACCCAACTAAGGTATATGCATCCACAGATTTGCAATTACATGATCACTAATTTAAATCAATTCTCATCCATGATGAGAAAAAAATTTAGATCTCGCTAAAACACAATTTATTTCTGAATAATTTTTTTTGTAGAGTGAACCTTTTCGGAGATATTCCTTGTTATTTGTGTTAGTTTCGGAAAACTTAACTCTTGCAAATGCGACATCGTTGTTAATTTTTTTATGTGTTAACCGTGCAAAGAGAACGGGATCTCAAGTCTAAAAAGATTTGACTATCGCTCAAAGCCTACTGTATTCTAATATTCCTCTTGTACGTGCAAGGAAATAAGCAATAATTTCTGCAAATGTTTATCTCAACTAACACGAAGAAGATATAGGAATAAGTGTTTGTAAGAATGGTTAGTACAGGAGTAGAGAAAGTCATGTGAGTGCAACACAATTTTTTTTACCAAACCGGTAGTTACTTTCTGGACACGTCTCTTATGTATATCTGGCCCAATTAAGGATTGGAATTACTTTCAGTTAAACTGAAGCACCGTCTTTCTATATTTAAATTAAAATTATAACAAGAATTCGACAATTTAGAGATGACACATTGTTAACTTCAGTCCTTTGATTTATATAGTGTGTGTGGAATAGTTCTTGCAACATAATAAGAAGAGAACTCCTGGGAGGGGGAAAAGAAAACAACTGTTAGCTAACTGAACACACCGGTTGGAAACGCTAACGAAAAACGAAAACTATGTATTGCGATTTGCAGGCTTACGTCGTTCTGCTTTACAGTAGATAACGGTGACCATCCGCAGATTCTCGAAGGAAAACATACGTCGATTGTCTGTCATTATGCTCTTGTACATTGAAAAACTCCTTTCAGCGTCTACAGATGCGATAGGAGTATACATTAAGTGCACAAAATCACTGTATGCAAGTTTCTCTTCAGTGCTAGACAGGCTATTAAACTTTCCCTGTAAAGACCTGAGAGATGGAATGCAAAAAGTTATAGCCCGAGTTTTTGTCAATAACTCGTAGACAGTCCAAAATCACCGCGAGCATTTTTAATGCGTTTGCACTTGTTCTGAGTACATCAATGTTTTCCAGTGACACACAGACTTCCTATTACACTCAATGTAAGTAAAGCAGAAATATACAAAATGACAAATATGAGAAAATAATTACTTAAATTGAAAAAAAAAAAAAAAAAAAAAAAAAAAAAACAAACAAACAAACAAACAAACAAACAGAAATGCAAAATTGGGGCGAAATGACCGCAAAAGGAGCAAAAGATGACAAAATAGTGTTAAATATTAAAATGATGTAAAACAAGAATTGGGGAAAAAATGACCATAAAATTGTCATTTTTATAATCTAGAAGTCATGTTTGGAATATCTGTGCTAGTGGGCAACGTCCACGGTGCACTAGTTAAAAGATGACGTCATTAAAATCCGGCCCTGGTTATGGCTTACCCGTTATCCAAAATTATCGCTTAAATGGGCAAAACCGCCGGGCAATAACTAAAACAATTAATTGCTGATGAAAATACCGTTATTTATGGGAAAGAACACGTATCTATAATAATGACCTAAGGTGCAACAGCCCTTGCCGGGCTAGGGCTTACCGCCCAGCCGCTGCGTCCCCTACCTCTGCCCACCACTGGCGTCATGAGTGGGGTGCAGTACTGGAGGGTGGTATGTGGTCAGCGTCCCGATCTTTCCTGGGCGGTTATGTGGTCTTCGCAACCTGGACCGCTACTTTTTAATCAAGTTCTCCAATTGGCCCCTCAGGGATCTAACGAGGCTGAGTGCACCCCGGACCAGGTCTCCCAGTGGGAGAAAATCCCCACTCCAGTGCCAGGTCTTCCGCTTCGTAAGCAGCAGCCCTACCACCGCGCTAAGGAGACGATTGTATCTATAAATAAAACTGCAATTGTCTATTGATTTAATGGATATGATAATTGACTTCTATCCTGTAAGATACACTGCCAATAATGGTCTGCATTTGTAAAATGTCTATATGTATATTATAGGACACAGTCAGTAATTATGTGCCTTGCATTTTGAAAAAGATCGCAAAATCCTTAGGTATGAAAAGTAAGAAAACAAGTTTTCAATGAAACATAACCTCATATTACAAGTTCTACAAAACACTGTTTTTTTTTTGACAGTATCTGCAGTCCTTGCTTATCATGAACAGGAAAATCGCCCAGAGCTGCAACTTGTTCATTTACAACAGGCTCCTCCATGGTTGTGGAACTTCATATTCCCTAATATGAGTGGCAACTTCATCTTTAGGGGAGGCTTGCATCACCTTCTGCTTCAGAATCAACCCTTGAAACTGGTAGCAGGACTAACACCATTTCTCCTCTTGACTTCTATGTTTTACCTTTCAAAATAGAACAGTATTGTTTAATTCCAATCTGTAATTACTTAACTAAACTCGTTAACTATTATTTATACGTTAAAGTATTTCTAATAAGCAAAATAACCGACTTTTCGTTTTTGTTGTGCTGTTCACAGACTGACACACACACACAGGACCTTTTTCTAAGAATGCCTTTTTTTTTTTCTTTTTGAATCAGGGGGCCTCAAAACATATTTCCGGTGAAATCGGCATCGATTTTTTGGGCGCAATACAATACTTAGTCTAGTTACTATACGTAGAAGAGAAAGTAAAAAATCTGATGTGTTGCACTCACATGACTTTCTCTACTCTTGTACAAACCATTCTTACAAACTCTTATTCCTATATCTTCTTCCTGTTAGTTAAGATAAACATTTGTGCAAATTATCTTGTTGTTTATTTCCTTGTAGGTGCAAGGGGAATGTTAGAATACAGTAGGCTTTGTGCGATAGTCAAATGTTTTAAAGCTTTGAGATTCTGTTGTCTTTGCACACTTAACATATAAAAACATGAACAACGATGCTCCATTTCACGAAAGTTCTAAGTTTTGCAAAACTCATACACATAACAAGGAATATCTCCGAAATGGTTCACCCTAGAAGAAAATTTATTCAGACATAAATTGTGTATTTCAGCAAGATCTACATTTTTTGTATAGTATGATTTGGTTTATCTCTAACGGTTTACCAGTTATGCAAAAGTCGTCCAGAGTAAATACGACTACAGGGGGCTATAGCCAGAAAATTCAAAATATACATTTCATTTGTCATAAAAATATCTCAAACATATGACATTTTAATCAAAATCGTTAGAGTAATTTTCAAGAAAATAAACATTTTCGAAAAACTTTCCATGTAAAGGGTAGTTTAGGGTGGGGCTATTTTCTTCAAAATCTTCGTGTCGCATCTTTGAAAGACATTAAACTTACATACCAACTTTGGTTTTTAATCTACTTTTCGTTTTTGAATTATGCTGTCCACAGACTGACACACAGACACACACACACACACACACACACGGACCTTTTTCTAAAAATGCTTTTTATTTTTTTTTTTTTAATTTTTTTTATTATTCAAGGGGTCTCAAAACATATATTTCCGGTGAAATCTCGACATGGAATTTTTGGGTGGAATACAATATTTCCCCTACTTACCAGTAGAGAAAGTAAAACCAGTTACAATATAATACAAACATACTCTAATATTTTGGTTTAAGTAGCAAAGTGGATTAAGTACTTGAAGTTTTAATGTACAGCCATGGAAAAAATTATTGAGTACATTAGGAGAGCAGAATAGTTCTAAGTCCCGCATCTTGTGGTAGCGTGGTTTACACTATTCGATATTTCCAACATGCAGCTCAGTTTATTGGTAGTCTTTATTCCATATGCTATCGTCTCTCAGACATACAAATAGTCTGTGTCTGACAGACGATAACATGTGGAGCAGAGACTATCAATAGACTCGGCTGCAAGTTGAAAATAATTGACTTTGTAAACCGCGCTATAACATGACGTAATCACCTTTTCCATGGCTGTAAAACAAAAATATATTAATTTCTATCAGTTAGTATGAACATTATAATGAAATCTATCTTAGCAGAGCATTCACTCTTGATGTATGCAGCCATTTTGAAACATGGTGCTGTTTTCAGTTTCTTGTAAAGTAGCGCTCATTCAAAGTGCACTGTCTAGACTCCAGAGCTCTGCACCAAGATGTATCCTTAAAGAGATAGAACAGCAAGAAGAGGTTCATGACAGAATTTGGATGCACTGTATTTTATAGAACACGCCATGAATTTAAGGGTTATACAAAATTCCTTCCAAATGAAGAGGATTTCAGACTATTCCTAAAAAATTCAAGAGATACATATTCAATGCAGTTTAAGAATCCTAAATATATATTTTAATAAAAATCGTTAGAACCATTTTTTGAAAATTTAAAAAAAAAAAAAAAAAAAAAAAAGAAGAAGAAGAAAAGAAATATAGCGGGTTTTTTATGTAAAGAAGGGTAGTTTGGGATGGAGGATTCCTTGAAAGTTCTTTGTGTGGCAGCTTTGAAACATATGAACTGAAATATTAAGTTTGATACTTATCACACACACACACACACACACACACACACACACACACACACACACACACACACACACACACACACACACACACACACACACACACACACTCACTCACTTACACACACACTCACTCACTTACACACACACTCACTCACTCACACACTCACTCGTACACACACTCACACACACACTCTCACTCACATCACACACTCACTCACATCACTCACTCACTCACACACACACTCACTCGTACACTCACTCACACACTCACTCACTCACACACTCACTCACACACTCA
Organism: Tenodera sinensis; assembly: GCA_030765045.1. Taxonomy (NCBI): domain Eukaryota; kingdom Metazoa; phylum Arthropoda; class Insecta; order Mantodea; family Mantidae; genus Tenodera; species Tenodera sinensis. The sequence continues at coordinate 330,394,052 of CM060964.1, forward strand.
CTCACACACTCACTCACTCACTCACTCACTCACTCACACACACACTCACTCACTCACTCACTCACACTCACTCACACACTCACTCGTACACACACTCACTCACACACTCACTCGTACACACACTCACTCACACACTCACACACACTCACTCACACTCACTCACACTCACTCACACTCACTCACACACTCACTCACTCGCACACACACTCACTCGCACACACTCACTCGCACACACTCACTCGCACACACTCACTCGCACACACTCACTCGCACACACTCACTCGCACACACACACACTCACTCACTCGCACACACACTCACACACTCACTCACTCGCACACACACTCACTCACTCGCACACACTCACTCACACACTCACTCACTCGCACACACACTCACTCACTCGCACACACTCACTCGCACACACACTCACTCTCTCACACACACACTCACACACTCACTCACTCACACTCACTCTCTCACACACACGCACTCACTCTCTCACACACACGCACTCACTCTCTCACACACACGCACACTCACTCACTCGCACACACACTCACTCACTCGCACACGCACTCACTCTCTCACACACACGCACACTCACTCACTCGCACACACACTCACTCACTCGCACACACACTCACTCACACACACACTCACACACAGGATCTGTATCGAAATGACCTTTTATTCGGCGTGCCTCAAAACAAGTGTTTTAAGTGATTTCTCGATATGATCTTTATGGGTGGAACTATTCTGTATCTACCAGGATCGTTTCAGAGAAATATTTCGGTGATTATTTATCATATGCATGTTGAGATTACCTGATATTTCTGAACAAACTGAAAAATATAATTAATCTACGGTTTCGACATCCATTGGCACCACTATAACCTTCCTATCTCAAGTCATCAAAATCGTACTGCATGTGTTCGTGAAGTGCGCAGTTGAACGTAAAGTGTATATGAAGATCCATGTAGCAGTGGCCTACTGATGCCAAGGTCGTGGGTTCAAACCCGACCCAGACCCAATTTTTTTGTGTGTGCTTTAAAGTGACAGCCCCATTTCAGTAGATTTACTAGCATGTAAAAGTGCTGCTGCGGGACAAAATTCCAGCACACCGGTGGTGCTGTTAGATCCTGCCAATTGACAGCATTGTTAACAAGCAGAATACTTTTTAGTACGTTTTTCGTCACTTTCTATGACTATTAACGGTCTAGAACGGTAGCATCATTGAAGGGAAACAGATCGGTTACTTTTCCCTTTTCCTAGTTACCCTTCGGTAGTGATGTAATAGATACGAGGGCAAGGAAGAATGCTGGAGAATTCCGGTTGGCATTTGTAACGGGACATGTTGACACCCGACACTGACTTTCTTATGTTGTGAAACTCAAAGGGTGCAGACGAACCGCGCTAGCCAATGCCAGTCGCATTTAGCCTGCACGGACATGCCATTAAGCCGAAGCTAATAGGAGGGGGAAAGAGGAGAGCGGTGTGGCACCTCTGTTATAGAAACTCGCGGTGCTTCCTTCCACGATCTCTTCGATTGATTGACAACACAATTTCTTCTCTAAATGCCGTCCCTGAGAAAACCGGAGAAAACTCAATACATGCTAGGCATCAACCCGGGACTGAATAACATTAAATTAGTTAACATGTAAGTGAAGTCGTACATATGAATGTTCTGAGCGGTCATTGCCAGTGTAAAAATATTACCCAATGACGTCCGTTGACGTGAAACCATCATTTTCAACAAAAACTAATCCTGTACAATATAATAACCTTAACCCCTAAAAACATTGACAAAGTCGGGGTAACATACTGTAATTCGGAATTTTGCAAGAAATGAAACACGTGTCAGCGAGTTAAAATAAAATTACTTCCTATGACTATTTCACGCATACATGAGTTGGTTTAAATCATGTGGATAACAATTTCAGATTTCAACCCACCTCCCCTACTTTTCTTACGTTGTGTTAGGTTGGGAACCTTACTGCACTGTCCTACAGATGCGCAATAGCTTGCGTAATTTGATGCAACAGAGACGCTACGTTTGAATGTCAAAAATGGCAGACTCTCGCTTCGGTGGAACATCTAATGCTGAAATAATTCGAAGAGGGAAACCTCAGAACATAGACTACAACAGAAATGTGTTTGGAGTCAGTTTGACAGATTTTGTATTAAACGAAATTATAAATTAACAGCAGATTCTACAACTACTGACATTGCCAACATTTTGAAAGATTGAGGTTAATAATTATAATTATAGGTCGGTAATTACAAATTAGAATGCAATATTTAAATAACAATTCATGGGCTCTATCATTCGCGAAAGTCTTAACAAATGCAACTCATGATTGTAAAACTTTCTAGATAAATTGACAATCACTTATGGCATTACTTATGATAAATGCATATTCTTCCTTCAAATGGCAATTTATTATTTTAAGTCCAATAAACTTTTCTGATGGAATCCTGGAAGATCCGTGGTTCATATCCCAGCTATGGCATTGCATTTTTGTCCTGATTCTACCTCCCTTCCATTTTTGCGTATATTTTCGACATTTTAGTGCTTGTATGCGTATTTTAGGTGGTTTTTTGTGCATGTAAAACCGGATCCTAGTAATTATATTCTCAAACGATGTATATGTGCATATTTTCCTGCGCTTGAAAGGCGACCAACCAACAGCTTTAACATTTTAGGTGAACACGTGGAAATAAGACATCCCTCTTTAAGATGACCTAGAGGGCAAAGACTCCAGATACTTGAGACGCCCTTGAGACTATTCCGGAAGCAAAGGGTGTCCACGTTGTGCCATTTTGGTATCCCATTGTGTATGTATCCCGTAAAGTTGGCACCCGACGTCACAAGGAAGCTAAAAATATCCGTTACTATTGAATCATCATGACGTCTCGAGCTAACTCAGGGAAAAAGGATTAAATTCTAATGCATTTACTTGTTTTGTGTCAACCTTGTGCTGTATCGACATACTGCAAAACATGTACTGAAAGCTGCCAATCCATCCAAAATATATCCAGCTCGTACTAGCCAGCTTTTATATTGTGCCCGTAACTTCTAGGGAGAGGAGGCGTTTTTACGGCTTCACGGATTACAGACTGGATATACTACGCTAATTGTTATAGTGCTATGATAGGCCTGAGCTTATCTATGTTTCTATTCTTCTTCACGATCATGGTTCCTCTTAGCTGGGTGGTAGCAAACTGCATAGCCTGTGGATTTGATGTTAAAATCACCGCTAGTGATATTTAAAGAAAGTTAAAAGTTTTCCGAAACTGACACAAACAACAAGGAATATCTCCGAAATGGTTCACTGTACAAAAAAATTTATTCAGACATAAATTGTGTGATTTAGCAAGATATACAGTTTTTGTATAGTAAGGTTTGGTCTATCTCTTACGGTTTACCAGTTATGCGAAAGTCTTCCAGAGTAAATAGGACTTCATGGGCTATAGACAGAAAATTCAAGATATACATTTCATTTGTCATAAAAATATATCAAACAGATGACATTTTAATCAAAATCGTTAGAGCCAGTTTCAAGGTAATAAAACTTTTCGAAAAATTTTCCATGTAAAGGGTAGTTTAGGGTGGAGCAATTTTCTTCAAAATCTTCGTGTCGCATCCTTGAAAGACATTAGTCTTAAATATAAAGTTTGGTTTTTAACCGACTTTTCATTTTTGAGTTATGCTGTCCACACACACACACACACACACACACACACACACACACACACACACACACCCGGACCTTTTTCTAAAAATGCTTTTTTTTGACTCGGGGAGCCTCAAAACATTTCCGGTGAAATTTCGACATCGAATTTTTGGGTGGAATACAATACTTATACTTCACTAAATTTTGTAGAGAAAATATAAAAAGATCCTATGATGTCCAATGCTGATATCCCACACCATATTATTACCCCCTGGTAAGTTTATGGATAGTCATTCTTTAACTGCGTTTCTCTTCTGTAACTCAAGCCTTTAAACTAAGTTTATAAATAATTATCTTATAGTCATTCAAAGTGTCAGTACGTTTTTGAGACGCCTGTACACATTGTGTATGGCGTAGGAAATAGTGTTCTTTGATCTTTAAACCTGTTTATTGTACTAATAGGAATAATTTCACCATTTGTGAGGGAAACTAGCAGCATTACCAACTTCCAAGGATTCTCATAAAACTTAATTCCGATTTCTTTCCTTACTTTTTTTTTTAATCGGCCTGGGTGGCTCAGTTGGTTAGACGCTGGCCTAATGATCCCAAGGTCGCGGGTTCAAATCCGGCCCAGACCGATAGTTTTTAAACATGCTTAAAAACGACAGCCATGTCAGATTTACAGGCATGTAGAACTCCTGCGGGACGAAACTCCTAGACCTGATCATGGCAATTGACAGCGTCGTTAAACAACAAAATAAACGGTGATTTTTGTACATTTACTGCGTTTAAGTTTTCGCGTTCTAAGTTTCGTGTCATCCCAAAATGATTATGCTATGATAGACGGGATTCAGTTTCAGGAATTTGGCAAGTATTCCATTTGTTTTGTGTTATGTAAGAGAGGGAGACAAACAGAGAGAGAGAGAGAGAGAGAGAGAGAGAGAGAGAGAGAGATGTTTGCATCCAGTATTTCTGTGCCAAGATCTGCTCCCCGAGGTGAATATGACGGTATATCTGGCTGCAGTTGTTTGATAGGATTCAGATTCCTGGCAAGCGCGGGTAAACAAACAGAAGTCTGATTGTTAAAATGGATTCTTTTATTTTTAACTATGCAAAGAGGCTTCCAACAGTGGCTGATTTCTGCTTCAGAAGTTACAACAACAACAACAACAACAACAACAACAATAATAATAATAATAATAATAATAATAATAATAATAATAATAATAATAATAATAATAATTATAATAATAATAATTATAATAATAATAATTATAATAATAATAATTATAATAGTAATAATAATAATAGTAATAATAATAATAATAATAATAATAATAATAATAATAATAATAATAATAATAATAATAATAATAATAATAATAATAATAATAATAATAATAATAATAATAATAATAATGTACTCGGGAGGCACCGGGTTCGATTCCTGCTGGATCGGCAAGCCTGTCCTTGCGGTTTTCCATCGTTTCCCCAAATTGCTAGTTTTGAAATTCCATACCTACTCTTTACATGAGAAACAGACCAATGGCGACTTAGCAATGTTTAAAACTTAGACCAATAGCAGCTAATACTTCGGAATTGGTGAATGGCACAAAGCATTTATTTAACATAAATTGTGCTTTAACGAGATGCACATCTCTTGTGTAGTAAGCTTCTGTCTCACTCTTACGTTTTACTCGTATGTCATACATAAGCGTACAGCATTCATTTATAACGAAGCGAAGTTCACAGTCTATTTGAAATTTCATGAACATGTCTTAAACATGTGTTCTAATCAAAGTCGTTAGAGCATTCTTGAGAAAATAGAAAATAACAAAAACAGTAAAAATGTTCTGTGTAAAGGCTAATTAGGAGCTAGAGAATTTTTTCTAAAATCTTCGTCTCACATCCTAGAAATATGCTGAGCTTAAATAACAAATTTCATTGCTATGTTCCTCTCTCTCTCTCTCTCTCTCTCTCTCTCTCTCTCTCACACACACACACACACACACACACACACACACACACACACACACACACACACACACACACACACACGCGCGCGCGCGACCTTTTTCTAAGGCGCGTTTCTTGGATACGGGGGCCTCAAATAGGTATTTTCGGTTATCTCGATGTCATATTGTTGGGTCGCCTACTGTAGGTCTGAAGAAGAGAAAGTGAACACAGAAACGCCTAATTATTATTTTCTGATGAAGAGAACGGGCTGGGTGCCCTGCATTTTTGTAAGGAGAACATGTAGATAGAAAGGTGAATTTGCTACTTAATGGTATTCTTAATTTTTGTTAATGAGCCGGCAGTCCTTTAGATAGAAATGCGGAATTTGGTCATTGCCTGACACCTGATAGTCGCTTTTTGAGGTAAGGGTATCTCCGGAAGAAACCTTACGTAAGAACGCATTCCCCCTTCTGGCGTTCGAAACCGGGACCCTCATATGAAGAGCACGTTGCCTTGTTCGCCACAATGACGGAACCTATTCTGCCTTTACTCGATTTTCCTTATCCGCTGATAGAGCAAGTGATGCATTAATCCCTTATAGCCTATGGTGTGTAGGAACGAGTTTCATTGCGGATTAACAGCACTTGCCGAACTACGGCCCGGGTCCGAACCCGGCCCTTGAGCAGCTTTTATGTGGTCCGCCTACAAACTTCAAAAATACAAATAAAAAGAAACGGTGTTGGATTAATTTATTCAAGAACTTCGAACCCTTAAATAAAATTAAGGAAGTGCTGAGATTTTTAACTGGAATGCACCATAATCGGCAACTGAGGGACAAATACCAGCAAGGAATTCAATTTGGTTGATTTTTACAACCGTGAGCCGAGTGACATTCCTTCATTTGAAAGACTTTGCACGAGGAATAATATCAGTGTTTGCATCAACGTTTGTCTGTGAAGACATTTTTGTCAAATCAGAATATAGGTATGCCATGATTGATGAACATTTAGAGTCCGTTTTGCTAATTATCAGCACAAAATGTCTACTTTAGCACGGAAAGTCAGTTTCAAATATATAATGTAACAGGTGTTAATATCTACGGCCTATGAAACGTAAGTGTAGATTTTAGTTAGGTAAAACTTCGCGCTCTTGCATTTGAGTTTATTGTTCCTATCTTAAACTTGTGTGATTTCGCCCGCGATTCATTCTCTGGAGGTTAATATGAAAATTTGGCAACCCCTGTTCTAGAAGACAAAGGTAACCATTAGCGTGCGTTTAACTCCATTGTTGGATAATGACCAAACACCAAATTGTCCTAATTGATTTATGGACGTTTCAGATTATTATCTATTGAGAACTATGTATCCCGTTCTTTTGTCGGCCTGAGTGGCGCAGGTTTTGAGTCCTGCCTTTCTGCTCCCAAAACTAAGGCTCCGATTCAGTATATTTTGATACAAAAAGTGTTGGTTTGGATGGAGCTCGTTAATGCGCCAGTTTGGAGCATGTAAATGCTCCACATTGATGACGCAGTTTACTCCACGTTGCTGCGACTGTTGGATGCAGCTTATCTCAGCTGCACATTGATGACACAATGATGAATTGTTCTGGACGTTTTCATGATGTCTCAAAGTCCTCAGCTGGTTCTTGTTTTTTCCGGCTATAGCTCGAGCATAGAGATTCTTATCTCAGGGTATGCGTGGATGTGGTATTCAGGAAGGATGACACGGATTCTTGCTATAAAATCTTATGTAATGTTTCTAGTAATTAAATGTAATACGTTGCTGACCTATGAAAAACTATTTAATAATTCACTAGTTAAAAATAACTCGTATTTTATATGTAGACTTGGATGAATATACTTCCCAAAGGTATTGTAAATTGTGGCGGTTGGTTTCAGCAAATAATCCAACTCCGTTCTGCTCCTTGGGGCAGAAACAACGGAAATCTCTTTCAAGCCAAAATACTGACGCTACAGCCAATCATCTCCCCCTTTCTCCTTAACTTCTTTCAAGCCCTTACGCATAGCTGCCAATGCAATGTTTCAACGTAATTTCTACACTGTTGAAGGTCTCTTGATTTTCATCCTGACTTCGTATATAAAATTCCAAGAAACCCGTGAGGCTCTCCGATCTACGCACAGTAATGTATTTGGCAATCTGGTTTTACTTCGTTATTTACTCGTGTCTAGCTACTCTACGAATTCTACGAACAGGCCAACGAAATCCAGCCCTACGCTAATGATTTACTTAACCAACTGGTATCCATAAACTGATTCTCCTATCGGGCGAACTTTACTCATTCTAACATATTCCTCTGGTATGAACTTTAGAGTGATTCTGTTTGCTTGGTTTTCCCTATCAATTCGTTATCAGTAATTATTATAATTACTTCATTTATTAATGCCATTTTAAATGTTTGCTTTCTGAACCCATAATTTAGGTATGTTTACTGGTATGTCGAGGTTCTATGGGTTGAAATTTCGACAACGGTGACGCCGATGGTTGTTGCTGGTTTTTTTCTGTTACGCATAGGTTGCATGTTCAAGGAAGTTTGGTAGTTTTCGTGTTAATCTGTAAGTTGAGCATGAAGCAAGTTCTCTGCGGGTGACTAACAGCTAAAAAAACTCGTGTAATGAAGCAGTAGTTGGTCTGGGGTTTGCCAAGAAGAGAAGAAAGCGAGATGGAAGGCTGACAAACCCGAATGATTCAGAAAGTGAGAGAGGTGGAGGTTAGGTTTAGGTTCGGCTCCAGCAAGCCATTCCCAGGAAAGATAGACATCAGGAAATTTAATTACTGCAAGTTGCAAGGATGTGCCTGGGAAACTGCTGGCCACACCCGGACAACGGAAAGTATCCATCAGACTCTTCCTTCGTGACGTAACGTGAGATTACCTTCAGGAGGCACTGCATTAGTTTCACGGCCAATGACCAATAGGTGAAGGGTGACCTGGCGCCAGTGAAAAGATGCCCTTCTTCTTGTGGACTTGGAGTTTCACAAACTTGATATACATTTGGGGGTTGTGCAATAAAGTCGGTTACTAATTAAATATTCACTGCAACCATTGATAATGACATTCATAGGGAAAGAACCTATTAGAACAAAAATAGTTGTAAATAACCGTTGTATAGAACTTAGGAAGTGATGTTGGTTATGATAAGGAATATGACAGGGACAATAAAATACCCAAATTTCAAAGAATGTGTGGAACAGTTAATAAAACATTTAGAAACAAAATACGTAAAGAAACAAAATTAATTTTACAAAGTTGTGGCTGCATCTATACTAACGTACGCAAGTGAGACTTGGACATAGACTAGAAATCAAAGCTTCAGAAAGGAAATTCTAAAGTGTGAAGGGATGTAAGACAGTCGAAGGTTATATCTCTCCCTTCCACTGTCTCAGAAGACTGAACAAAGTATACGAAGAGAGGCCTAATAACAAATGAAAGTATAAGAAAAGAGTTAGGAATTTTTAATATAAATGAAAGGTTAAAAGATTTCAAACAAAAGTGGAAAGAACTTGTTGAAAGAGTGCTAGATATTAGAATTCCCAAACAAATAATGTAATATTATCCTAAAGGAAGTAGATCGATGGGCAGACCCAGGAAACAATGGCTGGACGGCTTTGAAGGCGGTACAGGCCTACGCCTACGCCTACGCCATGAAGTGAGGAAGACTGCAACTAATAACGCAAAATGTATTTTAATCATAATATAGTACAGATTCCTTCAGTTGACTGGAAATTAAATATATTATTTATCAATTTAATGTTTGAAGAAAAATGATAGGTTTATTGGAGTATTTACGGACGCAGGTGGCCGAGGTCGTTAAGACATGGACTCGTGAACGGGAGTCCTGCCGTCCAAATCCCATCAGGACTGATTCCTTGTAGGCATTTTAAGTGTTTCCTTCCTCGTAACCAGTAAATAACTTGGAGATACCCTAACATAAGCCTGGAACGTTTCCTTGCCAACTTCCCTTTTCCAAAAATGCTTTTATTTAATCTATCATCAGTGTTCACTTTCTGGGGTGAAGAATGCAGTAAGAGTTAGACACTACTTCCTTGTTATCTTGTTAACTCGCACGAGACATAATAAAGACGTAAGTGGTGACTTCTTCACGATGACAAAAATGACAGCAGTAGCGTGTTAACGGGACTGGGAAGTGTAAAATAGTGAAATTTAACGTTGTCTATTTGTCATTGAAATAGTTCTGTGATTCTTTATGATTCAATACATTCCATATATATGGTCATTTAAAACTTTTAACTCTTAGAAAATCTGATGTGATGCACTCTACCACTTCTTCAACAAATATTCTTACCAAATTTCATTCTTCTATCCACTTCATATTAATGGAGATTGTCATTTGTAGACATGGTGTTTAGTATTTCCTTGTAGATGGAATGGGAATAGAAACATACAATAAGCTTTAAGCGGTAATCAAAACTTTTAAGAGCTGGTCGATATGAGATGGCTTTAAAATTCCATTCTCTTAGTGTGACCTGGGGGGGGGGGGATTTTTTTTTATTTAAACATTTGCAAAATTACAATCTGTTCAATAGTTGAACAATAAGTAACAATGATAACATTACTTTTACAAACTATGGCCCATTGGCCATAAATTTGCCTATAATTTGGGTGCAAATCTGTACTGCAATTCCAAGACTTGGTTTCTCTAGTCGGCTTGTTGTGCTGCTGCTGTTGTCAAGTAGATTTATTGCCAGTGTATTGGGATGACTGTAGAGACGCTTTTGGTAGGACAGGCTGTATGCTGCGGTTTCCTGTTTGATTGTTGGGAGTTTAAAATCATGGTAGATGTACTTATTACCGATGTACCAGGGGATCTTACCAATGGTTCGCAGAGTTTTGGATTGAAAACGTTCTAGTGTTTCGATGTTTGAGTTGCTTGCTGTACCCCATAGTTGAATTCCATATGTCCAAATTGGTTTCAGTATAGTTTTGTAGATGATTAGTTTGCTTGCCAACGAGAGTTGTGATTTAGGTCCAAGAAGCCAGTGCATTTTGGAGTATTTTAAATTTAGCTGTTTGCGTTTGGTCCATATGTGTTTTTTCCAGGTGAGTCGTCTGTCAATGTACATCCCTAGATAGTTCACGTCTAGATAGTTCTGGCTTAAGAAGTGGAGAGTTAAAGAACAATCAGATTATTCCAGAGGGGGAAAATGAATAGCAACTTCGCATTTGAGAAAAATCTAATTATTGGAAAATTCAAACTAATAAAAAGGATAAAAATAATATGTCGGAAATGAACTCCAAACTAAAAAAATAAAATAAACTTCACGTAAATTGTAGCTTGAACGGATTACAGTTTTTGTGTAGTAAGATTTTGTGTATCTCTTAGGTTTACCAGTTGTGCAAGTCATCCAGAATGAAAAGAATTTCTGAGGCTATTCCCAGAAAATTCAAGTTATACATTTCATTTGTCGTAAAATACCTTAAGTGCCTGTCATTTTAAGAAACATTATAAAGGGCCATTTTTTAGAAAATACAAAAATGTTTTAAATATTTTCCATGTAAAGGGTAGTAAGACTGGCTTGAATAACCTGGACTCACTTATGCATTTTAGATACAAAATGCTCTTGCCGTACTTTTACATTTCAAAGTGGCGTGTGGGGTGGCAATTCTCTTGCCACATTTAAGTTTTTAGGTTTACTTAAAAGAATAGTTGCTCTGAAGCACCACGTTTCATGATTTACGAACCATCCTGTGTTCTGGACTAGAAACATAAATCAAAGTTTCAGATAAGTCGCACGTCGTGGAAAAGTCCGTTTGTTTATGCAGTGGTGCGAAATGAACTGCGGAAAGAATAAATAAACAAGTGACAATAGCAGAAGAGTGTACCCAGGTCAAGGCTGAGCCCTAGGCAGAAGCCCACGAAAATTCTCCGGCTAAGCACTTAAGCCCTTTGTCGATGCCACGCCTTTACATAACCGCTCAGCTATTTCGGTCCTTTATAAAGCTAAAAGAACATGGCTGAGCTACGATTATTGAAGTCTAACTCTTGTTTTTGATCCGGGGGTATACAAAGAACGAATCTAGCGAGTTGACTCCGTGTTAACATGTGAGGCTCGCAAATGAAGTACATTAATGGAAAAAGGTATGCATACACCTTTGCTTAAGTAATGGCTTTATTTATTAGGAGCAAAGATCAAAATCTTGGTAAAGGATTAACCAAATTAGTCTCCTGCAAAAAGTAAATACAAATTTTATACCAGCTGACTTTATGCAATGGGGAAAAAGGTATTCATACATTCAAAGAAAATAACAAGTTACATAAATATAATAACAATACTGATACTTTGTAGGCATTTCTCTTCCACATAGCACTTTGTTAATCTCTTTGGCATGGAATGGATCCCTTTTTGGTAGTCTCTGATGTAATATTTTGCCATTCTTGTTGTAGATATAGTTTTAGAGCTGCCTTACTTGGTATTTCACGTTTTCTGACTATTCTTTCAAGTTTACTACAAAGATGTTCAATTGGATGAAGGTCTATGCTCTGTGCTGGGAGCTTGAGAACGTGGGGCATGTGTCACAACAAACACATACGAACAACTCCCGTGATGTGTTATTGAATAGTAGTAATCCGAGCCTAAATGCAAGATATCAACACTTTTTGCCCATATATAAATACTCAATTATTATTTGTTAGCTACAACAAAAGGAAGCTGTTCAACACCAGATGTAGCCATACATTCCCGTAGCATAACTTCTCCACCATCGTGCTTCACAGTTGTGCCGTAGAAACCTGTGTTCTTCCCTATACGCCTTGAACAAATTCAAGTGTCAACTGTTGTTCTTCTTGCTGAGTATTATTTTCTTCTAGGTACCCTAACTCCATAACCTGTCTACTTACAATATAGCGAACAGCCCTTGGTGTGGTTTCCTTCCTAAACTGATCAACAGACCTCGGACTTTTAGTTCCTAAAAATCTTAAATTAGGTGCCTAAAATAGCTTCTATAACAAATCAAAAATAGGTGAACAAAAAATGACATCTCTTTATTTCCCATTGAAGAACATTTGTCTTTATTGTATATGTCCATAGTTAGAGTCGCAGTAAATAACTAACACCTTTTCTAAGATTTCCATTGAGAAACTGCATCGTTTGTCAGATAACACCATCTTATAAGACGAAAATGAGTGTTCCACATCAACTGATGTCACCGGAGTATATTTAAATGTTGGTATTAGACGCAAGGGAACAGAACATTCACATTCAGGTGTTTTGCCAGACAAGATGTCAGCAACTGTGTGGAGAACTGCAGTCCTGGATTTGTTTGAATCACTCATTTGAGTTTTACAGAAACTTTTTCACCAACATAATCAGAAACCAAGTTGATCTTTTCTGTCACATCTTCTATCAAATTCCAGTTGCGTGTATACCGGTTTGATGGAACGATCTAGAGCATTAATAGTGAGGACTAGAAATACATAATGTGATTTGATGAATGCAGTATCATGTACAATTGCTGGGTCCTGCAGAAGCTATTTAGTTGCTCACTGCATCCTCCCCAATTCCAAAACAATGCTCTTATTGTTCTCCATATTATGCACAGTTCACTGTGATTGTTGTCAAAGGACGACTGGCATACTGGCTTACAGGTATAGGAACTGAAAAATGTAAAATTAGGTAAAAATAGGCTCTAACGTTAGATGAGGTATTTTTAGGTTGTATAGGACCACCATTTTGAACATATATTTCCATAGTACATACACAACTTTTATGTTATATATCATGAGGAAAAAATAGGTTTTTACCTAAAATCCGAAGTCTACTGATCAGTATACACAAACAATATAGAAGTTTCAATTCAGCATCTTTTGTTACCTACCTGCTAAGATAGGTTTTTCTCTTTGTGTTAGCTTCTGCGGTCTTACCTATTAATGAGTATCTCTGTATCACGTTATAATGGTGTGCAAGTTGCCTGACTTCTTTCAATAATATCAGCAATTCCTGAAAATGATTTTCCCTTTTGGTATTGGGAGATAACTGTTTGCTTTTCCGCCACAGTATTTTTTCTTTTTTTTAATTTTTGTGGCCCGTTTTCTGTTGTGCGGCATTAACTACATCAGAACCAACACGAAAGAGGTGCAGCTTGTCACTGAAAGCGTGTCGCTAGTGGTTTCTATGTTTACATTTCTAGTGGCGTATGAACACTTTTTCCCCGTCAAATAGCGTCAGAATTGGGATTTTGCTAATTTTCTTGTAGTATGTTTATTTAATTATTAAGGCTAGGTTACCATTATACTGTTTATTTAATGGTGTAACCTTCTAGTCAAAGCTTAGGGCTTTTGTTTAATTTAATATGGAAATATCACTAAATGAATACTTATTTCCATGACCGTATATAGGTATCATTAATTTTCTGGAAATGACCTCTGCATTCTGGATGACTTGCATTACTGGTACACCGTAAGAGATAAACAGAATCTTGCTCCACAAAAAATGTAGATCTTGTTAAAACACAATTGGTGCCATATACGAGAACATTTTCTTTTGTGGATGTAACCATTCTCGAGATATTCCTTGTTATTGATCTGAATTTTCCATTGATTTCTCAAATAGGAAATCATTATTCGTTTATTTTTTGTGTTTTGGCCGTGCAAAGAGAATGGAATTACGAAGGCATCATATAGTGACCAACTCTTGGAAGATGTGACCACAGCATAGATACCTACCATTGTATCACTTATTCGGTTACCGGTATTTTGTATTATAGAATTGTAAGTTTATAAACTAAAATGTTTTTTTTCTTTTTATTTTAGTTGAGGATTAATTGGATACCAGTTAATTTTAATGCTGGACACCAGTATTATTTGTATATACATTCTGTATTTGAATTGGTAGGTTATTTTATTTTATTACTTTCTTTTCATTTTTTTAAATTATATTTTCTTTATATATATATATTTTAATTTTCTTATCTGAAAAATTGTTTGTAGATTTGTATATTTTTTATAGTTTATTAATAAATGTATTGAATTTGGAAGCTACGTCCCGGTGTAAGGAATTAGATACCGGGATGGAAGTTTTCAGATTTTATTTATTTATTTATTTATTTTTATCACTTATTCCCATTGTACTTGCCCGGAAACATGTGACATGGCCATTTGTACAAAAGTTCATCTCGATTAACATGAAGTAGCTAGAAGAATGAGCTTTTTGTAGAGATAGTATATGAGGAATGTTTTTATTTGCTATTATTTTGTTTTCTGCAACATTTATTGAGGAATTTGTACAATAACCTAGCAATATTGCCAACATATGATGAAAATTGACAGAATATATTTGCGAAGACGTAAAAATTGAGACGTTAATGAGGAATTTCAACAAAAGCGTTAAATCCTGACTTTGACATTGCGTCATATCAGCAAATTATGTATTTCACTAAAATTTCAGAAATGTAAAATAATTTTGTAAGCGCCAGACACGGAAATAAAGGGAATACATTATAAACTTTTTCTGCCACTCACCTTAGTAATTAAAAATACTGAATCCAGCCAAAAAATTCTATGCCGATATTTCATTGAAAATACGGTTTTGAGGTCCCCTGAATAAAAACAAAATCTATTTTTCTGTCTGTGAACAGCATAAAACTCGAAAATTAAAAGTCGGTTAAATACTCTTGGTATTTAAGCTTGACGCCTTCCAAGGATGCGGCACGATGATAAAGAATAATAATTATAATTTGGTTTTAGTTTTTAAATACTTATGCTTTGGTCAAATAGGATGTCGATATTCGTTTTTTGTCATGACCATGCAAAGAGAATTGAACGTCAAAGCCATCATCACAGTTCTTCAAAGATTTAACTTTCGCTTAAACCTACTGCATTCTCCTATTCCCTTTGTATGTACCTACAAGGATATATGTAATATAACCATTTAGATTAACATGAAGTACATACAATAATGCACGTTTTTAAGAATAGCTTAGGGGATACGGAATTCCCTATTTCCACAATGTTAAAATGTGTCGCATTTAAGAAACATTTTCTATGTAACTATACGACCTAGAAAGCTGAAGTTTTTACGGTTTGTGGCTGTAGTATTCTTGTAGTAGCTAAAATAAGTTTTTAAAAAAGTTGAATAGTTTTTGAAAAATAATTTTTTCCTTTGACATTTTCCCCACATTTTAGAGTACATATTTCTTAATTCTACCAAATGTGAATTGCTTTCAAAAGCCTTCTTTTAGTGTATGAAAAATATCAACACAAACAACTCCCAAAAATAGCACATCAAAAAATTGATTAACGACTGAGAAAATGTTCCTTATGTGAGGAAAATTCGAACTTAGGGGAAATGAGCTACAAAGCTGAAACATCTAGTACCTAAATATTGGTTTTATTTCTTCCATTATGTCAAGTAGCAAACTTTGAGGATGGTTATATTTTTCTCCTGCGACCAGCCCTCTATTGTGTTTACACCAGCTGGACACAAACCATGATTGTGGTTGTTATTCATTTGTTGTTCAGCCATTCCCATACTTTAATAAATAACCTAATTTTAGGATAGATATAGAGGTAATTCAAACGATATAATGAAGAAAAACACCATACTTTCATATAATACAAGCCAAAAATTGAATTTTTTGACCGAAAACCCATTCTATTTCTCCTTAAGAATGAGTAGAGAAAAGTCATGTAAGTGCAGACATCAGATTTTTTTCGTAATTGGAAAAAGTATGTCTGTAAGACATTATTACATCATTGTTACTAGTAGTTTGGCATGTTTACCTTAAAAGAAGTAGGTACTTTTAAACTTGTTTCGGTAATACATTTAATTAGGCGGCTGTGAGTTAGGTCCTAAGTTCCAGGCATGGTTTATGATACTGCTGTTGTTATAGCAATAGGCGCTGCAATCCAGTTGTGCAGGTGTTGGTTCCTTGGGGTGGTGCGAACATGACCATATGCCACGTCACCTGTCGCTTAGTACCGTGTTCCTCTCACAAGAAATTGGCTGTAAGGAGTGTGTCTGACATGGGCAACATTAACGTTTTGTGAGAAAGATAACACCTGGAGTTTCAACACATAAACAAAGCAGGCCTCTTTGAAAACAGGTACCATCTTGTACATCCTGCCACTTAAATAATAATAATAATAATAATAATAATAATAATAATAATAATAATAATAATAATAATAATAATAATAATAATAATAATAATAATAATAATAATAATAATAATAATAATTATAGTAATAATAATAGTAATAATAATAATAGTAATAATAATAGTAATAATAATAGTAATAATATTATTATTAATAATAATAATATTAATATTAATAATAATGATGATGATTTGTTTCCTCCTTTTTTCCTCAATGTTTAGTCGCGATATGACTTTTATGTTGAAGCGACTTCAAATAATAAATAAATTAAAAATAATAATAATAATAATAATAATAATAATAATAATAATAATAATAATAATAATAATAATAATAATAATAATAATAATAATGATAATGATAATGATAATGATAATGATAATGATAATGATAATGATAATGATAATGATAATGATAATGATAATGATAATGATAATGATAATGATAATGATAATGATAATGATAATAATAATAATAATAATAATAATAATAATAATAATAATAATAATAATAATAATAATAATAATAATAATAATAATAATAATAATAATAATAATAATAATAATAATAATAATAATAATAATAATAAAAAGACAATCCTTTGCCATTCTTTAAAGTGCTTTCACAATTCAGTTGTTTCCCTTATGCCTGAGTATGGAATTTCAAGCCCAGCATACAGCATTCAGTTTTTAAACATTTGCCTATCGTCATTCCCCTTATGGCAATAACGAGATGTGTAATGGAATTATTTATGAATAGGTTTATCTCTATTAGCTTGAAGTAGATAGAAAAAAATCTGATATGTGGCACTCTCATGACTTTCTCTACTCTTGCACAAACTATTCATTACAAACGCTTATTCCTCTTATCTTCTTCTTGTTAATTGAGATAAACATATGTGGAAATTATCTTATTATTAATTTTCTTGTAGATGCAAGTGGAATATGGGAATACAGTAGGCTTTAAGCGATTCAAATCTTTTAAAGCTGGTCACTATATGAAGACTTTGAAATTCCGTTCTCTTCCTTTGCACGGCCAAGAGATAAAAAGGTGAATAACGACCTTACATTTGAGAAAAGTGTAAGTATTGCAAAGCACACAGATTACAAGAAATATCTCCGAAATGGTTCACTCCACAATAAAATGCATTTGGATGTAACTCGAGTTTTAACGACATCTACATTTTTGTATAGGAAGATTTGGTCTATTTCTTACGGTTTACTAGTTTTGCAAAAGTCATCAAGAGTAAACAGGACTACATGGACACATGCTAGAAAATTGAAAATATACATTTCATTTGCCATAAAAATATCTCAAACATAAGACAATTTAATCAAAATCGTTAGCCGTTTTTGAGAATATCAAAGTTTTCGAAACATTTTCCATGTAAAGGGTAGTTTAAGTTGGAGGAATTTTCTTCAAAATCTTCGCGCTGCATCCTTGAAAGATATTCAACTTAAATACAGCTTTGGTTTTTAACCGACTTTTCGTTTTTGAGTTATGCTGTTGAGACACACATACCTACTTATGCATGCGCCCGGACCTTTTTCTAAAAATGATTTTTTTTAGACTCACAGGGCCTCAAAGTACATTTTCGGTGAAATCTCGACATCGAATTTTTGAATTCAATACAATACTTCCCTACTTACTATACGTTAGAGAAAGTAATAAGCTATTGCAAGAATAGTTTGTAGACGTTATATAATCATAAATCTTAGTAGGTAGGGAAAATAATGTGAGCTCATGTGAAGAGAAACTAGTCACACCTTCTCATGCATTTTCTTGTAGATGACACAAACTATGACCTTCTAAAGATGAAATGGAAGGCGATTATATGCAGCTAAACCGTTAGTTATTAAGTCCACCCTAGTGCCAGACATTAAAATGAGGATAAATGGAGCAATCTCCTGTAACTAGTATAAGTAGGTCGCACGTCTGCTGTTATTGGTTGTGTGAGAATTGCAGACAATGCCTTTTACTGTGTGAAAAGATGGTGTGCCGTAGCTCCGTCTTGCATGAAAACATGAGAGTTGCACGCTGCAGTGCACTGAACCCCCTAAAAAACGAACGTAACGGATCTTAACGACCGTCTGGGAGGTTTCTAAACTCTGTTGCGGTGCATCCGCTTTAATACTGCATTGGGCAAGGTCAGGAATAATCTAGTTTTAGGTATGCTTCCTTAACTGTGTGTTTCTGACTTAAAGAAATACTCGATTAAACTAATCTAACGAATATTCTGCTTTCTATATGTAATATAAAACATCTGATGTGTTACATTCACATGACCTTTCTACCCATTCTTCAACAAACTGATCTTAAATAAGCTAATTCTTCTATCTAGTTCGTGTTAATCGAAATAAACATTTGTAGAAATGATTTTATTACATAGGTTCCTTGTAGGTACAATGGGAATAAGGGAATGTAGTAGACTTAAGCGATAGTCGAATCTTTTGAGAGCTGGTTGCTATGTGATGGCTTAGACATTCCATTTCTCTTTCCATGGTCAGCATAGTGGGTAGAGGGGAAGAAAAATGGCTTGCCATTTGATAAAAGTGGAAGTGCTGGAAAAATGCAAACCAATAACAAGAAATATCTCAGAAATGGTTGACTCAAGGTGAAAGTGCATTTGATATCAATTGTGTGCTTTAACGGGATCTGCATTTTTTATGTGGCAAGATTGTTTCTGCGTCTTACAGTTTACTAGTAATGCGCAATGCAAAAGTCCTTTACAAAGAAAAAGACTTCAGAGGCTGTTCCCAGAAAATTCAAGATATATGTAGTTACCTGGTCATGAAATCAACAGATGGTAATTCAAACCGTTAGTCATTTTGAGAAAATCACAATATTGGGAAAATGGTCCATGTAAAAGGGGGGGGGGGGGTATTTTCTTGAAAATCTTTGAAGAGCTAAACTTACATACCAGTTTGGATTTTAACCGACTTTTCGTTTTTGGATTATGCTATTCATACACACACGGGCGCGCACGCGGACCTTAATACATATTTGGTTCAAGGAACCTAAAATGCATATTTCCAGTAAAATCTCGACATGGAATTTTTGGCTGGAATACAATGCTTGTCCTACTTACTGTACATAGTAGAGAAAGTGGGGCCCTAATGACCAAGTTGTCGACGGGCCCTTAAACCCAACACACTCACTCACTCACTAGTAGAGAAAGTAAATACAGTGGAATCCCGATAACTTGACATTCTATATAACTCGACAACTTTTTTGTTTTAATGTTTTTTTTTAATTTTTTGTCGTTAAACTTGACTAATAATTTCTGTAATCCACAATGCCAGTGCTGTCCAACTTTATGTGCTCGGGTACATTTAACTCATACCTAAGGAGGCGCGGGCGCCATCACAACCATCAAGCCTACTGTTAGTGGCAAGGAATATGCTGAACAAGAAGAAAAGACGACAAAATCACATGACAATGGAAATTAAATTGGATGCATTAAGGAGATCGGACAAAAGAGAATATTTTAATAAATAATACATTTTAGGATATCTTATACCTTTCTGTTTCATGTATTGTGCTAGAACATGCATTTTTACTTTCTCTACTGGTAAGTAGGGGAAGTATTGTATTCCACCCAAAAATTCGATGTCGAGATTTCACCGGAGATATGTTTTGAGGTCCCCTGAATCCAAAAAAAGCATTTTTAGAAAAAGGTCCGTGTGTGTCTGTGTGTCAGTCTGTGGACAGCATAACTCATAAAGAAAAGTCGGTTAAAAACCAAAGTTGGTGTTTTAAGTTTAATGTCTTTCAAGGATGCGACACGAGGATTTTGAAGAAAATAGCCCCACCCTAAACTACCCTTTACATGGATAATTTTTCGAAAATTTTGATTTTCTTGAAAATGGCTCTAACAATTTTGATTAAAATGTCATATGTTTGAGATATTTTTATGACAAATGAAATGTATATGTTGAATTTTCTGGCTATAGCCCCTGTAGTCGTATTTACTCTGGACGACTTTTGCATAACTGGTAAACCGTTAGAGATAGACCAAATCGTACTATACAAAAAATGTAGATCTTGCTAAAATACACAATTTATGTCTGAATAAATTTTCTTGTAGGGTGAACCATTTCGGAGATATTCCTTGTTATGTGTGTGAGTTTCGGAAAACTTGGAACTTCCGTGAAATGGATCATCGTTGTTCATTTTTTTATATGTTAAGTGTGCAAAGACAACAGAATCTCAAAGCTTTAAAACATTTGACAATCGCACAAAGCCTACTGTATTCCAACATTCCCCTTGCACCTACAAGGAAATAAGCAATAAGATAAGTTGTACAAATGTTTATCTTAACTAACACGAAGAAGATATAGGAATAAGAGTTTGTATGAATGGTTAGTACAAGAGTAGAGAAAGTCATGCGAGTGCAACACATCAGATTTTTGTAATTTGTAATATGAATTGTGAATAACAGACCCCTTATTCCATGAAATTGGACATTTCGGTAACTCGACAACCTCTCAGTCGAGTTATCGCTGTTCTACTACAGACAATTCTTGGTAGATACTTTCAGGTTATTAAAACCTAACTGGTGCTTCACGCTGCAGGGATGAACTTGAAAGCTGAATTAATTAATTTCATTTATGTATCGCCGATATTTATGAAATTACTGTAGAATTAGCTGTGAGATGTTTTTATTACGAATACCCCTCTTTAGCCCTTATAGCTACCTTACCTAACATTGCATTCTTACAGTCTATAAATACGGAGTTGAATATGAGTGCTTTTTGAAAATCCTTAAGTAGTTTGTAATTTGTGCTTGTGCCTGAAGCGTAATTGACCAACGTTTTGTCCAGATTGGCCAAATAGTGACACTTTATACATAGAGGGGTTGATAAGTATGAGTTTGGTGCTCTTTTGAAATGTTAATTCAAAATAAAGATTTGGTGGTTTTTGGAATTTGTAGCGTAACCTATGGTTTTTGTCAACTCTCCTATTTTACAACAGGGGTTGAACATATGGGAGTTCCTTTCCCTTTCTTTTTTTAATAGAGTAAGGTGCTTATAGTTTTTGTAGGGTCCTCTAGCATTAACATACAAAGTACGCGTAACCAACCCGCCACTGCAATACAGTGCACGGCTGGGGGTTAAAGAGCGGCAAAGTTCGCGTATAATGGAAGGAGGTAAACCGACACTCCCCTCTTTCGCAATCGAACATCGCTGGTTTATATTGAACAAGAAGGATATCTTTGTATGAATCCGCTGCACTGATTTCGACCCAACTTGGTGCAGATAACCTTTGACTTCTTTTTCTTTCGTCCCTTGATGCCGTAAGGCGTTGGGTTCACCTCTCTCCGTCCAGACCCCTCTATGTAGGAACCCCTCCAGTCCCTAATCATTTTCCTCATTTCTATCATTGTTACATTGTTTCCCCCCTCATCCTGCATGTTACCCCTAGACCACAGAGGACGACATGGTTACCTTTTTAAACGGAACCCTGCTCCTCTTTGTCCGTTGTGCAACCTTTTGTCAGTCCATCACGTGCTGCTGGAGTGTTTCTCCCTAGCACACCTTCGTAACTCTCCTCAGCTGTCTGTCAGTCTTGCAGAGGTCCTGGCGGACGATAAGCGGTCGAAAGGGTTTTGAAGTTTTTAGCCGAGATTAACTAACTTTAGATCTCTAATTTGTATGATGTTTTGACATCTATGTCACTGTTTTAATTCTGGCTTTTTACTCTCTGTTTTGTATGTTCATGTATATTTATGTTCGTTTTTACCGGTAATTTTATTTTACATTGACCTTTATATCTGGCTTTTGCCGTGAACTGTTGTTAAGGACGCCGATGACCATTTAATTGAGACCCTTAAACCTACATCTCCGTCTCCTCCCCCTCATCCTCCCCTGTCTTTCAAATGTAATCTTCCCAGTTTATCCTAGGTCGCCTGTTACTCCTTGATTCCGCGCTCATTTCCATTTCATGCTTTGCTTTTTCTTCGGGCATCCTATGGATATGACCAAACCATTTTTGTTGCCTTTCTTCTATGTTGTGACAAAAACGACAAAAGCCCGGTCCAGTTATTTTTGTCACTTTAACACAGTCTACACTCCTTTCTGATATTACAACGCACAACTGTTTTCTTCTCGTAACCTTGACTCACTCCTTTCTGTCTTGCTTCACTTTCTCTGTCTCTCAAACAGCTTACTCTGACGATACAATCACTTGACACTACTAAAACTACTTCCTTGGCTTTCGTTCGACGGCACGTATCTCATGACAACCGTACATATACACGCATACTCCTAACACTGGCTACGGCGACGACTCATGTCTATAACTAATTCACGTTACCTTGCCTCCTTATTTAGCGAGGATGACGTCAAATTGACCTTTTTCGAACTTCACCTTTTCTGGAACCTCTACAAATAAAGCGGCTGTCGGGTATCCCTCGAATAATCTCGAAAACCCTTTGAGGTGCCGCGCTCATTGTCACGTGTTTACAAACAGTCGCGCGAGAAGGAAAATATTTTGTTGTTTAACGACGCTATCAATTGCCAGGATCACACCAGCGTCGCCGGTGTGCCGGAATTTCGTCCCGCAGGAATCTACTGATATGGAGCTGTCGTTTTTAAGCACACTCAAAAACCATCGGTCTGGACCGGATTTGAGCCCGCGACCTTGAGATCAGTAGGCCAGCATCTAACCAACTGAGCCACCTATACAGACAGTCGCGTGAGGCAGCATGACCTTGATTGCCTTTGATTCGCCCCGTGCCTGGTATTTCATGTTAGGTAGCTTGACCCCGACCGTCCTTTGTTGAGCGCCGCGACTGGCATTACAATATTTATTAGTGATTTCTCTTGTTTTACCTTTCCGCATATTTGTTCATTCCTAATCCTGTCGCTTCTGATCTTACCTACAATTCTTCTAATGTGTTTCTTTTCAACTGCCCTCAATTTACTCCTGTGTTTACCTGCAACGGTAAGCTTTCCATTGTACCACGGGAACTATTACTGAATGGAATATTTACATTTTTGTCTTCTTACTAATTTTGTTTCCAACCACTGTGTTATTTAATCCGTTGTAAGCATTTAATGTTTCCTTAGTTCGATTTACAACTTCCTGTCCTAGTTTTCCATCACTACTTGTTGTAGTTACCAGATACTCATAGCTATCCACTTTCTGCAGTGGTTGAGCTTCACGCCTGCGAAGTTAAATGCTACATTCAAGAAAAACCCAATAGGGACTAGAGAAAGAGAGAATAGTTGGTATAAGACTAGTCCAATTAGTTGGCACATGGTGTCACATAAGTGCAAGAAGGTCAAATTTGTAAACAAATTATGGTTTTAGCCTGAGAACTCTTTATCCCCCCCATATGCACTTGATCTACATTCTGTGCACATTTGCAGTTTTTCTATTAATTTTTTTCACGATAACAGGACAAATTTCAGGTGCTAGGACAAGCACATAACTGAAAAACAAATGTGAATGTATATATGTACCAATTTTTTAAGTTCAACATCTTTCATGGATGCGACACGAAGATTTTGGAGAAAATCTTCCCACCCAAATCTTAGCCTTTACATGGGAAAATTTTTATTATTTTTATTTACAGAAAAATGGCTGTAACGAGTATCATTAAAGTATCATATGCTTAAGGTGTTTTAATTACAAATAAAATGTATAGCTTGGATTTTCTGGGAATAGTTTGACATCTTTATTCTGAATTAATTGTGTGTACTTTTCTATAACTGATAAACCGTAAGAGAATACAAAAACTTATTACATGAAAGATGCAGGTGGTTTTTCTTTTTTGCCGTATTAAATATTTTGTAGATATGATCGTATTTGTTGTTATTGGTTTTCAAACACTTCATGTTTTTGCTAAGTATCCATTCAATTGGCTCAATGACAAGTTGAGGAGGGGGACTTGGCACTTCGACCGAAAGGCGAGCTTTTGTGTCTTTGTCACTGACGGAGCACTCCCCGGGAGGATGGACGGGGCGAATGGATCCAAAGGGCGGCCGAAACGTTGCCATGACAGAGCAGAATGCAGGGTTCCAACATTTTCCCAGTAGAAGCATCCCGGCGGAGGCTGGCTTAGCTCGGTTCCTCTCCCACCCCTTCGGCTTCGTATTCCTAAGGGAGGTGCAGGACTCGGAAAACGGCTCCCCTCCCCCCTCGGGTGTGTACCATACCATGGGGAGCCCGGGAACCTGTAGGCCCGCCTTCTAATCCGGAGGACGAGATTTCCAGAGCGCATTTGTTTCCCCTGCTGAGCTACTGCCGCGACGCTCGCCGACGCTTCCAACCCTGAAAGAAATCTAACGGGATGAAGGGTGAAGTGAAATGATTAATGTAACAAATGGAGGGACAGGAAATTCGGAGGATATAGAAATCCTTCCCAGCATTCGCCTGGTGACCCGGGGAAACCTCCGAAAAAACCCATGGGTCAGGAAAGTCGGTCACGGGGATCGAATCCGCGACTCCGAGTCATCTCGTTCGGTAACCGTTCTATTGCTTGTCATGTAAAGTGAGGAATTCCAGGTCCAGAATGTGACCTTAGCTTCAGCCACCGAGCGGAATGGCGCCGCGTTAACATGTGTGACTCACATTCGGGAAGTCCTGGTTCGATCCCCGCCGAACGCGCACTCTGACTTGGAGTTTTCCGTGGTTTCCCCTTGTCAGTTGGGCGAATCATGGAGTGCTCGTCTTCATACCACGGGTCTCCTGTCCATAATTTCCTGTTCCCATCATTCCCCTTTCTTCCATTTCAGGGTTGTACGGTCAGGCGACTTGTTCGGCGGGTTGCGGCTGGATGGTGGCTTGCTCTCATTAAAGAGTTTTATCTCCGGCGTTGTTACGGCTCGGCCCGAGTGGGCGTTAGCGTGTAGCGGCGGCGTTGGGTGACTTTCCTGGCGTCGTCTTGACCAGCACCGGTAGAATTCCACCTTCGTCGAGGTCCGACCAGTGCTCCGAAGGTGGCGTCGGATGCGTTCTATCTGGAAACGTTAGGGACCTCGTCTCAGCTTGTGCCTGTTGTACACCCGGATCTGGTCACCCTTCGGATCTTTCCTTTCGTCCCTCCCTCGCAGGGGCCACGGTAGAATGCACAAAGGGCCGGGAGCCTACCTGTGGTACTCTGCCCCGCTTACGGGGGCCACTCCATTGTACCTTGTCACTTCAACCTGCTGTATATTTCTATCTACCAGGAACTGTATAATGAACTGTGAACATTTTGTTTCCAATAACATGAAGTAGATAGGTCACACGTTTTGTAAGAATAATTTGCAGGAGAGTGGGTAGGGAAAGTCGTGTGAAATTAACACACTCGGATTTTTAAAAGTTTGCATGCATAGTTCACTGGTTCATAAAACAAGTAATTCCATTAACCTGCCATGGCCAGTTATATGGCTTGATAAATTACCACATGCCTGTTACTTCACAAGCAGCGCAGTTTGCCAATATTATGACGTAAACATTGATGACAGGCATTTTCAACCCTAGGTTAAGAGTGAGTTCAGATTTAATGCACCTGGTGACGACAGCTGCACTTGGCAGAGGATTTGAAACCGGTATCTTGTTTCATGGCCTGCCAATCACTCCTTGCTGGTTAGAAAAAGAATGGTTAAACTGCAGGCCCGGATCAATCAACCCATGAGATAGCACACATCAATTCCTCATCTCCATCAGCCAGTGAAGTCTCAAAACAACCTGGGGCTTGAAACGGAAGTGAGGCAGCCGAACAATACTAGGTTTAGCTTGAAACTTACTAGGAACTAATGACCAATTCTTTTCCAAGCCTTCGCTTGGTGTGTGGTCGCCTAACGAAACTTTTCTAAGCACAGCGAAGCACGCAGTTTGCCGGTGCAGTCGGATATTTATAACCCCATGAATTCAAGGACATAGGGGCTATTGCATTTCAAATCGGACGAAAAATAAGAAAATTGACCTCGCATTTTTTAAAATTATTATTAATACATATGTCACTTACTATTAAATAAAATAAGTTTCAGAAAATAACCTCTTAAATGTTTATAGTTTTCGAGTTAAATTCGGTAAAATTTGCGTTATTTTCCGAATGAGACTTAGGAAACCCAGTTCGGATTTCGGTAAACTACGAATCATTTTAAAGCTGAATGCCTGTTGATGGTGGTATATAACAATAACATAGTAATAATTACACAATTGTTCGAAACATTTTTCATGTATTTAGTATGAATGCCTTTTTATAAAGATTAAACTTATATAGGTGTAAACCTATTTTTATTACACATTAATTGCAATTTTCAGGTTTATGGCACCCGTTGTTTGAAACGTGGAAAAAATAATGTAAATATTTAAGCTCGCGTTGTACTTAAATAGTGCTCAGCTGGGAACAAATGAGGGCTGTTTATTTACGAACTATCTTCTCACTTCAGCACCCTCTGGCAGCAAAACATGAACAGCAGCGGATCGACAACGTGCTTGACGTGACTCACGGTTGGTGCGTGGTCTGGTGCAGCGCACCAAGGGATTTGACTGCTGTTTCTTTTACTTTTTATTACTTTCTCTACTACGTATAGTAAAGTAGAGGAAGTATTGTATTTCACCCAAAAATTCGATGTCGAGATTTGACGAAAATAAATGTTTTGAGGCCCCCTGAATCCAAAACAAAGCATTTTTAGAAAAAGGCCCGTTTGTTGTGTGTGTGTGTGTGTGTGTGTGTGTGTGTGTGTGTGTGTGTGTGTGTGTGTGTGTGTGTGTGTGTGTGTGTGTGTGTGTGTGTGAGTGAGGGGGGGGGGCGACAGCATAACTCAAAAACGAAAAGTCGGTTAAAAACAAAAGTTGGTATTTAAGTCTTTCAAGGATGCGACACGAAGATTTTCAAGAAAATTGCTTCACCCTAAACTACTACCCTTTACACGGAAAATATTTCAAAAATTTTGATTTTCTTGAAAATAGCTCTATTTTAATTAAAATGCCATATGTTTGAGATATTTTTATGACAAATGAAATGTAGAGAAAGTCATGTGAATGCATCACAATCACATCATATTTTTTTTCTGTACAGATGTCCGTTGAAAATGCCATAAAATATTAACTAATATCGTTTTGAAATTAAATGCTGAACGATATGGTATAATTTATATTCCATTTAAAATGGCCTTTTAAGGGAAAAAAAATGCGATATATGAGGAAAATTACATTAAATTTAAGTTCTAAAAATATCGAACAAATACCACCACAAACTACAAAATCTTAGCTTCATTTTGAATTTTATTTGAGAATTTTACATCGATTTTGCAAATGACATTAACGTAACGTTTGCTTTAGATGACAGAAAATTGAGTCCCCTCCAAAAAATGCAAGGTTTCCTGCTGTCCGAAATGAAATAGAACATGCCGTAAGATTATTCATACAAATGATACATACGATAGCTATGTTTTTAATGCCCGTTCTTACCACATGCGGCACCACAGGCGGTGGAAATTGGGAACGGAATTTTTCGGAAGGAAACGCTCCAATCCTAAGTTTAGCTCACCTCCCCGTCATTTGCCGGTTATATCTCACCAAAGCGGCCCGGGTTCGATCCCAGGCAACCGCATGTGGGATTCGTGTTGGACGAAACGGCGCTGGGGCGGGTTTCCTCCGGGTTCTCCGGTTTCCCCCGCCACCTCATTCCACCGGTACTCCATCTTCATTCCATGTATCACTAGTGTCACCGCCTGCGGTGCCGTAGTAGTAAAAGCGGGCGTTAAACACTAAAAAATGCTGGTTATAATGACCGAGGAAAACCCAGAAAGAAGCCATAACCTAGGAGGTAGGTCCTGAGTTTCTCATGTTAACGTAGAGCCGTCTCGATCGGTCTATAAGCGATGTCCAACTCTTTGGAGACGCTTACGTAATTAGCTGCTATCCCCCACCTCCTCTTTCAGTAGGAGGGTGAATCACGCCTGTGGCATTTAGACTCACAAGCAGTCAGTATCCAGTGACGGATACAAACAGGCGAATCCATGGCGGTTTCTAAGTCATACCTTCAATTTTCTGGGAATATTCTGAGAAGACTTCTTCATTCTGGATGATTTTTGCATAAATGGTAAACAGTAAGAGACAAAGGTTTATTAAATAAAACATATGGATCCTGTTAAAACATACTTTATGTCAAATACTTCCCTTTTTCTTTTGAGTGAAACGTTTCCCAGAAATCGTTTATTTGTTTGAGTTTGCCAATACGTATAGTTTTCTCAAATAGTCTTGGTCTTGCAAAGAGAACGGAATTTCAAAGGCATCGCATATCAACCAGCTCCTAAAACTTTTGACTATCGGTAAAGGTATTCTCGTATTCCTCTTGCATCTACAAGAAAATTAACAATGAGATACCTGCCAAAAACGCTCATGTCGATTAAAATGAAGTAGATAGAGAAATAATAATTTGCAAGAATGATCTGTATAAGAGTGAGTTTAGCTTTCGTAAATCAACGCAACGTACATGTAACCAACCTGCCACTGCAACATAATACACGTCCGAGTGTTAAAGATTGGCAATGTCAGCGTGTGGTGGAAGGAGGTAAATCCAACCTCCTCTCTTTCGCAAACGATGGACATCGCTGGCCTATAATTACAATAACCACACACCACACATCTTGGCCACACAAGACGTTTGGGCCTGGCCCCGTAGCTCAGTCGGTAGAATACCTACCTGCTGTGCAAAGGGTCACAGGTTTGATTCCAGGCTGGAATGGTGGGAATTCTTTAACTCGGAGAAATTCCCCATCCTCCCTAGAGTATGAGTGGGAGTGTGAATTTAATATAATAAATCCCAAGTAATAGAAACCTAAATATCAAAAATCACCGCTAAGCGAGTGAACACCATTGCTGTTAAGCAATTTTCCAAGAGGTCAAAAGCCGGCGGTATGATCTTCGGCATAAATACAGTCGTATTTCTTACACTTGCATCTACTAGCCAGGTTATTCTGTCCAACCTGTATAAATCTCTTAAATAATACGAATGAAAATCTATAGTTCTGGTAGTGTCTAATTTGTTAAGTAATGATTGCTTTGGTTTTTGTTTTCATATGCCATCAACAGCTGTGCTAACATCTGTGTTTTCTTTTTTTCTAGGTGAGTGAACGTTGAATAATATTGGAGAATGAAGGGAGTCCGTTAACAAGGTAGGCCATGTAAATTATTAATGCGGGGGTTTTGAGAGTGTCACGCCAAGTCGATAATAACCATCCACTGCATTCTGGTGGAAACACGTGCCATAAAGTGTTAAGATATTTGTTTTGTGCACTTAAAATCGTTAATAGTTAAAGAACTTTATTTTCCCTTGGTTGTCCACTAACTGAATCTTAAGGGCTTTTTGTGTTAATTGCCTCATGACGCAATTTAAAAAGAAATCACAAAATCTTGCAAAGTTTCAAATCGACAGGTTAATAATTTAAACTTGGAGGGATTAGAGGATTGCAATACATCATAATGTTAAAAAGTCTGTCTACTTAAAAAAGTCACTGAAAATGGTAGAAGTAATTTTTTATGATTGTTTTCTTCCGTGGTATTTCAAGAATGTTCTCAGACGTTTCTTGACGTGTTTCGTTCAATATACAGAGGTGGACAGAGATGTATTCAAATCTATGGATATGCAACTTTAAATGTCGACACGGAAGGTGGAATTATTTATTATTTCCTTATTCCACATGTTATCGTACTTTTTAAACACATACACAGTGCACGAATGAGAAGAACACGTGTGTTCTATTAAAAACGTTAGATACGTTTCCCAGAACTGCCATTTGTATCTGCTGTCATATAGTACACAAGCAGTTTCAGCTACGGGTGGGCACATTCAAAATGGGTCTGAAAGGAAAAGAGGCAACTCTAGAAGAGAGAAAATTAATCTTACCTATGCATGAACAGAATAAGACGTGTTGAGAAACTGTGCACAAGAATCTATCCACTGTGTGGTGCGTCATCCAACGCTGTAAAACCAGTAGGTAATACCGTTGTAAATCGGCCCAGGAAACGTGCTCCGCCAAAACTTACTTGTGCAAATAAAAGACAAGTGTTGAAAACGGTGAAGCAAAATGCCAGAATAACAGCAACGGGAAGTAGAGCATATCTGGAAGAGCATCTTCGGAAGGTGGTTCGGTTCAAGAAAGAACAGTACTGGGTATAATTCCAGCACACCAAGAAGAAAACGTATGTGAATAAAGTAAATAAGAAAAAGTGTTGAGTATGTAAAGAACAACAATGAGTTCTGGGACCGTGTGTTATGGTCAGATGAAAGCAAGTTCAGTGGTGTTTAAGAGGGCAGTGTTTTACGCCCGCTTTTACTACTTACGGCACCGCAGGCGGTGACACTAATGATACATGGAGTGAAGATGGAGCACCGGTGGAGTGAGATGGCGGGGGAAACCCGAGAACCCGGAGGAAACCCGCCCTAGCGCCATTTCCTCCACCATGAATCCCACTTGCGGTTGCCTGGGATCGAACCCGGGCCGCTTTGGTGAGAAGCGAATGGTCTAACCACTCGGCTACGGCGCCGCCATTCAGTGTATACTGAGATGATGGCCGATTAAAGGAGTGGAAACAAAAAAATATGGAAGCTACGATCAAACATGTGAATGGCGGCGTAATGGTATGGGGATGCATGGGGTGAAGTAGTGTGAGTGAGTTTGCCTTTATTGATGGCAACGTGAACAAATTATTATAACAATCTGCTATAAAAATCTGATGTGTTGCACTCACATGACTTTCTCTACTCTTGTACTAACCATTCTAACAAACTCTTATTCCTATATCTCCATGTTAGTTAAGATAAACATTCGTACAAATTAGGTATCTTATTGCTTATGTCCTTGTAGGTGCAAGGGAGATATTAGAATACAGAACGCTTTGTGCGACAGTCAAATATTTTTGACCTTTGATATTCCGTTCTCTTTGCACGATTAACATATATAAAAATGAACAACGTTGTTGCATTTCGCTAAAGTTCTAAGTTTTCCGAAACTCACACACATAACAAGGAATATCTCCGAAATGGTTCACCCTACAAGAAAATTTATTGAGACATAAATTGTGTATTTTACCAAGATCTACATTTTTGTATAGTATGATTTGGTCTATCTCTAACGGTTTACCAGTTATGCAAAAGTCGTCCAGAGTAAATACGACTACAGGGGCTATAGTCAGAAAATTCAAGATATACATTTCATTTATCATAAAAATATCTCAAATATATGGCATTTTAATCAAAATCGTTAGAGCCATTTGCAAAAAAAAATCAAAATTTTCGAAACATTTTCTATGTAAAGGGTAGTTTAGGGTGGGACTATTTTCTTCAAAATCTTCGTGTCACATCCTTGAACGACATTAAACTTAAATACTAACTTTCGTTTTTAACCGACTTTTCGTTTTTGAGTAATGCTGTCCACAGACTGACAGACTGACACACAGACACACACAGGACCTTTTTCTAAAAATGCTTTTTTTTGGATTCAGGGGAGCTCAAAACATATATTTCCGGTGAAATCTCGACATCGAATTTTTGGGTGGAATACAATACTTCCCCTACTTACCAGTAGAGAAAGTAAAAACTGCATCTTGGGAGGTGTTTACTTCCAACAATACAACGATTCTAAGCACACCTCAGAAGTTGCTAGGTTATGGGTCATTTGCAACACACCCTATACACTCAGAACATCAGCTCAACCACCCGACTTGAACTTCATGGAGAAAATCTGGTAAGAATTGGAAGATAGGTTGAGGAAACACCACGTCACAAGCAAACAAGACTGAAAGTTGGAATGGAATTGGTTCGGACTTAACTAGCAAGCGTGTCCGGCAGCCTTTATTCATAGGAAAGACATGATAACCAAGTGCTGAGTGCTGTGTTTTGTTTATTTGAACACTTCCGTCCCACTGTTGGGAGAATATTTTCAGTTTTCAGTACGAAAATCTATATTTTATTAAAATGAATGTGACTGTCATCAAAATTGAACTAAAGGTGTATTAAAAACAGAAGATATTTGTTTTAATGTGTATGTCTTGATGGTTAAATGAGGCTTCTAGTATCAAAGACGGACATACGCACAGTGAGTTAAGTCCCCATTTCGATCGAACGGCATTTGTTGGAGTTTGAAACTAACCACATATTTTAAATGTCAAAATATATTAATTTCGTGCGTTTCTGAATGGAAGTACATTCGCCGTTAAATTCAACGCAAGGAGATTGATAGGAGCACTTAGTCCCCATATCGACCAGATGGCATTATGTCCGACTTGCTTACTAGAGACCTAAATGTCCTCTTTAAGTAGCCTAACGATGACATTTAAACAGTCCTGTCCGTCTCTGTATTTCCCTCAGAAGTGAAAGTTTTCCGTTTTACGAGGGACATTTAGCTAGTCTTGAATAACTCATAGATGCTGCTATATTTCGAAGCAGTTTTGTTTTCAAAACCAGCCATATTTCCTGAAGATATTTATGCAATGGCATGGAGATTGTTTAAGGGGCTGCTCTCGTGGCTCAGTCGGTAGAGCACGTGACTGCTGTGTGAGGGGTCCCGAGATCGATTTCAAGCCGGGGGATGGTAATTTTTCTTTAGCTAAGGTTACTCACTAGTCTGGAAATACGAATGCATGTGTGATCTAATGTATAAAATACACAGGAGAACCAGAAATCCAATGGCAAACTTTAGGGGAAGAGGTGGCAATATGGACCACATTTTTTTGATAAAATTTTGAATTTCAAATGCATCTATTTATCTTAAAAGGTAGTCAGTAGCATTTGTTATGGACTATATTATAGAATTACTAATGTCAAAACGTACGTTTTAGACTTTTGAACTATCACAACTTTTGAAAACATATGACAAAATATGGATTTTGGGAACTGGGGTTGTAATATGAAATGCGTGTTTAAATGACGTCACTTTATTTGTGTTACTGTTATAATCACATACAGCGTATTTTTGAAGCCGTAATTGCAAATGTTTTTGCTACATGTGTTCAGACGCCGGGAACTAACTTGAAAAATCTGATGTGGTGCACTCACATGACTTTCTCTACTCTTGTACTAACCATTCTTACAATCTCTTATTCCTATATCTTCTTCGTGTTAGTTAAGATAAACATTTGTACCAATTATCTTATTGCTTATTTCCTTCTAGGTGCAAGGGGAATATTAGAATACAGTAGGTTTTGTGCGATAGTCAAATCTTTTAAAGCTTTGAGATTCCGTTCTCTTTGCACACTTAACATATAAAACAAATGAACACCGATGTTGCATTTCACGAAAGTTTTAAGTTTTCCGAAACTCACACACATAACAAGGAATATCTCCGAAATGGTTCACCCTACAAGAAAATTTATTCAGACATAAATTGTGTATTTTATCAAGATCTACATTTTTTGTGTAGTATGATTTGGTCTACCTCTAACGATTTACCAGTTATGCAAAAGTCGTCCAGAGTAAATACGACTACAGGGGCTGTAGCCAGAAAATTCAAGATATACATTTCATTTGTCATAAAAATATCTCAAACATGACATTTTAATCAAAATTGTTAGAGCGATTTTCAAGAAGATCAAGATTTTCGAAAAACTTTGCATGTAAAGGGTAGTTTAGGATGGGGCTATTTTCTTCAAAACCTTCGCGTCGCATCCTTGAAAGACATTAAACTTAAATACCAACTTTGATTTTTAACTTACTTTTCGTTTTTGAGTTATGCTGTCCACAAACTGACACACACACACACACACACACACACACACACACACACACACACACACACACACACACACACACACACACACACACACACACACACACACACACACACACACACACGGACCTTTTTCTAAAAATGCTTTATTGGATTCAGGGGTCTCAAAACATATTTCCGGTGAAATTTTGACATCGAATTTTTGGGTGGAATACAATACTTCCCATACTTACCAGTAGAGAAAGTAAAAATTACAACTACTACACTAGCTAATAAAATAAAAACTTTCAAATAAATTAGACGTTAGACGAGAGTGAGATGTAGTAGTAAAGGTGTAACAAAGATATATAAATTACAAATTCCTACTTAAGCTACTGTTGCTGGAAATCAGCAACCAAAAGTAACTGGTAACATGGACATTCAACTTCTATCACTATAGGAATTTATAGGTTTATCTGCTTAATCTTTACCTTCATATTTATTTTCTTATTTATTAATTATTCAGTTATTGTAAATTTTTAAAATATTTTCTTTTAGTAATTATTATGTACTTTGGCCCTGTTTATAATTACGACTCAGTTAATATAAAAGTTTTTACCTTTATATTATATACTTTTTTCTGCGTTTTATTTGTGTTACCTATTACTTTTAAATATTCACTATATGCTTTACTTTAATATTACAATTTAGTTAAAATTTAATTGCTTATTTACATTAATCCGCACTTCTTACACATAATATAACCATTTAAGTAAATAAATATATATTATACATTCCTACTACTTGTGCATAATTTATATTTGTAATTACTAATTAGTATTCTCAGCGTATATTTATTCACTTTTCCTTTATTAATAGTAAGGAAGACAGCTCCAAAATTCGAGAGCATCTTCCCCACAGAGGAGTAACTTACTGTCAAGCTGAGGCACAGCTAAGGTCACGAAGCAATATCCGATGGAGGGGGAATATTGCTCGTGGAAGGAGTAAGCTTTATTGATGTGAATGTGAGCAATCTCTCCAGAATTGGAGCAAAAAGCAAACTCTCCGTTTTATTCGATCCCCCGCGTCGCTTGGTCAGTATGTTCCCAAGTATACACTAACTTGCTAACCGCAACGAATACAGAGGTTAGATGTTATATTTAGGAGTTTGAAGAACACATCTCGCAACGGTTAAAATCAATTAATGATTAAGGGTGGTTCAGAAAGAGAGCCTCAGAATCGAGGTTGCAGCTAAATATTTCCAAACCAAAGCTTTGCCAGGTAAAATAATCGCTGCAGTTACGATGTATATAATTTTTACTTTCTCTACTGGTAAGTAGGGGAAGTATTGTATTCCACCCAAAAATTCGATGTCGAGATTTCACCGGAAATATGTGTTTTGAGGCCCCCTGAATCCAAAAAAAAAAGCATTTTTAGAAAAAGGTCCGTGTGTGTGTGTGTGTGTCAGTCTGTCAGTCTGTGGACAGCATAACTCAAACACGAAAAGTCGGTTAAAAACCAAAGTTGGTATTTAAGTTTAATGTCCTTCGAGGATGCGACACAAAGATTTTGAAGAAAATAGCCCCACCCTAAACTACCCTTTACATGGAAACTTTTTCGAAAATTTTGATTTTCTTGAAAATGGCTCTAACGATTTTTATTAAAATGTCATATGTTTTGAGATATTTTTATGACAAATGAAATGTATATTTTGAATTTTCTGGCTATAGCCCCTGTAGTATTTACTCTGGACGACTTTTGCATAACTGGTAAACCGTTAGAGATAGACCAAATCATACTATACAAAAAATGTAGATCTTGCTAAAATACACAATTTATGTCTCAATGCATTTTCTTGTAGGGTGAACCATTTCGGAGATATTCCTTGCTATGTGTGTGAGTTTCGGAAAACTTAGAACTTTCGTGAAATGGATCATCGTTGTTCATTTTTTTATATGTTAAGTGTGCAAAGACAACAGAATCTCAAACATTTGACTATCGCACAAAGCCTACTGTATTCTAACATTTCCCTTGCACCTACAAGGAAATAAGCAATAAGATAATTTGTACAAATGTTTATCTCAACTAACACGAAGGAGATATAGAAATAAGAGTTTGTAAGAATGGTTAATACAAGAGTAGAGAAAGTCATGTGAGTGCAACACATAAGATTTTTTCCATTAAAAGGAATTCCAAGGAAGTGGCCAAAACGTTATAAAGAAGGCCCATTTTGCGTGGTGTAATGGTTTGAGATCGCGGTTGTCATGCGAGAGTCAGGGTTTCGTTTCCCCACCGGGTATTAACATTTTAATATATTTTATTAAGCCGTAAATGGATTAAACATAATTTGTCGCCCTGAATTGAAATATACACTCTTTGAAAATTCAGAGAATACAAAAGCTACCATTTAAAAGCAAATAAATGCTAAGTGAATATTCATGGGTGGAAGTTGTTTGAAATTGATACACATTGCAGGTTTTTATTAGGAGCCTGCTAAAAGTGTGTGATTTATAGGATTATTAGCTAAAGTGTCTGCCAAATACTAATACGCGTCTCGCGCTTGTGAACACACGTATAATGAATATTCACTACGTTTCCATGGGGAATTGAAATCGATTTGAGTTCAATTCCATTCTCAATATGATCCACGTTTCCATGTTGAATTCAATTCAGAATCCGATTTGAATGCGCAAGGCTCAAGAACAAACGGCAGAAACTTCTGTCAGTCGCTGGTTTATGTTGGCGAACCTGTAAAAAATGCGTCATCCACGTATTTTAAATAGGTTTTAAGAAAAGTGAATGATTTTAGAAGAAAATATTGATTATAGAAGCAATATAGTCAACAATGAAGGTGGGTTTGTTGTGTTTTATTACACCACTTTCGTTAAGAAAACAAAATGATGAGCGTGCAGCGGGTTACGGGTAGAGTAGAAGCTTGCATCGTTGGCGGATTCAAATCGATTTGAACCCGGTAGGTGTTTCCATGCAACAAAGTTTCGATCCCATCCCACTTCTAAGAGGATCGGATCCAAGGATTGAGTTCGATCTGAATCCATTCCATGCAGTGTTCAATCCGGAATGAGAACTGAAATCGATTTGAATTCCCCATGGAAACGTGATGTGCATATTTGCGACTCCGTTCGTTATTATTGAGGTATACAAATCAGCTGTTGTCAGGAAAGCGTAGGTATGTCCCAACATCTGAAACGCATAAGATTGATTGTCTTAGGCGGAACTTTCTTAAAGGCTTGGCTACTTCTCTAAGACTAGTAACCTGTATTTTAGGTTTTACAACGCCCACGTAAACGGAAACTACGTCACAATGAAAGAGATCTAGGACTTGCCCATTACCTGGAAAACTGTGCAGAAATCTCTTCTCTGAAGTTTGGCCTCTTGGAATGGATATGAACGGTTTAATTCTGCTTAAGAAATGCAAACACCTAGGTAATGTTCCTTAAAATGCGTGGGAGAGATATGATGAAAGATAAGTTACGCTCAGACTGTTAAAATTTATTACTTTATGTCATTAATTCCATGCTGCCTTGAAGTTCGTGTATTAAAATACCTATTCTATTCGTCGACTTCTTGGAACAACCTTGCTCGTGAAATCCCCAGTTGTTTGGAACGTCTTGTTTTTCAGTTCTCGTTCAAGATCCTGTACTGATTTGCATAATGCAACCTGTTGGCGTTACTCAATCTCTCATGCATTTACCTTCGCTTTAGTGTTCTTTTTTAGCTTCCAGAAAGTGTTTATCGGCTAAATCCTTGAGCAAACATAAAACAAGATCTTTCGAACTGACAAGGTGTGTAATCATCTAATAGGTAGATATATGTTGTATCCACATACACTCCTAATCTTTCTCAGAGAAGTTACACACACCTTTCA
Organism: Tenodera sinensis; assembly: GCA_030765045.1. Lineage (NCBI taxonomy): Eukaryota > Metazoa > Arthropoda > Insecta > Mantodea > Mantidae > Tenodera > Tenodera sinensis. Next base: position 330,432,350 of record CM060964.1, read on the forward strand.
TTGTCACTAGTATAGGAATCAGGAGGTTTTCCATTGTCACTGGAGTAACGGTCCAGAAACCAGTCATTTTTACTGTATCTCTTACCTAAGGCAGGGTAGAGGCAGAATATATGTAGATATTTTACCGGTTGAGTCGTCAACCACACAGACTTTTAAACAAACATGTGTAAACAGTGTAACTCGAAGACGAAACTCAAATGACGAGTGATCCAAAAGACTCCGAACCGGCTGCCCTGTTTTGCGTCCTTGGCGCTTGTCGCTGCGCTGTTTTGCGTCCTTGGCGTTTGTCGCTGACTGTCGCTGTCAGAGAACAACACGGATGAAACCATACATTTTTAAAAATATTTTGCTTACTAATGTTATTAAAAGAGACGCTGAAACTGACCACCTTCATTGTCCATGCATTTTTGGCACACCTTTACGAAACTATCCATCACTCGCCGTAGTTCATGTTGAGAATGCTGAGAGTTTCCTGGTGGATATTTTGTTTTAATTCCTCCAGGGTGTGTGGGTTTGTCTTGTACACTTTATGCTTTAAGTTACCCCAGAGATGGAAATAGCAGATCACTTGGAAATCTTTCTGCAAATCGCACTTTCACTTGGCGAGTTGATTGAGTTAACACATACGAATCAAATAAATACACGCTGTGCAGTAGATGAGCCATAATATACTTTGTGACTAGGTACAGGACAAAATAATAAAGCACACTGGTAATAAGTCAATCACACGTTATAACGTCAGATCAATACTGCACTTTCAGAGCAGAGAAAAACGACTCATCCGCGTGACCTTGTGTACAGCAGCTGCGTTATCGTGTTTCTGTGTGCGCAGTAGAAAAACACTGTGCAGCGGTTCGGATGTTTTGGGGTCTCTCTGTGCTTGAGATAGACACCGTTTAAGAATACCGGAAAGGTTTTTAAAGAAAATCCTCCCACTCCAAATAACGCTTATGGAAAAATTTTGATTATTCAATATTTTTACTTTCTCTACTACGTATAGTAAGTAGGGGAAGTATTGTATTCGACCCAAAATTTCGATGTCGTGATTTCACTGGAAATATGTTTCGGGCCCCCTGAATCTAAAAAAGTATTTTTTTTAAAAAAAGGTCCGTTCGTGCGTGTGTGTCTTTGAACAGCATAACTAAAAGAAAACGAAAAGTCGGTTAAAAACCAAAGTTGGTATTTAAACTTAATATGTTTCAGGGATGCTACACGATTTTGAAGAAAACTCCTTCACCCTAAACTAGTATTTACTTCGAATTTTTTTTCGAAAATTTTAATTTTCTCAAAAATGGCTCTAACCATTTTGATTAAAGTGTCGTATGTTTAAGATATGTTTATGGCGCATGAAATGTGTATTTTGAATTTTCTGGCTATACCCCATGTAGTCCTCTTTACTGTTGATGACTTTTGCATAACTGGTAAACCGTAAAGATAGACCAAATCTTACCAATCTGATGTGTTGCACTCACATGACTTTCTCTACTCTTGTACTAACCATTCTTACAAACTCTTATTCCTATATCTTCTTCGTGCTAAGATAAACATTTGTACAAATTATCTTATTGCTTATTTCCTTGTAGGTACAAGGGGAATATTGGAATACAGTAGGCTTTGTGTGATAGTCAACTCTTTTAAAGCTTTGAGATTCCGTTCTCTTTGC